>OX411551.1:56744771-57191570 GCA_948146395.1 Fragum whitleyi | reverse complement strand
AGTCAAATTTCCAATTTCCCCATTTGGCCAACCTTTATCACTCTACAAAGTTCTGTCATTTCCTGTTCCTGTAAACAATACATCTGATCATGCCACTCAGTTACTTGATGTACCAACTCTTTTTGGAATTACTCATAATTTAGAGTATTACGTTACATTTGAGATGGTTGATTACAATAATTGTAGATCAGGTAAAATAACCTTATGCAAGACTAGAAAAACTTTGACATCCATGATCAATCCGAACTGCATATCTGCCTTATTTAAAGGGGATAAACCTGAGATAAAGAAACTGTGCAACTTTAGATTTCTCTTAAGCAGTTTATCCGATCTCGATTCTGGCATTCTTCAACTTTCACATACATCCATTCTAGTCTACAATACACCTGCTATGGAATTTGACTGCAAGGAGTCTAAAACTATGAAAAAAGGTTGTGACTTCTGTGTTATGGAAATTCCCTGTGAATGCGCCATAACTACAACAAAACTTTATTTACCACCACGCTTATCAGCATGCCATATAGATACAAATAGCACCCTGCATCCTGTAAACTTAGCTGTTTTGCAACAATTTTTCAATAATACAGACTTGCAAAACATTGAAAGTAACACTTTGTTTGAGAACCCTCTTTCGGTCAATATCCCCAAGTTCCAAATATATAAACACACAATTCATAGTATAATTGCTGACGGTAGAAAATCTCATTTAAGTTTAGAAAAAATGGCAAAATCTGCAAAAAATGATGCTATGATTTTCCAGTCATTAACAGACCCACTCTTATCTGGTGACATAACAGTAGAGGATAACTGGCCCAAAACAGATGATATCCTGTTATATTGTACGTCAGCAATCGCAACTCTCAGCTTCGTAGCGTTAATCTTAGTTTTCATGAAATTACGTAAATTGATGATCATTGTATCGGTTCTAAAATGCTCTTCAGTTCAGCAAGTTCATGCTTCTACTGTACCTTCATTTATATATAAAAACCCAGATACCACACCAGAACCGAACGCATACTTTTGGAACACCCTTGATGTAACGTTAGACCATTATATTTTAACTTTATGCATAATTATGACAATCCTTATTACGTTGGTGTTCATTAAAAATCTAGCGTACAAATGTAAAGCAACTCAAATTTTGGTTGAAATCACAAATGGTATGACTTGTGTACAATTTCCTATTTATGATTTGTCTCTATGTCCGAGTTACTGGCAAATGTCGGTGCCACAAGACATCACATGCATTCACATCCAAGGTCGTTGGAAATCAATCATTCGTTTCGAATGGGATAACTTTGTCATAGAAAACAAACTCAACGGAAAAGTATATACTATACCCAAAACAGTACAAATCTATATTCTAAAAGCAAGACATCTTCGAAATATAGTGAAAAATCCTTATTCAGTTCACTTTTATATAAAGCACCATAATCTTTTGATCCCTAAATACTGACTCTATATACATTACGCAGACGTGCAGGTCGATAGATGAAGAAGTCCACCTACTTTACGATTGTTCAGTTTTATGTTGTATTTGTATTGACTGTATATATTGAAATATCTAACATTGTCTACTTGTTTAGGTATTTGTTTGATGACAATCATATATGTTTGATATTTGATGGTTAAAACATTGATTTATTTGCCATTTATTTCAAATATTTTCACTGTGATTGTGTAAAACACTTGTATGTGTAAAATACGATTTTCATTTATACTATTCAAACCTTTCTGTAGCTTTATAGGAATAAAGCAAAATAAGAGAGGGGGAATTTTTATGCAGCGTCAAATTGTGTTCAATTTTCATAGATTTTATTTCAAATTTCAAAAACTTTTTCAAGCAAATAAGTCGACTTAATTTTTTTACTATTCGATCGAAATCTTGTATAAACAATTTTTACTAGCCGTAGGCATAGATTATTAGGTTTTGACAGTTATAGACCGATAGCTATTTTTGATCCTTTGTTGGCCGGAAATCAATCAAACTTTCTTTGAAATAATTATTACGTTGTTTACCTAGGACATTCTAGCTTATTGTTTGAGAAAACACCTATCGGCTCAATCTGGCTGGGTGACGCCGACAAAAATATGACACTTTCACAGTTTTTTGACTTGAGAAATCTTACTCGCTTTTTGATCTACGGAAATTGCCAATGGTTGAGTAAGTAAACATATGGATCCTGATTGGTCAGCGGTGTCCGACGAGATCGGATATAATCCGCGGGTTCTCACAGTGATTTCAAAATTACATGTGAATTCGTGGAATTAAATACATCGTTTACCAACAGGATCCTCTTTGTTCATTTTAGGTAAGTCAGAATTTATGTTTAATTTTACATTTATTTTTTTCATTATATTTTCAACTCATTGTTTAAACGATTGAAAACATTGTGGGAAAAGATGCTTCATTATAATCACTCTACTTTTACTATTATTATTGGTTCAAATTATTGTTAAAACGAACTCGTTAAAATGAATAAAACGTTGTGGGAAAAGATGCATATTTCAAACATTATTGTTCACTTGAAAAATGCAATATTTTGACTTATTTGAAAACATTGTTGGAAAGGAAACGTTGACTTGATTTATGAGACAATACGTATTTGTTATAGGAAATGTATATGTAAACATTGCGACAAATGTAGTTGAAAATCTCGGCATTGATCGGACTGATCGTTGTGTTGAAGATTTTGATAAATAAAACCATTTTATAACCAAACGAGCAGAAAACATTTGTCGCTTTGTAATGAAATGTAAGTTAACATTTTGAGTATATTGTATTTGCAATTATTGAACACTTTCAATTAATCTCTATATTTCAACCAAACTCATCTTCGTTCAATAATAAGATCATTTTCGATTTACGAGAATGACAATATGATTAAACGAAGACCAACAAATCAAAATTGTCGTCTGCTAACGCAACATCTATTCTACACAATTCCAGATGTTGTTTGGTAAATTTATACAATCTCCTATATAATTGACCTTTATCTTATGATTATCTTTACATTTTTATATTTTGTAAATATGTTTAAAAAAAAAAAATTACATGTGAATTCGTGGAATTAAATACATCGTTTACCAACAGGATCCTCTTTGTTCATTTTAGATCTTGAGAGCGATTCTCAAAAATTACAACAACAATAACGACAACAACAACAACAACATCAACCCTAAATAAAACGGCAGTACACTTGGTGGGTATCCACAAGGTTCCAACCTCTCATATAGCAAGCGAAAAGGGAATGGTATTGACAACTCGACCCTCTGCAATCAACATCATACAGACAAGATCAAGAAGTGGCGAATCAACTCTTCCGACACACAGCGCCGGAACGGAAGCTGGAACATCAGTTATTGCGTCACAAGTAACAACAACCCCTCCGGCACAAGATCCAGTTATGGCGGCTTCAATGAGACTGGAGTCATTTTCGGGAGAGACCGACATTGAACAATTTCTGAGACGGTTTGATCAATATTGTGCGTGTCTTAACATAAAAGATGAACAGGCATTGGCACAGCTATCGTGGCATTTGGATGGGATGGCCAGACTCTACGTCGAGAGTTTGCCTTCCATGCCAACTACATTAGATGAACTAAAAAACGTGCTTCGGACGAAATTTAGAAAAACGTCTCCTGTCAATCTTGGAATATTCAATATGCGGCAAGAACCAAGTGAAAAAGCGGATGACTTTTTGAGACGCCTTGAGATGGAGTCTCTAAGGACCAAGATTAGTGCGGAATATCAAGTTCAAATTGCTTTGAACGGGCTACATCCAACAGTGAGTTCGGCCATTTCTACCCATGCGCCGAAAACATTAGATGAGGTTCGGCAGTTGGCAGGTCGGCTGACGAACATTCAGTATGCTGCACCTGTGGCTGCTGTGGTACCAAACCATCTGGACAGCACCATGGATGTCCTGACGAAGGCCGTGGCTCAGCTGACAACACTAATGGACCGACAAGGCAAGGCACAGACAAACCAAGCCTGCAGCAGATGCGGAGGTAGGTGCACTTCCTTTGAATTATGCCCTGCACGTCATGCTACATGTGAAAAATGTACCTTATCAGGCCATTTTACTCAGTTTTGTCGTACGTCAGAAAGAACAATTAGAAAATTGCGAAATCGGGCTCAGCGATCTTCAGAATCTCGAGATTATGCTCAAAATGCTGATAGATCGCAAGCCCATTTCCAAAGCCAAAATTATAACAGATGAAGGTGCGCGCCTACCTACAGGAATGAAAGTTTCAATCCAGTAGGCGGGCAAAATGACCAGGCTAAAATTGTCAACTCTGGTGCAAAATTTCAAAATTCGTCAAAATCAAAAAGGGATGATAATAGTAGACAAAACAAAGTTGCTGAAGTAAATGCAAATTTTTCAATAGACATGATAAAAAATACTGTTTGTGTGTCAGTCAATTCGAACAAAACAAATGCTCTTTGTGATACTGGTGCTAATATGTCCTGCGTAAGCAGGTCATTTTTGGATAGGAGTTTCGGCCATTATAAACCGGAACTCTGTCCATCAATGTTTACTTCGATTAAGGGCGTAGGTGGCACAATACACCCAGTCACTGGCTTCGTGTCACTGGATGTTAAATTTCATACTGTCTCGCTTGTCCATAACTTTTTGGTAGTTGACGATCTTCACCATTCATTAATAATTGGGCATGATTTTCTAGTCAAATACAATTGCATTGTCGACATTCCTGCTAAGAAACTTAGGATAGCTGATATTGCAGTTTGTAGTTTACGCACCGACCGAGGTTATGCTAGGACAATCAAACCAGTATGTATAAATGCAAATTCTGAAGTCGTACTTCCGGTTAAGGTCGCGAGAGTGCGCACTAACACGGAAGTCCTACTTGACCCATTGCCAAAGTTAGCCAACTGCAATATCTTAGGTGCTAAAAGTCTAGTGACTGTTCGAAAGGGAAAGGCATTACTAAGGCTAGTTAATCCTACAGAACAGAATATAACCCTTAAGGGTAATAAGGTCTTAGCTCTGGTATCAACTGTAAATACAGAAAATGTTTTTAGTTTAGAAGAAGATGTTCACTCAAACGATAATTCATCTAAAACTAGTCATAAACCTGATACCTCAAACATAAACTTCAATTTAGAAAGCACTAATCTAGACACTAATGAAAAGGCAAAATTACTTAATGTAATAAATAGAAACATAGATGCATTTTCTAAAGGTCCATATGATCTTGGCAAAACTCATTTGCAAACACATGACATAGACACGGCTGATTCCAAACCAGTTCGCACACCTTTCTATAAACAAACACCACACATGCGTCGAAAACAGGAAGAAATGGTGTCAGACATGATTGATAGGGGCATACTTAAAGAAAGTAATTCTGATTGGTTTTCCCCTGTGATTATGGTAAAGAAGTCTGATACTAGTGAAACTGGTGAATACCGATTTGCCGTAGACTATAGAAAATTAAACAAAATAACTAAACCCATAGCGTATCCGTTACCCAGACTGTCCGATATGCTTGATGCAATAGGTGAAGCTAATCCTCAATATTTTACATCTTTAGATCTGGGGAAAGCTTTCTGGCAAGTCCCTCTAAGTGAAGCAAGCAAGCAAAAGGCAGCTATCATCACACAAACCGGTATATACGAATTCCAGACTATGCCTTTCGGACTTTCAGGAGCCCCGGCCACCTTCCAATCTTTAATGATGAAGGTTTTAAAGGGAGTAGCTTGGAAATTTGCTCTTTGCTATGTGGATGATGTGATCATTTTTTCAAGAAATTTTGAAGAACATTTAGATCACATAGATGAAATTCTAAAACGAATAAGAAACGCGGGTCTAAAACTGTCGCCCAATAAATGCAAGTTTGCCCATCAACAACTACATTATCTAGGACATGTTTTGAGTCGAAATGGGATTGAGGCCGATAAACGAAAAGTTGAGAAAATCCAAAATCTAGCACCACCTAAAGATCAAAAAGGGGTCAAAAGTTTGTTAGGATTAACCAACTACTATAAAAAGTTTATTAGTGGGTACAGTAAAATTTGTTCGCCCCTGTTTGAGCTTCTAAAAAAGGACAAAATATTTGTTTGGACAAGTCAATGCCAAACCGCTTTAGACACATTAAAAGCAGCTCTTACTACCGCTCCAATTTTGGCATTCCCTGACATGGAAAAACCATTCATTTTAACATGTGACGCTTCAAGATCAGGATTAGGATACATTTTGGGACAGTTAGATGACCAAGGCAAAGAAAGGGTAATTGAATACAATGGTAGGTCACTACAAGCAGCCGAAAAGAACTATTCTGCTACGGAATTAGAATGTTTGGCAATCGTTGAGGGAATCAAAACATTTAAAGCATATTTATCAACCGGTCTAAAATTCACAATTGTTACTGACCACAAAGCACTCAAAACATTAAATACACTGAATACTTCTACTAATGATAGGATCGCCAGGTGGCACATGTTACTGACAGGATATAGATATGAAGTTGTGTACAGAAAGGGTGAAAATAATAATGCTGATATTCTTTCTAGAATACCTAGTAATCAGGGTGATAATACAAAAAGTCAACCAATCAAATCAGTCTTTAAAGGCCCCCTACAAACTGACTATATTGAGAATAAAGCAACAAGTGAGCTTTCCGCTGACACTCAGTGTTTGCGTACAGAAATTGATAACAATGCAAATGAGTCCGAAAATCAAATACAAGAGGAAAAAACTGAGTGGTTAGAAGTTACTTTTGAATATGAAAATGCAGTCAAGGTCTGTTCGATTGAGAATGTAAATTCAAACCAAGATTTAGACGAACCATCTCAATTTGTAGACTTAATGCAACTTCAAAAGGAATGTCCTGATTTCAAACATATTTATGAATATCTAGAAAATGGAGCAATACCGGAAGATGCGAAACTGAAAAAGAACTTAGAAATTCAAAAAGAATACTTCCAATTGGTTGATGGCATACTCATACATATTTTTCAAAATAGAGCGAAAAAGAAACCAACTGATGAACGTTTTATCATGCAAGTAGCCTTACCTAAATCTTTGAGGTTAAATGTTTTGGAACAGGTCCATGATAATAATGGTCATTTTGGTATAAAGAAAACTTTCAGTGCTATCCAAACCAAATACTACTGGCCTCACATGTACCAGGAAATTTCTGATTATATCAAATCTTGCGAAAAATGCCAAAGAGTAAAACGAGATCCTAATGCATCTGCGCTGCCATTAAACCCGTTGCCTGTTGTAGGACCGTTTGAAAGGCTCCACATGGATATAATCGGACCTTTGACAAAATCTGAAGAAGGTCATTCTTATATTCTTGTGTGTGTCTGTAGTTTTACTCGATGGGTTGAAGCGTTCCCCCTAAAAACTCAGTCTGCTGCTGAAATTGCAAGATTGTTACATGATGAAATTTTCTGTAGGTACGGGGCTAGTAATACGATCGTAACAGATAGAGGTAGAAACTTCTTGTCAAAATTAGTTAATGCTATCTGTGAAATTTACAAAGTAGCGAGACACAAAACGGCAAGTTATCATCCTTCAGCGAACGGTTGCGTTGAGAGGCAAAACGGCACAATTAGCAAAACGATTGCAAAATACGTCCAAAAAGATCAGAAAAATTGGCACAGAGTCCTACCGGCTGTTCTGATGGGGATGCGTTCACATCCGAACACGGAAACCTCTGCGTTTAGTCCATTTAAGATGTTATTTGGAGCAGAAATGCGATTGCCTTTCGACACAAATCTCATTCCAAAAGATACCTTGAAACCGGAAGATAAGGTTATCGTAAATGAACTTTTGGATACTCTTAGACTGGTCCACGGCACGGCCAAATCCAATACAGAACAAACTCAAAATGACAGTAAAGTTAGGCATGATGCAAAAGCTAAAGATTCTGAATTTAGAATTTTAGAAAGGGTATTACGAAAAGCTCATAAACATACACCTGGGCTCTCACAAAAGTTAGAAGAAAAATGGGATGGGCCTTACTATATTGCAGCGAAAGGTCCAAACAACACATATAAACTAGCAGATTATCAAACCAATAAAGTGTCTAAATCTTTCGATACAGCTGCCAACCTAAAGAGATATTATGATCCAGAAATTTACCGGTATGCCCTACACGCTATCGAACAAAATGATAATATTGAAATCGGCACCGAAAGTAACACTGAAGAGTCTGAAAATCTTCAAGAGGAAAATGAAATTGCAAATCAAAATGATAATCAGGATAATTTAACACCTGAAACCCGAAAGGAACAACATGAAACTGAAAATGAATCACAACCTAAACCAGATGACAAGAATATTCCTCCAAATCAGGAACCAAACTTTGTTGAAAATAATGTAACAAATAATGCAGAGGTTAGAGATACCATTCCAAATTCCCCAAAACAACCCAAAAATCATAACCAAACTAAATGGTACAAAGTGAACAGAATTCTTAAACAAAGAATTCGTAATGGTAAGAAAGAATTTCTGTTAGAATGGGAAGATCGTACGTATAACCCATCATGGGAAAATGAAAATAATGTGTCACCTGAACTAAAAAGAATATTCTATATAAGACACACTAAAACCGGAAAGAAACGAAAACGCAAAGCCTTAAGATATTTCCGAAAAATGGAATAAAATATAGTCACAAAGGTTTAAACAAAGTACATTTTTTGTAAAATAAATTTACTTGAAAATGCTTTGTTCACAAATACATTTTGTTCAAAAATTCGTTCAGCTCAGGGAAGTTTGCATTTTGTTTCCTTAAATTTAAAATTGATATTGGGAATTTATCTAAGTGCACGTTGAATGCGGAAAGCTTGTTGGGGATTGACAAAATGCAGAATCCAATCTTAGTCCTTTGCAGTAACACTCTATGAACCGTGTGATCTCAATAACAGTGGTTGGTTGTTCGAGAGAAAATGTGTGTATTTGTGTGAATATAAGATTGTGAGAGTGTGAATAGAATAATCGGCCCTGTTAGGTTGTAATATAGTGGCCAAATATTACAGCCACGGGATCATAACGTACGTTCTATTTCTATTTCCAGTTGACTGGAATGGATTTCTGCTAGTTTTGGTTTCCCTCGCTTTCTGTGTCAACATGGCTTCTGGAACTATCCCTAAAGAGCTACAGCGATTGAACTATGGTGTTGTGTTTGAACCATTGGACCAGATACACCTGGCCACAGAACATTGGATGCATACATTTGCTATCCAGCTACCAGAAACACTAAATGTCTTAGACATAACAGGGTGTAACCTTGATAAAAACAAATGTAACATAGTCAATGACGTGTTGTTCGAAATTAATCAGATACGTAAAGATACGGAGCATATAATGAATAACACAATATCCTCAATTATTAGTTTAATTCCGGAAAGGAATATGGCTAAAACTCCATCGAGAAATCGCAGATCATTACTTCCATTCATAGGTAAAATATCAAAATCGTTGTTTGGAACTGCGACCTCTGATGATGTACAAATGTTAGCTAACCATGTCAATGCACTAAAGAGACTAACTAGAACAATGGCACACAGCATGCAACAACATGACAATAATCTTGCATCGTACATGCATACAATGGACAATCGAATAACGAATATTCTAAAGGGTATGAAAGAAAATGAACTTGCTATTGAACACATTCAAACTCAGCTATTTGAAACATTTAATAACTTAGAGCAAACCTTTTCAGCCATGAATGTACTGGTTGCAAAACAAATTGAAAAGTCACGCATGCTCGAAAAATCCTTTTCCGAACTTCTTAAGGGGACCTATGATTTAGTTGAAGGCAAATTGTCTCCGTACCTTATCCCTGTGCACGTCATGCATGATACCATCACAAATATAAGGGGCATTCTTCATGATAAATTCAATGGTCACCATTTAGTGTATAACCATCCTGATGAAATTTACAAACATTGTCAAACACTCTATACTAGAAAAGGATTGACATTGTATATATCAGTCAAATTTCCAATTTCCCCATTTGGCCAACCTTTATCACTCTACAAAGTTCTGTCATTTCCTGTTCCTGTAAACAATACATCTGATCATGCCACTCAGTTACTTGATGTACCAACTCTTTTTGGAATTACTCATAATTTAGAGTATTACGTTACATTTGAGATGGTTGATTACAATAATTGTAGATCAGGTAAAATAACCTTATGCAAGACTAGAAAAACTTTGACATCCATGATCAATCCGAACTGCATATCTGCCTTATTTAAAGGGGATAAACCTGAGATAAAGAAACTGTGCAACTTTAGATTTCTCTTAAGCAGTTTATCCGATCTCGATTCTGGCATTCTTCAACTTTCACATACATCCATTCTAGTCTACAATACACCTGCTATGGAATTTGACTGCAAGGAGTCTAAAACTATGAAAAAAGGTTGTGACTTCTGTGTTATGGAAATTCCCTGTGAATGCGCCATAACTACAACAAAACTTTATTTACCACCACGCTTATCAGCATGCCATATAGATACAAATAGCACCCTGCATCCTGTAAACTTAGCTGTTTTGCAACAATTTTTCAATAATACAGACTTGCAAAACATTGAAAGTAACACTTTGTTTGAGAACCCTCTTTCGGTCAATATCCCCAAGTTCCAAATATATAAACACACAATGCATAGTATAATTGCTGACGGTAGAAAATCTCATTTAAGTTTAGAAAAAATGGCAAAATCTGCAAAAAATGATGCTATGATTTTCCAGTCATTAACAGACCCACTCTTATCTGGTGACATAACAGTAGAGGATAACTGGCCCAAAACAGATGATATCCTGTTATATTGTACGTCAGCAATCGCAACTCTCAGCTTCGTAGCGTTAATCTTAGTTTTCATGAAATTACGTAAATTGATGATCATTGTATCGGTTCTAAAATGCTCTTCAGTTCAG
Organism: Fragum whitleyi; assembly: GCA_948146395.1. NCBI lineage: Eukaryota > Metazoa > Mollusca > Bivalvia > Cardiida > Cardiidae > Fragum > Fragum whitleyi. The sequence goes on along the minus strand of OX411551.1, from coordinate 57,180,651 downwards.
CAAGTTCATGCTTCTACTGTACCTTCATTTATATATAAAAACCCAGATACCACACCAGAACCGAACGCATACTTTTGGAACACCCTTGATGTAACGTTAGACCATTATATTTTAACTTTATGCATAATTATGACAATCCTTATTACGTTGGTGTTCATTAAAAATCTAGCGTACAAATGTAAAGCAACTCAAATTTTGGTTGAAATCACAAATGGTATGACTTGTGTACAATTTCCTATTTATGATTTGTCTCTATGTCCGAGTTACTGGCAAATGTCGGTGCCACAAGACATCACATGCATTCACATCCAAGGTCGTTGGAAATCAATCATTCGTTTCGAATGGGATAACTTTGTCATAGAAAACAAACTCAACGGAAAAGTATATACTATACCCAAAACAGTACAAATCTATATTCTAAAAGCAAGACATCTTCGAAATATAGTGAAAAATCCTTATTCAGTTCACTTTTATATAAAGCACCATAATCTTTTGATCCCTAAATACTGACTCTATATACATTACGCAGACGTGCAGGTCGATAGATGAAGAAGTCCACCTACTTTACGATTGTTCAGTTTTATGTTGTATTTGTATTGACTGTATATATTGAAATATCTAACATTGTCTACTTGTTTAGGTATTTGTTTGATGACAATCATATATGTTTGATATTTGATGGTTAAAACATTGATTTATTTGCCATTTATTTCAAATATTTTCACTGTGATTGTGTAAAACACTTGTATGTGTAAAATACGATTTTCATTTATACTATTCAAACCTTTCTGTAGCTTTATAGGAATAAAGCAAAATAAGAGAGGGGGAATTTTTATGCAGCGTCAAATTGTGTTCAATTTTCATAGATTTTATTTCAAATTTCAAAAACTTTTTCAAGCAAATAAGTCGACTTAATTTTTTTACTATTCGATCGAAATCTTGTATAAACAATTTTTACTAGCCGTAGGCATAGATTATTAGGTTTTGACAGTTATAGACCGATAGCTATTTTTGATCCTTTGTTGGCCGGAAATCAATCAAACTTTCTTTGAAATAATTATTACGTTGTTTACCTAGGACATTCTAGCTTATTGTTTGAGAAAACACCTATCGGCTCAATCTGGCTGGGTGACGCCGACAAAAATATGACACTTTCACAGTTTTTTGACTTGAGAAATCTTACTCGCTTTTTGATCTACGGAAATTGCCAATGGTTGAGTAAGTAAACATATGGATCCTGATTGGTCAGCGGTGTCCGACGAGATCGGATATAATCCGCGGGTTCTCACAGTGATTTCAAAATTACATGTGAATTCGTGGAATTAAATACATCGTTTACCAACAGGATCCTCTTTGTTCATTTTAGGTAAGTCAGAATTTATGTTTAATTTTACATTTATTTTTTTCATTATATTTTCAACTCATTGTTTAAACGATTGAAAACATTGTGGGAAAAGATGCTTCATTATAATCACTCTACTTTTACTATTATTATTGGTTCAAATTATTGTTAAAACGAACTCGTTAAAATGAATAAAACGTTGTGGGAAAAGATGCATATTTCAAACATTATTGTTCACTTGAAAAATGCAATATTTTGACTTATTTGAAAACATTGTTGGAAAGGAAACGTTGACTTGATTTATGAGACAATACGTATTTGTTATAGGAAATGTATATGTAAACATTGCGACAAATGTAGTTGAAAATCTCGGCATTGATCGGACTGATCGTTGTGTTGAAGATTTTGATAAATAAAACCATTTTATAACCAAACGAGCAGAAAACATTTGTCGCTTTGTAATGAAATGTAAGTTAACATTTTGAGTATATTGTATTTGCAATTATTGAACACTTTCAATTAATCTCTATATTTCAACCAAACTCATCTTCGTTCAATAATAAGATCATTTTCGATTTACGAGAATGACAATATGATTAAACGAAGACCAACAAATCAAAATTGTCGTCTGCTAACGCAACATCTATTCTACACAATTCCAGATGTTGTTTGGTAAATTTATACAATCTCCTATATAATTGACCTTTATCTTATGATTATCTTTACATTTTTATATTTTGTAAATATGTTTAAAAAAAAAAATTACATGTGAATTCGTGGAATTAAATACATCGTTTACCAACAGGATCCTCTTTGTTCATTTTAGATCTTGAGAGCGATTCTCAAAAATTACAACAACAATAACGACAACAACAACAACAACATCAACCCTAAATAAAACGGCAGTACAATAAGGCGAATGTACTAAACCATGACGGACAGGGTTCATAAGCCGTATAGAAAATTGACTTTATTTTTAAATTTATTTCTACATTAGACATTTCGTAACATATACTGAGCACAAAAATGTTAGGAATTCATTTTCGACTTTCGTAAACTCAAATCATATTTACACTTGAAGATTTTGCAAATGGTGAAAGGAACTCATGAATCATTTTTCAGTAAGACTATTTTAAAATAAGACTAGCGAAATTTTCATTCGAGAACAAAAAATACTTAAAAGAACAGATTGGCCTCTGTGAAAAATAACACCACCGAGGCATTGTGTTTTCATCGTGTTCTAGAAAACATCAAGAAATCGCGGGTTGGATCCACGAAGGCGGCGTTCATCCTTTCTGAAAATTTTGTCTCCCTATCTCCCATCAATGGTTTGATAATCGTAAACCTATGCGGGATAGCAGATGGGGGCAGGAAGGTTTTAATGGTAGTACTGGATCGAGAAATGTGGCAATTCCTATTTTTTATCGGCGAATTTATAAAAAATAGCCTAGGCCGGAAGCCGACTATTAAAGGGACAGAACCATGATTTTGCAGTCCGTAAACCCGGTCGACGTGACGATGTCTGTTTTTTTTTTTTCAGTGATGAAACGGGATCATGGTTTCTTTAATACTTTTCGGTGGCTTATCGAGAAATAACGGTTGATTATCACTTGATAATCTCACGGCAAAAACAGAGAAATTATCATTAACTTATACCCTGCTTTTGTGCATTTCATCCTATCTGACGTCATCTATGCGGGGCGAAATAAGTGACGTCATAATGAACGTTGCATAGCAATCACGTACAAAATGACGCGCTTTACGAAAATATGTCCTAGAAATTTCACATTTTGTCTCTTTTGCAATAAAGAAATAGAATAATCGTTTGTTTTTCGAGTAAGATCGATTAATATTTCATTTCGTGAACAACAAAAGCTATATTTTCACTCGCAGCTCTGCCACTCGTGAAAATATAGTTTTTGTTGTTCACTCACTCTATTAAATATAGCGTGCTGACGATATCCTGGCGAGATTTCATCGACTAGTCTTTCTAACTGTGTAAGAATTTTTGCAATCCGACCTACCGTTGACCTGTAATGGACTAAACCTCTTTTTTTTCAAATATTTTTTACGGAGTTCAAGATGGTCCCCTTTTGCGTGACGGGTCAAAATAGGAAAAGATGTTGAAAAGGTTTCGTACTTTTCTAAATGAAGTGGAAATATCATCGACGAAAGAAAAAAAAAGACACTCATAAAATCAACGATAACACAATTCTCTTGCAACCAGACGTCAAAACACGACCACAAAAGACTCAAATTCCATTTGCAATGAAATAGCCTCATTACCAGGTTACATAGGTTATTCTTATTCGATTTCACCCTTTTCCGCTTTTCTTTTACCTGTCTGTTTTCTTAAATTTTCGTTTTCATTCGATTCGAGCCACCCCATCTCATTATTTTAGCGATTTTCAACCTTTGAACAGAAGTAAATGACACATACATTGCGTCAATGCTTATCAAATATCGTTGAAATTATCGCCAAAGCAAAGAGATTCATTTTGAAGATGACATGGCTAATTAGAAAATGTCATTTCTAATAAATTCTGGAAATCTTGACGATATATCATAAAACATCCGTTACCATGGGATTTATTAGATATTTATGACAGTGGTGTACATTTTCAGCGAGATCTAAACTCGGTGTTTTTTCTTGGTTTGCATTTCTCCACATTTTTTTAAACTAAATGTTTTTCTATGAATTATGAAGGTTCCTACGGTCATAGTTGGACAGTTTCATATACAAAAGAATGATTTATAACAAAACTAACAAGTTTATAGATATATAACCCTTCTTTCGTATTTATTTGCTCGTTCAAGTAGGTTCATGTAGAAAAAGAAACCGTCTGTTGTACAAGATTTCCACGAATGCCTTCTGACAAGTAACATGACCTTTAGTCTATAAGTCATCTTTAATTATGGTTTCCGTTGTTACCGCAAAGTAATAACAAGTAGTTTTGGTTTACCATATTTCTTTACGAGCACAATGCAGTGATACACAAGACTGAATTATTGTTTTATCAAGATTCTGAAAAATCAAAACACATCTATATGGTATAGAAAAATATTATCTTCTCTCCTAGGGACAAGGCCTTTGTTTTGTTTCAACGATTTTACAGCCGAGGACATCGAATTAAACAGATTGCAGTAGTGTTTCCCTACTGTTTGTAATTTTAGTACACCAAAAATGTTTTAAGGTCGCTCCAATAATTATGCTTGAATGAAATCTATCTTTAGGTAGGGAATCAAAAGGCATGTACCATGTGATCTTGTTATTGCAAACTCTAGTCAAAAACTAAATTGTGCATACAAGGACTTTCTAGTTTTTTGTTTTTTTAATGGAGCTTTTTATTATACAATTAAATACATTTACATAAAACGACTAGTAATTAAACAATGAATTGACATTACAAAAGTTGCTTCCATATTTGCTATAACGTAGCCCTCTGTTGATAATCTGGCAGGATCAGAATAACAGAAAGATGGGTGCGCAATCGTAGTTATTGTTTCCCCCGAAAAACTCATAATCCGAGGCTTTTCTAATGGGCCTAAATGTCTACTTGAGCGCTATTTATTACTGGCTTAAAGCATAGTAAAACATTTCCTACCAATTTACACACGTACCTTTTTTTCTACTTCGTATTGTATGACAAGCTGTTCGTATTGTATGACAAGCCCTGCGTTCATTATCACCGAAAGGTGGAAACAGTTTTCCAATTGTACCCCGCTTTGCACGTTCACTTGCGTGCAATGCGGGGTACAATTGGAAAACTGTTTCCACCGTTCGGTGATAATGAACGCAGGGCTCGTCTTTGACTAATACAGTTAAAAACATCGCGAAAATGACATTCACTTTAAACAAAACCATTCTAAATCGCTCACTCAGCGCTCCATTCATTCATTCTAAACACTCACTCAAACCATTCATTCAAAACGCTCAAACCCATTGAAAAAAAAAAATAGAATCAACAACGTCAATCAAAATAAATTTAGAAAGAGAAAATGCGGTTTCACAGACAGAATTCAAATTGTTACCGTCTCATAGGTTCTTGAAGAAATAGGAAGCTATGAATAGAACTTGTACGCGTTTTTTTTAAAAGGAGGTAATGAGTATCGCTAATTTTGTTCATCCTGAACAAAATTAGCTATATATGATTACCTCCCATTAAATTCACTTAAAACTCGCTCCACATACTCATTCAATTTCAATTCTAAATAATTCCAAAATTATTCGCCTTGTCAATTTCACGATGTTGTTAACTGTAATGTAAACAACAGCATGAATAAAGGCGATCCTCAGAAGGACTCTAGATAACCTACTTATTGTATTTATTTCACTTTTTTTTCTCATTCAAAATCCGTTTTCTTGGTACTTAATGGGATGGTTTCGTTGAGACGATTCCAGTTATTGCCCAAAACGTTTGATTTAATACAGAATGGATGAAACATGACATTTCAAAATACAGAATTATTCCATCTGCCTGGAACATAGAAAAAAATGCTTTTCCCAGGGAAGAAACTAATTACCATTGGCTTATAGACCGTATGTCATAGTCATGTCAATGGTTATTAGGACTAATTATTCTACTATCTCATAACACTTTGAACAATTCGTTCCCTGAGTATGAGCCAATTGTGCTCATTGTCGAGTACTTTGACGTAACCCATTTATTAAATACGTAGTTACCTATATTTGACCACATATCAGGAAAATGAGTAAATTGCGGTTTGCTCTGTAAAGCTTGATATTTAACCCTTTCCTGCCAAAAGTTTTAGAACTTGGCAGTATAGGCTAAGATCATCCTTTGTGAACGTCTGATCTAAGCCTACAGTGTCAGTTTTTCTGTTCAATGACTTGATCCTGGCTTGTTGAAATGGAAGAAATGTCATCTAATTTAAACAAAATACAATCAAGAATGAAATTGGTTTTATCTTGTCGCTTGAATCATTTTTTAAGATATTAATTCAATTTAATTTGCGTCCATCAGGATTTTTGCATTCTGATTGGATGAAATTGGGATCTTTTCCAAGTGAAAACAGTTTTGAATAAATAGCTATTTTGTAAGCTTTCGCAAAAGTAGTCACATTAATAATTTATCTTATTATGGATGAATCTATCCTTCTTCGTCGCTTAAGAAATTACTACATTTGAAGACTTTGTTTATGATTTCATTGGAGTAAATCAAAAACCGTTACGCGTATTCATACAGTGTGATTTAGGTAATTAGTTCCATAGCTCAATGAGATCAACAAATACTCTCTTCATTTCTTTTCTCGATGATGAAATCGAATTCGGATTTTCGGCAGTCATAAATGAGATAAAGGCTCTACAAGTTGCATATTTTGATTAATGGTACAAAGACCCTGTTGTCTTCTCAAATCTCGTGCATTTTTATAGCGTCTGGCGTATGAGATAGACTATAAAAGAGTTTTTATCACTTCTCAGATACTGAAATTATGCATTCTTATTTCACAATAAATCTTTGGAGCACTTTATGTATCCGGGTGGGGTTGGGGGCGTTTTACAAAATACCTTACGAAAAAATTAATCGTTAGTCAAAATCACAAATCGTATCTGGTGTTTTCATTCCTTGTTAGATTCTGCCATCCAATATCTCATTGAAATTGTCTTTGAAAGACGCTTCCAATGAGATGATGCATGGCAGAGTTCCACGTTTAGTAACTATTGTAGAAGAAACTTTAATTTTTGACTTACGCAAAAAATGGTCGTAAGATGTTTAGTAAAACACGCCCCGGGGCTTATCATTTTTAATGATTTGAGGGACCGTTTGTTTAGTGCTTAGTACAACACTGTTGTGCGTGCCTATATATATATATATATATATATATATATTATAGGCATACGACAGTATGGCACTGAGCCCATGGGAATATGAAAACTAGACTTTTGAGCAATTGTCCGTCGATGAAACTCTTGTACAAATAGTAACAAAGAAACAGTTACAAAGAAACATCGACCTCGTCTTCTTAGTTACTTATTGAAGATATTTGAGCTTGTGGGTAACATTTCCAACAATTTGAAATGTGTGTGAGGGGCAAACATCGAGCATATTAGAAAGCCATATACTGAACATATAGAATTACCTAATGGTTTGAATATACATTGAGGCATTATCTACCTACAAAACGCATAGAAAAGACTCTGGACAAACTGTGCAGATGCACAGGCTGGTCAGAGTCTTTGCCTTGCGCACATTCGAAATTGTTGGAAATCTCACGCACAGGCTCATTTTATAAGGTAGGTTTCCCGACTTGACTTTGTTTCAGAAAATCCAAGTTGGCAAAATAAAGCTACTGGGCGGGAAATCAAAATGAAATTACGATATAACACGATAAGGCGTCTACAATTTGGCAACTCCCGATATCGCATGCCAATAGGTTTTCAACAATGCCATGTTTTATTCATGCTCTTATCAAACATTATCAAAAACATCATCTATCAAATTCTGGTTTGTGAAAATGTCAACACTTCGCGATGTTATTTGAAATGAAGGTGAAAATCACCCTGAGAATAAAACACCTAGCGAAACGCAAAAATTTTAAAATCACTTTGAATAAAGAAATGTCTGAATTTAATTTCATGTTTCTAGTTCCGCTTATTTGCATCATTAGCATTTTCAATACCTATTTTTCGTGAACGAAGTTTTCGTTCACCAGTGTTACTATGTACGGAACATCCAGTAGGTTCTTGATAGCTTCGAAATAAAGTAGTGCCCATTAAGATTCAATTTAGTATTTATCTATACTTCTTTTTGCAAAATCACTGTTTATTTCGTCAATGACGTGATACTAGAAATCTCTATCATGTGTTGAAAATTCCTCAAATAAAATATGAGGTTAGCAAATTTTAATTGGGCGTATGGATGACCTGCGTACGCAAATCGAAGGTTTATGGCAAAAATAAAGTTTGTATCTAAACGGTGTATAGACACAGACTATGTTTTTGATCTAAACCCTCGATATTGCGACGTGTTGTAATTTGCCGGAAAACGTGTTTTTAGGTCATGACCTCTTGAACTTTGTTTTAATCGTACATACCCAACGCATATTACATTAGAAACGGTAACCTGTCTAGTGACATCCGTGATAACGAATGCGTCACGATTATTATCGAGGACGATTCGCAAATAATAAACAACGAATGCGTTATCGTGCAACCATCTCTCTTATATTTTGATGACGAGCTCATCCCACACCAGACTATCAAAAGGGATGATGGTACGTTATCGCAACGTTTGCAAATTATTTCCCGCTTTGCACGCTTGTGCACGAGCGTGCAAAGCGGTGTAAAATTGGCAACAGTTTGCATCAATTACTGAATGTAGAGCTGATTTCTTTTTCTAGACAGTTGTTAACATCACAGACCTACACAGTTACCGGACGGTCCTATATGCATAACCATAGGATGAATGGTGAAGCTGTCCGATTTCTAATAGTACGTAGTATACTCACACCTCGGCTTTTACTTATATCCCCTCTTTTATAGTCGTTAACAATGATTCAGCGATTTTTCGATTCTAAACGAGCTATTTAATGTCTCAATTCATACTCGATTATGCTTCAAGTTTCATAAATATAGCCTTTACAGACGACTCGGAGTCTTCTGCAATAAGAGACTTGTAAATTGGTTTTGAGAGTCCTAAACCTTCCCCAAAACGTCTCGAGTGTCAAAAGAGCTGTAATTCATATGTTTAATTATCTAGTTACCAGAACTTTTTATGTAAAATATAGTTCTTGAATGACCAAAAAACGTCGTTTCTCTAAATCAAATTAAGTTATTGTTACTATATATTGGACAATTAATGTAAGGAATATAGGGGAAAAAGACAAGTACAAAATCCTATATACCGAAAACTATGACAAGAACAATTTGAAAGGACACCCTTTCCCCCCTTTTATGACCAGACGATAAATTTAATATTGGAGAAATTCTGAAGAAGTTGCAGAGGACAAAATAAGTTCGAGGACTTTTTTTTTTTTTTTTTTAAAAAACTGTATCTTTTTGAAAAGTAAAATAATCATTTTCTTCATTATCTATATCGTTTTTCGAAGTTATTTTTTAAGGGTGAAATCGTGAAATTAGAACGGTTAATGGGTTTGGAATGATTTTTGAATATAATTGAATGAGTGTGATGAGTGAAAATTTCTCTCTACTTACCCCCGTCCATCTCTGCCAGAGTTTCCTGTGCATCCCTGTGAGCCCTGTAATTGGACCAACAGCACGGCTCAATCTGCTTCTCATCGAGGCCCCAGAAGGCGAGCTCCTCCTCAAAAAGAGGCCCGCAAACGTCCGTAGGAGCGTGCAGTTTACCAGTCCGATAATAATTTAAAATCATATTAAACACACCAGGATGTCTATCGAAGAAATATTCCCCAGTATGGGGGTCGAAATCAGGGTTGTGCCCGAGGGTGTTTGTGAGCCACGATAGTCTTGTATCTGGGATATTTTTCAATGTGGATCGATATGTTTCATACCGTATACCCCCTACGTTTATGATAATCCTGTTTTCGTTACGCCTGGACGAGGGTCCCGATGAACGAGGTAATATCGAGGTCTTCGGGGCTATTAACGACCGCCGAGAAAAGTCTATATCCACACTCGATGTCTTCATTTTTTAACTTTCACAATTAAAACTTGTCCTAGAAATGCTATATCCTTTTCACAACAGGCGTTGGCACAGGTCACCATACATAATTGAACTTATATTTGACTATTTTTCCCTCGTTAGTCTAGAATTGATATATAACCCAATATAAATAACAAGGGACATTTGCATAGGTAATTACCCTACCTAGTGGATTTTTTAAAGACGCACGACTAACGGCGATTGCCGACGAAAAAAAGAAGTCCCTTGTTAAATTTGGAATATCGCTCCGACTTACCGTAAACTGGAAAGAACCTCGGACGCAAGTGTAGTAATTTGGGGTCATTTTTTAGGTAATTTGGCTTCTGGTTGAACTTCGGTTAACACGTTATGTCCTCGATCATCTGTGGAGATCTTTTGGGAATTTTATAATTTGATGACAAAACGCAGTAAACACTGCGTTATTGTTATCAATATATAAAATATCCAGTTTTAACCTTTCGTTGATTTTGTTTTTCGCAACGTCACACTCAGTTATGTTTGTGACGTCATATAAACCAGCGTGCGAAATGACGCGCTTTCATTGCTGCGCTCTTATTTTTCCCGAGGTCTATTCTGTAGAATCGCCAAAGGTTCCCGATTGACGTCTAACTAACGGAGAATGTCGACGAAAAAGAAGTCCATGGTTAATACAATCGGGAACTCTCGGCAATTCTACTGAATAAACCTTGGGAATAATAAGGGCGCATCCATAAAAGTGCGTCGTTTTGCACGTAAGTTTACATTGCGTCAGAAGCACCAAAATAACATTGAGGGAATTAAAATCAACGAAATCCTGATTAAACTTGGAATTTTATAATTTGAGAACAAAGCACATTTAACTGCATGTTGTTATTAAAATATTTTATGCCCAAATGATCTCGAAAAACGATTTGAAAGCTTTATAGAAATTTGTATTTTTCAGGGGTATTGAACGAAATGCCACCAGAAGACGAATACATAAACATGACCAAAAAAATTACTTCATTCACGTCCGAGCATTCGGACAATCCTTCGGCCATTTCCGTCAACTGCAACAACCTCGGATGTATATAAGGCTGATGGGTTTGGGAAAAAATGGTGCATTCTGTTAGCCGGAAGCAGTGGAGAGAAAAAAACGCTTCAACCTAAGGCGCGATCTTAAGATTAATAAATTGTAGAGTATAATTGAGACCCTAAAACCGATGCATTCACATAAATAAGATTTTTTGCAGCCGTTATTTAAGAATCGATTTCAAGACATTGAATTAAACCAGTAGCGTTGGCGACGTCGAATGTTTTCACTCAAAATCTCGAGGGCTAACGCCATTCAAAATGATTTCGTTAAGTTTTTCTCAAGGTTTCCCGTAATTTTAAAAAAAAGAACGTCTAACTGCGTTTTTGTCATCAAATTATTATTATATGCTTAAAAGATCTCGAAAGACAATCGGAATTAATTAACAAAATGTGATTTTCTTCATGCGTATTAACCGAGGTACCACCAGGAGCCGAATTATCTAAAAATTGACCCCATATTACTACACTTACGTCCGAGGTACTTTTAAAGTTAGGGAAAAGTCCAAGCGATGTTCCGAATGCTTTCAAGTTAACGGAAAAGTCCGAGCGATGTTCTGTGATCCATGGCTCCACTCGGGAACCCTCGGCGATTCTACGGCATAGACCTCGGGAATAATAAGGGCGCATCCATGAAAGCGCGTCATATCGCACGTGGGTTTATATGGAGTCACAACCATAACTAAGGATGACGTTGCGAAAAATAAAATCAACCTAAGGTTGAAATTGGGCATATTATAATTTGAAAACAAAACGCAGTGTTTTACTGCGTTTTGCTTTCAAATTATAACATGCCAGAATAATCTCAACAGACGTTCGGAAACCATTAAAGGAATATACTATTCTTCAAGCGTATTAACCAAAGTACCACCAGGTGCCGAATTACCGAAAAATTACCAAAAATTACAACACTTACGTCCGAGGTACTTTCCAGTTTACGGAAAAGTCCGAGCGATGTTCCGAATGCCATGGCTCAAGAATAGATGGGTGATGCCAGTCTTAACATTTCATTTCGCTTAGATACCCTATGTTTTAATTACTAATTGGAATTCTACTGAGTACCTGCAATATCAGGTTTTATAATATGACCGATGTTGCGGGAGTGAAATAAACCCGTTGAATATTTTTTATATTACACGGGTATTATTACACTAGTAGAATAACTATGCAAATGAGCTCAGAGCGAATAGCAACGTTATTATGTAACCGCGAAAATGACGTCATAATGTACAAATTGTGACGTCAGTTTTAAACGGCGTTATAAGTTTCGCTGAAAAATGAAATGTTGAATTCAAGAATTTTGACGATTCTTCGCAAAAATTTGGGTCTTATTATAAATAGAATATCAAATTTGTGCTCATTTAATCCCGAATTCATTAAACTCGTCATCTAAAACAGATAAAAACTCGGCACAGCCTCGTTTTTATCTGTTTATAGATGACTCGTTTGATAAATTCGGTATTCAATTACCACTCATTCAATATCCTCTATATATGTAACATAAATGATGTTTTTTATGTTGAACAAAAAACTCTCCTTCTATATCTTAATCTCTTATGCCAATCCAAAGCACAGAGAGTTGTTACTGATGTTTTGTCAAATAAAGTTCATGTACTCGCATTGAAGTTGATATATTGGCCAGAGGTACAGATTAGAGGGGGAGGGGAAGAATCCAGTCTAAAATGTTTATTTCAACATGAAAAACTATGTTGTTGATACTCATTTAAATCGTCTCGACGAGTATCTATATCATTCAATCTAAGAAAGGGCTAGTGAAATATTAAAATTTGGGCTCAAATTATCCTCTCCATCTGAAGCTTTGATTGTTTTATTAAGATTTGTTTGTTTGCTTGTTAGAATTGGGCTCTACGCCGCTTTTCACATTAACAGTTGTATCTCGGCTGCTGGTGCACATAACAATGGATTCCTGGTATTTCTCACACCAGTACTACCATTACATCCTTTCCTAGCCTCCAGCTGCCATCCCACATAGGTTTACGATTATCGACCCATTGGTGGGAGACAAATAGTCGGAAAGAATGAGTGCCGCCGTCAGGGATTTGACCCGGGCCTTTGTTGATAATAGACGCCTACATTTTTCAGAAATAGAGCAAACTCCTTTGAAAATATAAACGCGCAAATATTTTTTCAAAAATCCGCTAAAAGATGTAAATGTTTAGGTAAAATTTGCCAAATAGGAGAATCTTGTTCGGTTTACAGAGGAGCTTCGGATAGCATATAATCTCGTTGGACTCCTAAATTAGCTGCAATTATAAAAATTTGAACGGCATTCTTGATTTCACTTTTATTACGATTTTTTGATGAAGCCATCTTAATACTCATCTGAATACTTAATTTTATAGTTTATACTAAAATACACATAAACACAAATTTATATTTATTTCATCATTCAAAAATAGCTTATCAGAATACCATGGGAATTTCGATTTTATCAATTTTCAAGTGCAATGAAGGTTCGCCGTCTAATGAACGAAGTATTTCTGTAATAAAATTCTAGGAAAAATACTAATTCCACCAATAAATTATCAATCTTTGCTCCATGGTTGCCTAGCACTAGATACTAAACAATCCTATGTCACTTTATAATCTCAAATAGCTGAGAGTTCAATTCAAACCTGTGAAACTTTATATCCAAAAGCTCAGGTAGCTGCGGATTGAACCTAAATATTGTTGAAATAGTGACGAGGCAAGGCTCGGGTGGGGCTGAATAAATTGTTCTTGACAAACAAAACAGATACAATTCTTATTTTACAACACGTGCTATTACAAAACGTGTTTGTATTTATGAGTTATTAGCAAACTTTAAGATTCTGATCAGCTGCATCTATTGGGAACTCTCGGAGATTCCACGAAATAGAACTCGGGGATATTAAGGGGGCAGCCATGGAAGCGCGTCATTTCGCACGTGGGTGCACGTGACTTCACAATTATCAAACATCTCTCGATAGTTAAGAGTATACTCTTCAAAATTTGAATGTCCACGTCTCTCGCCGTAGTTGCATTACAGCAAAGTTTGTGTCGGACCTGGCGTTCGGGATGACAAAACGGTGCAAACTATTAGTCAAATTTATCTAGCTTTTCGCGTAAATACACGTACAAAGCAGGGTATTATTTGCAAACAGTTTGCACCGTTTTGCCATCCTGAACAAAGTTTGGTCATATATTTATATACTTATGTGTTAAATAGCAACCATCTTCTACAATTCACCATACCATACATGCTGGCTTTTACGCTAATAAGGCTGACTAAAACGGCTAAGAAGGCCCTCTGTAACCTAAAGTTGCCAAATTATGTCAACATTTCCGCGCGTTCAGGATACTATCCTGCTCGAGTGCGTCCCCTTTTTATACAAATATTAGAATCTAAAAAACTGTTGACTAGGTGCCCTCAACGTAAGGCTAAAATAGAGCAGCTCACGTACAGATGACGTTAACAGACAACAACTGGAGACAATAAAATGAACCGAGGAAACAAAAATAAATATATAAAGAAGGGGAGAATTAACAATTGGTCTGCAGCAAATTTTCAAAAAATATGACGAACTTTTTTTTTTTAAACTTGCATGTTTACTCTCAAGAGAATTTTTCTTCCTGTTTTCGTAAAATTAAAATAGTGAACGCGCAACATTTCGGAGCGCATGACCTTTCACAATGTAAACCGAAGTTTCCTAATGAAATCATTTTGACACCTCGATGAAAACTCACGCTGTTAAGGTTCATGACTTCCAAAACGTTGCGGAATTATTGCGGGCCCACTGTCATAATTGAAACCAAGAAATATATCTCAGTTTAGGCTAGGTATATTTTTATACCAAAATACAAAAAAAATCAAATATAACCCTTTCAACTTTAGTTTTATGCCCTTTTAGCAAATTAATTGAAAATTGCAAAGAAAACAAAATCATATGCAGGTGTCTATAACCTGAGGCAGTACATTTCTTTTAAATTCAGAGCATCAAAGAAACTTTTCTTGCAACGATTACAATTTCACAAAGACTAAGTCCTGAACCAAAAGCATTTCATATAATGAATTTCGAACACAATTATAGAAAGAACCTTCCAATGCTGAATTCATACATCAATAAAAAAATAAATAAATAATCGGTTGAATTTCAAATCCTTTAAAACACGATTAAACTTTCAACTAAATCACAGCCAATCATAATTAAAGTCACAAAGATACTGTCAGAAATAATCTACACGCACCACTTTCTTATTCCCAATATTTCCTAGTCACTGTGGACAACGGAATGATTCCATGTTAACTCACTGAAAATCGCCTCTCATACTAGCATTAAATCTTTACCTAGAACTATTAACCATTCCTGTTCGGCCTTAACTTACACTGAATTCTCAGTGACAACGCAGAACGGAAAATAGAAGCAAGATCATACCAGGGAATAGAGGAAAAAGCATTTTCTTGAATGCTTTTCGGAGGATTATCGAGAAATAGCGGTAGATTATTAATTTCACTTGATAAACTCACAACCTAACCAGTGAAATTATCAAAAGCTTATACCCCGCTTTCGACCATTTCACGCTATATGACGTCATCTAAGCGGTGCTCAATAAGTGACGACATCACGAATGTTGCAAAGCAATTACGTTAAAAATAAAGAAACTGTGTCCTTAAATTTTCACATTTTGTCCCATTTTTGAAATAAAGAAATAGAATTATCGTTTGTTTCTCGAGTTAGATCCATTCAATTTTATTGAGGGAACAACAAAAATAAATATTTACACGAGTGGCGGACCAATGAGTGAAAATATAGTTTTGTTGTTCACTCATTAAAATATAAATCTGTCTTACACTGAAACAAACAATTATCCTCTATGTAAATGAGTGACCCTTCAGGCGAAAAGGGACCATCTGGGTAGTACGGAAAGTGTCGATAGTTAGGCTGAGCGGATTGCACTGGCTGTCTACCGGTGTGATTTCCGCATTTGGCATATTTCTGAATATAGAAAGTTCAATCTACCAACCTGTATAAAGTGTTAAGTGCTTTTGATCTATACTGGAACCATTTCTTTCAAATATCTATTTAAACGATTTCTCAAGATTCCTTTCTGTGGTCACACTCACATACGCCTAAATATCAAGTTAGAAACGAATCTTTTATTATACACTATCATGAGAGACTTTATTTTACGAAGCATAAAAATATCTCATTTTGGCCCTGATCGAACAACATATGTTTATTTACCGATTTTTCTCATAATTAAGTTAACGAAAACCCATGGTAGTTTGTGTTTCCGGTTCTGTTTATTTCCTGATACTGTTTCCGGTACATCTCCAACAGGAAAAGACGTTGTTTACGAACTTTTCTATATTTTTAATCATTGTAAGTATGATTGAGACTTAACTAGGGTAGAAACAGAAGCCGCGAAATATTTACTTGTGGAGATACATGAAAGATCACTTCTCACGTGCCCTGAAGGTCCGAAGACACTTTTGAAGATTCTTCAGAGTAAAACCACTTCAAAACCTTAACTGTCCTGCGTTCAGGATCACAAAACGGTGCAAACATTTTTCCCACCTAAACCCCCGTTGCACGTGCACTTCCGGGATAAAATTGTCAAACTGTTTTTCACCGTTTTGTCATCCTAAACGCGGGGCTAACCTGAATCGACCATTCAACAATTTGAACCATTATGTCATTGACATTTTGTATCTGCGATGTTCTAAGAATAGACCACTTGTCAACAAACACATTCTTATTTCAACATGCATGTATTGGGTTATAAGTGTTCACATATCTTTTGTGTAAGATGAAGGAACCAAATAAAGTATATTGTATTGTATTGTATTGTATTGACACTAATCTAATTCTACGCCATTTCAAATCGTTCACGCACGCTTCTTAAATTCATTCCAAACCATAACTCAAAACATTCAGAAACGCTCAGAGATCATTCAAAGAATCGTTCGAAATGTTTCACACCTTCATTCAAATCGGACAAACCATTCTTTGTTTTAAGGTAGTAGACCCGTAATAGTTCCGCAATATTTCGGAACACGCGATCTTTCACAATGTTATCCGAGGTTTCCTAATGAAAACCATTAGAAAACCCCGTTTAACACCATTAAAGTTCATAACTGCCAAAATGTTGCAGATGTATTACGAGTACAATTCCTTAAAAGCCGGTGTTCATTTGGATTTGAATTTGAATTGGGGTTTTACGTCGCTTTCAACAATCTCTCAGTTATATCGCGACGACTGGAGCACCTAACGATGGATTCCTGGTATTTCTCACACCAGTACTACCACCACATCCCTTTCCTAGCCTCCAGTTGCTATTCCACATAGGTTTACGATTATCTACCCATTGGTGGAAGACAAATGTCGGAAAGGATAAGTGCCGCGGCCGGTGTTCATTTGGAATCGTCTACGAAAACACACTGATATTTTATAGAAAAGTACGCAGATTTTTCTAAAGGGAGATAATAAAATATAGATAATTTCGCCCAGTTGGGCTGAAATAAGCGATAGGCTTTACCTACCTTATATTTCATTCATAACTCGCTCAACCAATTTCGTGACTGCTTTATTTACAATATATATGTTACAAAAGTATCGAAATGTTTCAGATGGCTGATCACGCCTACTTTTACTCCGTGAGGTCATTGTACATCCTGTATCGCAAATGCCATAAGCCATCGCTTAGAGAAACTTTGTCGAAGACGTCCAATATTATGGAAAATGAAGAAGTCCTTTCTAGAAGCAATTTCTTATTCCTTCATTTATATATTGTTTTCTGATAAAAGAAAATGCACAATTTCTTAAAAAGAAACCATCTGCGGCTTCTTTGGGACTGAAAAAAAACCCACAGGTTTGTAAATATTTTCTTTTATTTATCTATTTTATTTATTTGTTTATTTTATTTTATTTTATTTTACTTGACTTATATCTGAAGCATACATAACATAATATATGCTTTCATCAATCGGTGTTTTAAGATTTTGAAATTTCACTATCGGTGTTCGATTGCTATCATTGATACAGTTAACCACATCGTGAAATTTCAATAAAAGCGATCAAATAATTGCATGGTTTTATTTGCTGGTGTTGATTTTTAAGCATCTAATTTGACCGCGAGGTTACATAGTTAGAAAAAATACGCAGATTTTATTAAAAAGGCGGGTAAAAATATCATTAACTGGACGAAATTATCGATTATGTTCTACCTTTCTTGAAATCACTCAAAACTCGCTCCACATGGTCATTAAATTCATACCAGTATAATTCCAAAATCATTCTTGTCAATTTCACGGTGTTTCTAACTGTACCAATTTCATAAATTCAATGTTGTATGCTTGTTGCATGTTCCTTTTGAAATACTATAACTGGATCTTAAGCCAGTAAAGGAAGTTTCATTTTGCTTTTTTGAAACTGAATCGAAAACGTTTTGACAGTGGAAAGTTGAATAGCATTTCTTATGTAGGGCTCATAAATATACGCTCTATTGCAGCTTGAAATTTTTATAACTTAGACTTTCGTTTTGTAGCTCGGTGATATTTGGTTCAGTTGTGAATTTCAATGGCCATACATGTTTGTGGTAATCGACTACCGCATATCAACCCTCAACGCAAACCTTAAATATGCTTCGAACGGTAGTTGCCCACGATCAAAATGCCTGGACACTGTGTATCTACGAATTAAACGGTGCTTAAAGGCACAGAAAAAAGAGTATTTGTCTATTAAAATAATAGAATAATGAAATTATGTGGTTAAGGGGTAGATGTTTTATTATATTCTATTTTCTAAAACTATGAAGACATTTTTGGTCAAATTTGACGTCGCGTCGAATTCAGCCTAACTATATTAATTTGGTGCAAATTTTGGAGCAATACAGTGCTTTTCAATATTTCAAATTATGTTTTTATCGTAAATAAGATTTTTCAAAAGTATTAATTTTCATATTAATTTGAAAAGAGAGGAACGCTACCCATTTTTAAATAATCAGGCCGTGATTATTTAACTCTAATTTTGACCTTTGGCCTCTCAGCATGACCGTGACCTTCAATTTATAGAAAGTTTGAAGATGGCACATCGCTATAAGCGATTAAATACAATTTCGCCTAGTTATTTCAATGTCAAATATTCAACAGTACCTTAGCTATGGTATTATATTCATAATTTTACCTAAATTTTGACTTTTGACGTGTCTGTGTGACCTTGACATTGGATCAACACATTCGGAACATCACTCGACCATTTCCGTAAACTACAACATGCCTCGGATGTATGTAAGGCGGATGGGTATGTAACGAATCGCGCATTTTGTTAGGCGGAAACAGTGTAAGAAAAACTAGCACTGTAGATTTACATTTTTTACAGCATAAAACGGTTGAAAAATCTAAATTTTTAAGAATGACGAATCATTCTCAAAAATTAAGATTTTTTCAGCCGTTATTTAAGAATTTAAAGATATTAATATAAGGATTCGATAAATTCACGTCAGTGACTTAAACGAGTAGCGTTGGCGACGTTGAATGTTTTCACTCCCAGTTTCGAGGGCTAACGCCATTTTAACTGACGTCATCGAGTTTTTCAAAGGGTTTCCCGTAATTTTTAAAAATAGTCCGTCTATGTGCATCCGAGGTTGATCGTGAGATTGGCCGAGTGGTGTTCCGAATGTGGATCAACAGTCACTTATTCGCAACAAACATTTTCCCCAACGGGATGCGTAACAATTAAATGTGTCAAGTTATATAAATATCATCCGTTAATGTCAGAGATGCTTTGGCGTTTTAGGCGATGCACGACGTTCCCACTGCTATTTCGCAGATGGCGATGTCAAGGCGTTCTCACTTGATTCTGAAAATATTCGGATCGCCGTAATAGAGTCGTGGTATCAACGCCCAAGTTTGACAGGTCTTTTAAGAAAATAGTTATACCCTGTTAGTTTGAATATCCATTTATTTATATCATCTTTTCAACATATTTCTATGGCTGCCCCAGGAGATAAAAGACTATGGTAGATTAATGATCAAACGAAAGACAAGAAATTAACAGAAATTATCTTAATCGAACAAGACATAGTTAATGGTATATTTGTTTTACAGGTGCATCGTACATCAATCATTGATGCAGATTTGTATCTGACTTATTGAGACAAGATTTGAAATAAAGATGAGTGATGCCCAATATTCAAGGTTCTTCTATTCCTTAGAGTAACTGTAAGCCTTGTATATATAAGCAATGTTTTTGTTGTTATTGTTTTTAATGCATTACTATAAATTACTATACATTTGTATTGGTTCAGAAAAAAAGGCTTTCTGATTTTTCTTTAAAAGCTTTTGGTGAATTATCGAGAAATAACGGTAGACTATCACTTGATAATCCTACCGCAAAACAACTGAGAAATAACATCATAACGTTGCATAGCAATCACATGCAGAATACCACGCCTCAATAAAAAAAAATCCCGAACTTTTCAAATTAAGTCTCATATTTGTTTAAAAGAAATAGAAAAATCGGCTGGCTTTACGTGAAAGGTCGATAAGATATTTCATTTCGTGGGAAATAAAGCTGTATTATCACTCGTAGTTTCGCCACTCGTGAAAATATAGCTTGTATTGTACACTCAATTAAAGATATCGATCCTGCAATGAAATAGAAAAAAAAATCCTCTATGATTTTGAAGACGGTATTCAAATTGTGGTATTTTAAGCCCGTTACCAAGCTATTTATCAAATGTGCGAGTTCTGTTTAAACAATACTTTCATAACATTTCGTTTGTTCCTCAACAATTTACTAACATCTACGCCCATGATTGAGTGTTTAGTGACGTAACTTTGGCAAGATTAGGACTTCAAAGTGTATGTCTGTCATTATCAAATTCCACTGAGAAGTGAATGGAAAGGAAGCCCAAAACTTCGAATACCTTTCTCTGATTTGTATACAAATGAAAAGCACACACTTAGATTTCCTTTGAAATAGAGTTTATCTTCAATAAGTAAAACAATGTAATTGACACTCACCTCAGTTAAAAGCATTCTAAATCGCTCGATCAGCGTTCCATTCATTCATCCGTTCATTCGTCCATCCAAAAAGCTCACACAAACCATTCATAAACGCCCAAACTCGGCCAAAAAACCTTCGAAATCGTTCTAAGAGAACGACATTTTTATTCCAATCGACAAAATGTCGCTCCTCCCATTCATTTCAAAATTCATTCCAAAATTATTCATTTTTGTCTTGTCTATTTCACTAGTTAATCACTTCATGTCTTTAAAAATATTTGCAATCTTTATTTTCGAAACAGTGATAGTGATACTGCTCATAATATGAATTTAGGCATAGGCTAGAAACCGGGCGAAAGAAAAATAAACTTAATGATTGGACATTTATGTTTAGTTAATATTTGTCCTACAGAGCAGTAGAAGATTAGCTTTTTAGACCTCACCAACTGAACTAGAACCAGTTACAGCACCTGGGCCTTTTATTCTACTTTTATCTTTAACCTGAATCCAAGTTGTGTCTTACAATCTCTGTACCACGTCCTATAGAGTTCATGGAATAGTGGCACATCTTTACTGCTGTTATAGACCTTGTCATCTAACTTTGTTAAATTAAAGATAACTCAATTTTTAAAATTGCAAGGCATAACATCACACAGTCTCCATAAACAAATTGCACTTTAATCATATGGCTACCATTCAACTCGGCCCTAATTATTAGATAAATATAATCTATAGTAACATCTTAATAGTTTGTCAAATAAGCATGTCAAATAACAGAACAGAACAGAACAAATCTTTCATTTACATCCAAGTACATATATGTACAATAAGGACAAATAAATTGGAACATATGTAATAGGAAATTTAACAAAACATGACAAAATAGAAATCCATCTAATATTGTGATAATGATCTAGTAATTTTCGAGCAGATGAATGAAATATCTGCTCAGTGGTGGCAGATCTATGCCACCATTATAAGAGGACATTTTTGTTAGTGATTGCAATTCTGTGCAATCTTAACATTAATAAGCATGTCAGATAACAAAAAAAAAATGACAAAATCAGAATCCCTTAACCATTTGATTTTCTGTTAAGCTGCAAACACACTAACCATTCATATTGAAGAAAAAAAATGCACAATTTCAAGCAAGAAATATGCCAGGGAAAAAGACTAGCAGGGCCAAGTTGCCCACAGCCCCTTTCCATTTGAGTTTGGCTCTAATGGGTAAATGGGTTAAGGCAATAAACCTTCAAAAAAGATACCTGTGTTTCCTATTACATAGGGGAAAAATAAAAGTTGGTAGGTATGCTTCCCCTCATCCTTTTTTTTCCAATATATGAAGATTTGTCTAAAAAGAACAGCATATGCAATAGACTGTAAATTATTGTAGAATTATTTAAAAGCAAGTCGTTCTAATGCCAAAAGAATAATGGAAGTATAATGGGTATTATTTGCAAACAGTTTGCACCGTTTTGCCATCCTGAACAAAGTTTGGTCATATATTTATATACTTATGTGTTAAATAGCAACCATCTTCTACAATTCACCATACCATACATGCTGGCTTTTACGCTAATAAGGCTGACTAAAACGGCTAAGAAGGCCCTCTGTAACCTAAAGTTGCCAAATTATGTCAACATTTCCGCGCGTTCAGGATACTATCCTGCTCGAGTGCGTCCCCTTTTTATACAAATATTAGAATCTAAAAAACTGTTGACTAGGTGCCCTCAACGTAAGGCTAAAATAGAGCAGCTCACGTACAGATGACGTTAACAGACAACAACTGGAGACAATAAAATGAACCGAGGAAACAAAAATAAATATATAAAGAAGGGGAGAATTAACAATTGGTCTGCAGCAAATTTTCAAAAAATATGACGAACTTTTTTTTTTTAAACTTGCATGTTTACTCTCAAGAGAATTTTTCTTCCTGTTTTCGTAAAATTAAAATAGTGAACGCGCAACATTTCGGAGCGCATGACCTTTCACAATGTAAACCGAAGTTTCCTAATGAAATCATTTTGACACCTCGATGAAAACTCACGCTGTTAAGGTTCATGACTTCCAAAACGTTGCGGAATTATTGCGGGCCCACTGTCATAATTGAAACCAAGAAATATATCTCAGTTTAGGCTAGGTATATTTTTATACCAAAATACAAAAAAAATCAAATATAACCCTTTCAACTTTAGTTTTATGCCCTTTTAGCAAATTAATTGAAAATTGCAAAGAAAACAAAATCATATGCAGGTGTCTATAACCTGAGGCAGTACATTTCTTTTAAATTCAGAGCATCAAAGAAACTTTTCTTGCAACGATTACAATTTCACAAAGACTAAGTCCTGAACCAAAAGCATTTCATATAATGAATTTCGAACACAATTATAGAAAGAACCTTCCAATGCTGAATTCATACATCAATAAAAAAATAAATAAATAATCGGTTGAATTTCAAATCCTTTAAAACACGATTAAACTTTCAACTAAATCACAGCCAATCATAATTAAAGTCACAAAGATACTGTCAGAAATAATCTACACGCACCACTTTCTTATTCCCAATATTTCCTAGTCACTGTGGACAACGGAATGATTCCATGTTAACTCACTGAAAATCGCCTCTCATACTAGCATTAAATCTTTACCTAGAACTATTAACCATTCCTGTTCGGCCTTAACTTACACTGAATTCTCAGTGACAACGCAGAACGGAAAATAGAAGCAAGATCATACCAGGGAATAGAGGAAAAAGCATTTTCTTGAATGCTTTTCGGAGGATTATCGAGAAATAGCGGTAGATTATTAATTTCACTTGATAAACTCACAACCTAACCAGTGAAATTATCAAAAGCTTATACCCCGCTTTCGACCATTTCACGCTATATGACGTCATCTAAGCGGTGCTCAATAAGTGACGACATCACGAATGTTGCAAAGCAATTACGTTAAAAATAAAGAAACTGTGTCCTTAAATTTTCACATTTTGTCCCATTTTTGAAATAAAGAAATAGAATTATCGTTTGTTTCTCGAGTTAGATCCATTCAATTTTATTGAGGGAACAACAAAAATAAATATTTACACGAGTGGCGGACCAATGAGTGAAAATATAGTTTTGTTGTTCACTCATTAAAATATAAATCTGTCTTACACTGAAACAAACAATTATCCTCTATGTAAATGAGTGACCCTTCAGGCGAAAAGGGACCATCTGGGTAGTACGGAAAGTGTCGATAGTTAGGCTGAGCGGATTGCACTGGCTGTCTACCGGTGTGATTTCCGCATTTGGCATATTTCTGAATATAGAAAGTTCAATCTACCAACCTGTATAAAGTGTTAAGTGCTTTTGATCTATACTGGAACCATTTCTTTCAAATATCTATTTAAACGATTTCTCAAGATTCCTTTCTGTGGTCACACTCACATACGCCTAAATATCAAGTTAGAAACGAATCTTTTATTATACACTATCATGAGAGACTTTATTTTACGAAGCATAAAAATATCTCATTTTGGCCCTGATCGAACAACATATGTTTATTTACCGATTTTTCTCATAATTAAGTTAACGAAAACCCATGGTAGTTTGTGTTTCCGGTTCTGTTTATTTCCTGATACTGTTTCCGGTACATCTCCAACAGGAAAAGACGTTGTTTACGAACTTTTCTATATTTTTAATCATTGTAAGTATGATTGAGACTTAACTAGGGTAGAAACAGAAGCCGCGAAATATTTACTTGTGGAGATACATGAAAGATCACTTCTCACGTGCCCTGAAGGTCCGAAGACACTTTTGAAGATTCTTCAGAGTAAAACCACTTCAAAACCTTAACTGTCCTGCGTTCAGGATCACAAAACGGTGCAAACATTTTTCCCACCTAAACCCCCGTTGCACGTGCACTTCCGGGATAAAATTGTCAAACTGTTTTTCACCGTTTTGTCATCCTAAACGCGGGGCTAACCTGAATCGACCATTCAACAATTTGAACCATTATGTCATTGACATTTTGTATCTGCGATGTTCTAAGAATAGACCACTTGTCAACAAACACATTCTTATTTCAACATGCATGTATTGGGTTATAAGTGTTCACATATCTTTTGTGTAAGATGAAGGAACCAAATAAAGTATATTGTATTGTATTGTATTGTATTGACACTAATCTAATTCTACGCCATTTCAAATCGTTCACGCACGCTTCTTAAATTCATTCCAAACCATAACTCAAAACATTCAGAAACGCTCAGAGATCATTCAAAGAATCGTTCGAAATGTTTCACACCTTCATTCAAATCGGACAAACCATTCTTTGTTTTAAGGTAGTAGACCCGTAATAGTTCCGCAATATTTCGGAACACGCGATCTTTCACAATGTTATCCGAGGTTTCCTAATGAAAACCATTAGAAAACCCCGTTTAACACCATTAAAGTTCATAACTGCCAAAATGTTGCAGATGTATTACGAGTACAATTCCTTAAAAGCCGGTGTTCATTTGGATTTGAATTTGAATTGGGGTTTTACGTCGCTTTCAACAATCTCTCAGTTATATCGCGACGACTGGAGCACCTAACGATGGATTCCTGGTATTTCTCACACCAGTACTACCACCACATCCCTTTCCTAGCCTCCAGTTGCTATTCCACATAGGTTTACGATTATCTACCCATTGGTGGAAGACAAATGTCGGAAAGGATAAGTGCCGCGGCCGGTGTTCATTTGGAATCGTCTACGAAAACACACTGATATTTTATAGAAAAGTACGCAGATTTTTCTAAAGGGAGATAATAAAATATAGATAATTTCGCCCAGTTGGGCTGAAATAAGCGATAGGCTTTACCTACCTTATATTTCATTCATAACTCGCTCAACCAATTTCGTGACTGCTTTATTTACAATATATATGTTACAAAAGTATCGAAATGTTTCAGATGGCTGATCACGCCTACTTTTACTCCGTGAGGTCATTGTACATCCTGTATCGCAAATGCCATAAGCCATCGCTTAGAGAAACTTTGTCGAAGACGTCCAATATTATGGAAAATGAAGAAGTCCTTTCTAGAAGCAATTTCTTATTCCTTCATTTATATATTGTTTTCTGATAAAAGAAAATGCACAATTTCTTAAAAAGAAACCATCTGCGGCTTCTTTGGGACTGAAAAAAAACCCACAGGTTTGTAAATATTTTCTTTTATTTATCTATTTTATTTATTTGTTTATTTTATTTTATTTTATTTTACTTGACTTATATCTGAAGCATACATAACATAATATATGCTTTCATCAATCGGTGTTTTAAGATTTTGAAATTTCACTATCGGTGTTCGATTGCTATCATTGATACAGTTAACCACATCGTGAAATTTCAATAAAAGCGATCAAATAATTGCATGGTTTTATTTGCTGGTGTTGATTTTTAAGCATCTAATTTGACCGCGAGGTTACATAGTTAGAAAAAATACGCAGATTTTATTAAAAAGGCGGGTAAAAATATCATTAACTGGACGAAATTATCGATTATGTTCTACCTTTCTTGAAATCACTCAAAACTCGCTCCACATGGTCATTAAATTCATACCAGTATAATTCCAAAATCATTCTTGTCAATTTCACGGTGTTTCTAACTGTACCAATTTCATAAATTCAATGTTGTATGCTTGTTGCATGTTCCTTTTGAAATACTATAACTGGATCTTAAGCCAGTAAAGGAAGTTTCATTTTGCTTTTTTGAAACTGAATCGAAAACGTTTTGACAGTGGAAAGTTGAATAGCATTTCTTATGTAGGGCTCATAAATATACGCTCTATTGCAGCTTGAAATTTTTATAACTTAGACTTTCGTTTTGTAGCTCGGTGATATTTGGTTCAGTTGTGAATTTCAATGGCCATACATGTTTGTGGTAATCGACTACCGCATATCAACCCTCAACGCAAACCTTAAATATGCTTCGAACGGTAGTTGCCCACGATCAAAATGCCTGGACACTGTGTATCTACGAATTAAACGGTGCTTAAAGGCACAGAAAAAAGAGTATTTGTCTATTAAAATAATAGAATAATGAAATTATGTGGTTAAGGGGTAGATGTTTTATTATATTCTATTTTCTAAAACTATGAAGACATTTTTGGTCAAATTTGACGTCGCGTCGAATTCAGCCTAACTATATTAATTTGGTGCAAATTTTGGAGCAATACAGTGCTTTTCAATATTTCAAATTATGTTTTTATCGTAAATAAGATTTTTCAAAAGTATTAATTTTCATATTAATTTGAAAAGAGAGGAACGCTACCCATTTTTAAATAATCAGGCCGTGATTATTTAACTCTAATTTTGACCTTTGGCCTCTCAGCATGACCGTGACCTTCAATTTATAGAAAGTTTGAAGATGGCACATCGCTATAAGCGATTAAATACAATTTCGCCTAGTTATTTCAATGTCAAATATTCAACAGTACCTTAGCTATGGTATTATATTCATAATTTTACCTAAATTTTGACTTTTGACGTGTCTGTGTGACCTTGACATTGGATCAACACATTCGGAACATCACTCGACCATTTCCGTAAACTACAACATGCCTCGGATGTATGTAAGGCGGATGGGTATGTAACGAATCGCGCATTTTGTTAGGCGGAAACAGTGTAAGAAAAACTAGCACTGTAGATTTACATTTTTTACAGCATAAAACGGTTGAAAAATCTAAATTTTTAAGAATGACGAATCATTCTCAAAAATTAAGATTTTTTCAGCCGTTATTTAAGAATTTAAAGATATTAATATAAGGATTCGATAAATTCACGTCAGTGACTTAAACGAGTAGCGTTGGCGACGTTGAATGTTTTCACTCCCAGTTTCGAGGGCTAACGCCATTTTAACTGACGTCATCGAGTTTTTCAAAGGGTTTCCCGTAATTTTTAAAAATAGTCCGTCTATGTGCATCCGAGGTTGATCGTGAGATTGGCCGAGTGGTGTTCCGAATGTGGATCAACAGTCACTTATTCGCAACAAACATTTTCCCCAACGGGATGCGTAACAATTAAATGTGTCAAGTTATATAAATATCATCCGTTAATGTCAGAGATGCTTTGGCGTTTTAGGCGATGCACGACGTTCCCACTGCTATTTCGCAGATGGCGATGTCAAGGCGTTCTCACTTGATTCTGAAAATATTCGGATCGCCGTAATAGAGTCGTGGTATCAACGCCCAAGTTTGACAGGTCTTTTAAGAAAATAGTTATACCCTGTTAGTTTGAATATCCATTTATTTATATCATCTTTTCAACATATTTCTATGGCTGCCCCAGGAGATAAAAGACTATGGTAGATTAATGATCAAACGAAAGACAAGAAATTAACAGAAATTATCTTAATCGAACAAGACATAGTTAATGGTATATTTGTTTTACAGGTGCATCGTACATCAATCATTGATGCAGATTTGTATCTGACTTATTGAGACAAGATTTGAAATAAAGATGAGTGATGCCCAATATTCAAGGTTCTTCTATTCCTTAGAGTAACTGTAAGCCTTGTATATATAAGCAATGTTTTTGTTGTTATTGTTTTTAATGCATTACTATAAATTACTATACATTTGTATTGGTTCAGAAAAAAAGGCTTTCTGATTTTTCTTTAAAAGCTTTTGGTGAATTATCGAGAAATAACGGTAGACTATCACTTGATAATCCTACCGCAAAACAACTGAGAAATAACATCATAACGTTGCATAGCAATCACATGCAGAATACCACGCCTCAATAAAAAAAAATCCCGAACTTTTCAAATTAAGTCTCATATTTGTTTAAAAGAAATAGAAAAATCGGCTGGCTTTACGTGAAAGGTCGATAAGATATTTCATTTCGTGGGAAATAAAGCTGTATTATCACTCGTAGTTTCGCCACTCGTGAAAATATAGCTT
This sequence comes from Fragum whitleyi, assembly GCA_948146395.1. Classification (NCBI taxonomy): domain Eukaryota; kingdom Metazoa; phylum Mollusca; class Bivalvia; order Cardiida; family Cardiidae; genus Fragum; species Fragum whitleyi. Next base: position 57,151,707 of record OX411551.1, on the reverse strand, counting down.
GTATTGTACACTCAATTAAAGATATCGATCCTGCAATGAAATAGAAAAAAAAATCCTCTATGATTTTGAAGACGGTATTCAAATTGTGGTATTTTAAGCCCGTTACCAAGCTATTTATCAAATGTGCGAGTTCTGTTTAAACAATACTTTCATAACATTTCGTTTGTTCCTCAACAATTTACTAACATCTACGCCCATGATTGAGTGTTTAGTGACGTAACTTTGGCAAGATTAGGACTTCAAAGTGTATGTCTGTCATTATCAAATTCCACTGAGAAGTGAATGGAAAGGAAGCCCAAAACTTCGAATACCTTTCTCTGATTTGTATACAAATGAAAAGCACACACTTAGATTTCCTTTGAAATAGAGTTTATCTTCAATAAGTAAAACAATGTAATTGACACTCACCTCAGTTAAAAGCATTCTAAATCGCTCGATCAGCGTTCCATTCATTCATCCGTTCATTCGTCCATCCAAAAAGCTCACACAAACCATTCATAAACGCCCAAACTCGGCCAAAAAACCTTCGAAATCGTTCTAAGAGAACGACATTTTTATTCCAATCGACAAAATGTCGCTCCTCCCATTCATTTCAAAATTCATTCCAAAATTATTCATTTTTGTCTTGTCTATTTCACTAGTTAATCACTTCATGTCTTTAAAAATATTTGCAATCTTTATTTTCGAAACAGTGATAGTGATACTGCTCATAATATGAATTTAGGCATAGGCTAGAAACCGGGCGAAAGAAAAATAAACTTAATGATTGGACATTTATGTTTAGTTAATATTTGTCCTACAGAGCAGTAGAAGATTAGCTTTTTAGACCTCACCAACTGAACTAGAACCAGTTACAGCACCTGGGCCTTTTATTCTACTTTTATCTTTAACCTGAATCCAAGTTGTGTCTTACAATCTCTGTACCACGTCCTATAGAGTTCATGGAATAGTGGCACATCTTTACTGCTGTTATAGACCTTGTCATCTAACTTTGTTAAATTAAAGATAACTCAATTTTTAAAATTGCAAGGCATAACATCACACAGTCTCCATAAACAAATTGCACTTTAATCATATGGCTACCATTCAACTCGGCCCTAATTATTAGATAAATATAATCTATAGTAACATCTTAATAGTTTGTCAAATAAGCATGTCAAATAACAGAACAGAACAGAACAAATCTTTCATTTACATCCAAGTACATATATGTACAATAAGGACAAATAAATTGGAACATATGTAATAGGAAATTTAACAAAACATGACAAAATAGAAATCCATCTAATATTGTGATAATGATCTAGTAATTTTCGAGCAGATGAATGAAATATCTGCTCAGTGGTGGCAGATCTATGCCACCATTATAAGAGGACATTTTTGTTAGTGATTGCAATTCTGTGCAATCTTAACATTAATAAGCATGTCAGATAACAAAAAAAAAATGACAAAATCAGAATCCCTTAACCATTTGATTTTCTGTTAAGCTGCAAACACACTAACCATTCATATTGAAGAAAAAAAATGCACAATTTCAAGCAAGAAATATGCCAGGGAAAAAGACTAGCAGGGCCAAGTTGCCCACAGCCCCTTTCCATTTGAGTTTGGCTCTAATGGGTAAATGGGTTAAGGCAATAAACCTTCAAAAAAGATACCTGTGTTTCCTATTACATAGGGGAAAAATAAAAGTTGGTAGGTATGCTTCCCCTCATCCTTTTTTTTCCAATATATGAAGATTTGTCTAAAAAGAACAGCATATGCAATAGACTGTAAATTATTGTAGAATTATTTAAAAGCAAGTCGTTCTAATGCCAAAAGAATAATGGAAGTGTTATGTCTTTATGACACAACTTCACCCTTTTCCAAACAAAGAATTGTTCGAAATTTGCTATAGAAGACGAAAAACAATGAATTCTGATAAGATATGTCTTTGAGAAAAGAGTTGGACATGAGAAAATTCTCCTGACAGGGGCCACCAAAATCTATAACACATTAAAAATTCATGATTTATTGTGAATATATTTCACATAAGATCCCCTTCCCCCCCCCCCCCCCCCCCAACAAACAAAAAATGATAGGAATAAAATAAAAGAATAAACACAGTGTAGTTTTTGATGTTTTGACAGACCAGGTCAAAAAAAAGGGAAAAAAAGTTTTGGGTCGGCACTGAAAAATGGGATTGGTCAAGTAATAAGAAACACAGGTTTTTATACCAATTCCTTTTTTTTGGAATTTATTTTGGGTTATTTTTAGTATGAAAAAGTCCCTTCCATTACCATTTAGGCAAGACAAAAGCATTTTTAGTAAAAAGCTAAGAATGGAGCCGTTTTCAGTGTTTTAAAATTCCTTTCCGGTTTTCAATTGACTTTTCCGGTACTCGTTGGTGCGTTCCGGTTTTTTCTTTGTCCTTCTGGTCTTTATTTGTCCTTTGTTTATTTCAATCCACCGGTTAGGAATTCTCGCGATCTATGAATTTGAAATTAGAAAATGTTACTTTGGGTAGACTTTAATCAACACATGCATTAATTTTAGCTTAATTTCTTTTTGAAATGCCAGTATACCGCGATCATGGTTTATAAAACCCTTTTCCAAAGTGCATTCGGGAATTTTCGGTGATAACAAAAGTTCCGAATTCTTTCCAGAGCTTTTAACTTAAAAGGTTTCCGTGAATTTGTTTCTGGATTTGAAGTCATTGTTGTTGTTTTTTTTTTTTTTTTTTTTTTCTGTTTGTTAAAAATAATGTGGGGTCAAATGTGGGCTGGACTTACAAAAACTTTGACAAGTAAGCTTTCTAAGTTTTAAAACAGTCTTCAATTCTTTTTTGATTTTTGTAGGATCCTACGGAATTATACCTTGGTTAATTTGACCCGAACTCGACCTCAATAAAACCTCGCTTAAAAATCATGTAACTGTCATATTTTGTCAATTTTCAAATCATGTTTTACATTAAGCACCCATTGTAATTTTATCAAATAGATCACACGTGCAAATCCGAATTTGAATTATCAGGTTTTTATTATTCTAAAGAACGGGAGTAAAGCTCATTTCAATAAATTCACAGTATACATCAGATAATTTTGAGATTCCTAGCTACTCATTTATGAGTCTCAGACTCGCAAATTTTGCGTCCCTTAAAACTCTGTCTGAGTGTATGTTCGAACCCCCATTACGAAAATGCTGGATTCGCCATTGTTTTTAGACAGGTTCAAAGGGAAACCACTCTGTGTAAAAGCACATAAAATGGAGAAGGACCTATACTGCGTTCATGGTGTAGGATGAAATTTTGTTCTGATTCAACGTTTTTAACAGCGGATCTACAATTAAAAGAGCATAAAAGTAACAGTTGACGACTACTAAATTGTCACATTTTCTGTTTATATGTTACAGACAATAAGTGAAATATTTAGTCATTATGTGAAATGACCGAGTGAAACGTGTATTCCTGGAAATGCCTAACTTTTATTAGACATTTCATGAAATGCCTTGTTGCATTTGTTGCATGTAACATAAAAATCGTGAATCCTTATAAATAATTTAGATCGAATTGAAAGTTAATCTTCTTAGGTTCCGTGTTCATTGAGTATTTCAATTTTACAGTAGGCTAACAACGTTTAGCCACACGGTAAGCAAGGAAATTGAGTAGACTATTGTTATTTTCGTTTCAATGTCATTTGCAGAGCTTGTTTTGACAACAGTGCCACAATGACATCATGGAGTACACATGCGTGCTTTCATATTGATTTAACTATAACGCAAGCTCAATGAGGAAATAGTTCTTGAAACAATCAAAACAAAACAATTTATATACATGTAAATGAGTGGTAAATACTCGATGACTGACGCAATTATTAATATCGTGAATTATCAAATGTCATCTGTAGTAGATCATACCTTTTTATACGCCGCCGGAGGCGGACGTATATTGGCGTCATCTTCTCCGTCTGTCCGTCCGTCCATCCGTCCGTCCATCCGTCCGTCCATCCGTCCGTCCGTACGTCCGTCCACTTTTCTTGTCAACGCAACTCCTCCTAAACTACTGGCTGGATCTTCTTGAAACTTGGTCAATGTTATCACCTCAATTGGTAGATGTGCATGAAGGAAGGATTTTACGGCTCGTTGATTTTTGCCTGAGTTATGCCCCTTGATAACTTAGTCTCTGGGTCCACTTTTCTTGTCAACGCAACTCCTCCTAAGTTTCTGGCTGGATCTTCTTGAAACGTGGTCAATATTATCACCTCAATTGGTAGATGTGCATGAAGGAAGGATTTTACGGTTCGTTGATTTTTGCCTGAGTTATGCCCCTTTATAACTTAGTCTCTAGGTCCACTTTTCTTGTCAACGCAACTCCTCCTAAGTTTCTGGCTGGATCTTTTTGAAACTTGGTCAATGTAATCATCTCAATTGGTAGATGTGCATGAAGGAAGGATTTTACGGTTCGTTGATTTTTGCCTGAGTTATGCCCCTTGATAACTTAGTCTCTGGGTCCACTTTTCTTGTCAACGCAACTCCTCCTAAGTTTCTGGCTGGATCTTCTTGAAACTTGGTCAATGTAATCACCTCAATTGGTAGATGTGCATGAAGGAAGGATTTTACGGTTCGTTGATTTTTGCCTGAGTTATGCCCCTTGATAACTTAGTCTCTGGGTCCACTTTTCTTGTCAACGCAACTCCTCCTAAGTTTCTGGCTGGATCTTTTTGAAACTTGGTCAATGTTATCACCTCAATTGGTAGATGTGCATGAAGGAAGGATTTTATGGTTTGTTGATTTTTGCCTGAGTTATGCCCCTTAAAAACTTAGTATCTAGGGCTTATTGAAATTGCAGCCTTTTGAACACAAATCCGCCTTACTTTTTGTCTTTATTTAAATGAAACTTATTCAATGTCATTACCATAATTTGAAGATGTACATGGATCAAGGATTTTATGGCTCATTTATTTATCTGAATTATGCCCCCTTAAAACTTAGTGCCTAGGGCTTATTGAAATTGCAGCCTTGTGAAGGCAACTCCTCCTAACTTTTTGTCTTGATTTAAATGAAACTTGGTCATTTTCATTTTGGTTCTGTCAAAATAAGTAGTGTCTACAATTATTTCTGTGAAACAGCAGCAATGTGGCGGCGTATTTTGTGACGATGGCACTCTTGTTACCTATTACCACATAATTTAACGATAACAAATAAATAAAGTATCCAAAGCTTTATGAGATGGGGGAAAATTCAAATATTCACATGTATTCTATATAGCCTTTTTGAGACATACTTTAAACTTTTCACATTTAACAAGTCGCCTTCACTCTCCTTCTCTTTTACTTAATTTGTCCTCTGGTATATGAAAGACATACACTACTCAAAAGTTCTAAGCGGCCATCTTACATTTCTCGATTTTTCACATATATTTCGCTTTTGTTTTGAAATATTAACTTTGCCTTTTGAAAGAGTAGCCATTTAGACATGATCCTGTCTAATTCTTTTGTAAAATCGTGCACCAGGAAATCCTAAAAACGAAATCAAGTGCCTGTACCCTAAAATTCAAAAGTCACAAAAATGACCATTTTTAGAGAAATTTGAATTTTTCGACACTTGAAAAACGCAAATCCTATAAATTTTAAGTACCGATATCAGTGGTAGAACGCATGTGAACCTCAAAAAATTAAAAGAAATGTCACAACCTCCCTCACTTTTCTTACCCCAACAAGAAATGTCAAAAATACCCCACCCACCAATGTTAACTTTGAAATCGAGGGTACTCCTACATTCGCTTAATTTAAAACATTTTCGTGTCGAATTTCTTTGCGGAATTTTTCTTGGTGACATCATAAATGTCTTTGCTACATTATACAGGTAAAAACGGGCTAAAACCATGCGACATTTACAACATATGGGCAAAAAAGCAAGTGGCCGCTTAGGAGTTTTGAGTCTTTTAAAAAAAAAACATACGAGTTTTGTTGTTGCTGTTGTTCTCATAAATCAGTCACGTGTTTTAAGAAAAATGGCATCCTTGAAGAATATCTTGGGTATTGAAATCGAAATTGATTTGTTAAAAAGCGCAAAACATTTAAGAAATATTTCAGTTCATGTTTTCCATTGCGACCGAACGCAGGATCCCTTTCCTCTCTTTTTGTTTTTGACGAAAGGTTCGGGTTGATCTCCTTTTATCCATTTAGAATGCTAGCGGAAGATAATGACGTAGCAATTTTGTCATTGATTAAGTCATATCAGTGATGAAAAATCGTAAGTGTCTTTACAATGCATATATAACGACATCTTCCGATGCCTTCCTTTATCGAGACGATTTCAACACTTCGCATTAGGGGTGCAGGGTTTTAAACTAACTTATTTCAGTTAGAAGTCTATTGGACTCCCAACTTATAAAATCAAGGAGTCTAGGCTCAACGTAAGAAGTCGAACTTTTCATGATGGGAAAACATTGTGGAAAAGAAGATATTGCTTGTCACGGGCAATTTCTTCTTTTCCACAAGTTTCTCCCCAAAAAGAAGATAGTGTTCTTTCAAAATACTTCTAGATGCAAGGAAATGATATATTTTATCGACTTTTGTAGTGAAAAGATCTACAATTTTGGCAAGGGTTTAAAAGGAAGCTGCCCTGTGTGTTTGTTTTCCAAATATTTTCACAAGATCTGTCAGTCTATCGGACTCCTTTCTTGCACAATTAAAGAGTCCCAACTGGAAAAACTATGAGTCTCGAACTCCCCTTGGGATCGAACCTGTTGGAGTGGACCACCGTAATACATTTAGCCGCCGTCAAAGCGCAGTTGGTAGCGCGTCGGACTGTCAATCTAGAGGTTCTATCCCCAACGGCGGCATGCATTCTTTTTTACTACATTTGTATTTGTCTCCCACCTGTGGTTCGATAATCGTAGACCTATGCGGGATAGCAACCGGAGGTTAGGAAAGGGTGTAATAGTAGTACTGGTGTGGAAAACACCAGGAATCTATTGTTAGGTGCTCCGACCACCGCGATATGGCTGAAGAAATGTTGAAAGCGGCAAAGAAGCCTATCAAACAACCATTCAAACCTTAATACACTTAAAGGATTAGCTTTATGCCAGTGTATAACTTGTAAAGGATAATAGAAATTTCCTGGACGGATGTCCAACTCCAAAATATCTCACGTCAATGACAAACGACGTGATGTTGCTATCGAGTTCCTACTCATTATTCAATTAATGCACTCAGAAATGGATGTGGTCAACGAATGACCTTTGATGGAAGAGTGATCGTTCCTGGCGGCTCGTACGTCTTTTCAGAGTGATCAGCCATATGCTCAGGTCAATCTAGAACTGTCGACAGAAATGAGGACAGGGTCGACTCGACATGTCCTATGGGCGTATTTAGATATTTATACGCACTCAGAAGGCGACAACCAAAGAATATATAGGAAAAAGGCGATATGTGGACTGTGATTAAAAATGAATGCCCTCCTTCCACTCCCTTTTTTATGATTTCAGCGTTGGTGAATAATCAAAACATCGTAACTACAGCTTGAATAAGCTGTAGTTTCGATGAAATGATCATTCATCAACGATTTTTTCAGCAGATTATTATTTCTTTTACGTACTTGCGTAAGTTGCGTAATGGGAGTTACGCCCTTGTGTCCCGACTGCGACGGAATAGTATACAATGTTGTAGGCATCTAGCCTATATAGATTCCTCACATGGAAATAAGCCACGCATACCATGGCTGTTTTCAATAAAAAAAAAACCACGGCATCAAACATAAGATAACACTAACGGCAGAAGCATGCGAAAAAAGTATATAAATTAAAAGTTGCCTTAGAACATAATAGTCAGAGCAGAAACCATAAAAAAAGTAAATGCACATTGAATATTTTTTTGCAAATTTTCTCATGTAAGAGCAAATATAGATACCACTAAAAAGGTGAGTGTATCTTTTAATACTCGTATTATCGTTATTAAGATGTCGATTCTTCATCTGAACCCACTCAGCCATCATAAATGTGCTCCAGGGACCTGTTTTGCTAAACATCCTACGATCATTTTTTGCGTAAGTTAAAAATCAAAGTTGCTTATACAGTAGTAACTCAAAATGGAATTCTGCCATGTATCATCTTATTGGAATCGTTTTCTAAAGACGATTTCGATGAGATATTGCAAGGCAGAATCTAACAATGAATGTAAACACCAGGTACGATTTTTGATTTTTACTTACGATCATTTTTTTTTTTTTCGCAAGAACGTTAATAAAACGGGCCCAAGGAATTTCTCTAATCAGATATTGCTTTGTCGCCATCATGAAGAAACTCGTTATGGCTTAAAGCTGTGAAATCCTTACCCAAGAGACCTATATTTTCTGGCTTTTAATTTGATGACTTCGTTTCTCGAGATATGTAACCCAACAAGATCAAGGTTTCTTGAGTTCTTTGACTGAATAATCTTTCCATCTCCCTATCAAAATTTCGGGAGCATATGACTCTGCCTCAGATCATTTGCTATCCTTCCTCTGATCGTGTGTTTGAAACAAAAATGTAAAAGAAAAGCTGATTAATGCCGAAACCTTTTTTTTTTTTTTTCAAAAAAACATAGCTCATTATTGATATAATTATATATTTCATCAAAACAGGTTTTTCTTTGTTTTTTTTTTTTTTTTTTATTTTTGTTGAACATTTGAAAACTCTATGAAAAAAGTATACATTTCTAAGAACTTCAAGAGAATATCTATGGCACTGTACTTATATTTTGCATGTATAATATACTGGTAATTCTTTAAAAAAAAAATAATTCAATTTTTCAATGGGTTCATCAATATTCGTGTATTCCGAATGGCTGAAAAGTTGGTTTTATTACCCAAATGAAAACAGTTTTGAGTACGCAGTTGTTTTGTAAACTTCCGCAAAAAGTAGTCCAGTAAGAAATCTGTTTCTTAACTCATGCACGGAACTGACAATTATTTTACATTTTTGCTTCATGATATTAAATTATAAGATATGAAGATAAAATTTGTTGATTTCATAGAGGTAAGAAACTTAAAACCTAATTACACTCATGTATGAATCCGCTTCGCGTATTCATACAGTGTGATTAGGATTTTAGTTTCATGTCTCAGTGATATCAATTATTACTCTCTTCATATCTTGGTAACAAAGACAAGTTCATTTACCAAGGTCAAGTATTGGTATCAAAGTTCAGACTTCTGAAAAATGTGTTATTATGGAAGTATTTATGTTTCAAAACATATATGATCATTTTTGCTTTACTGTGGCTAATTACAGCTGACCTCATATGAAAGAGGGGCAATGAAACAAAACTAGATAAAAGACTCTTAACTATCTTCAGACGGTTGGACGTACTAAGAACTTCCTTTACTAGAAAATCAAATATGAATTTATAATTAGAATTCGCTATTTTGACTCGTCGTTTGCATACAAATGTACGGTAATCGCATGTCACAATAGCGTATTCGAGTTATATCATTATCCTGTTGAGCAAAGAGTTTGTTTCATATAAATTTACATTTTATTTTACCTGTAAACCATTCATGCGTGAGGTTTTACCCGCCATTTTTAATTAAGGAGAACGCAGTCCTGCGTTCAAGATGATTAAACGGTGCAAACAGTTTTCCAATTATACCCTGCTTTGCACGTTCGCTTGCGTGCAAAGCGGGGTATAATTGGCAAACTGTTTGCACCGTTTTGTCATCCTGAACGCAGGGCTGGTAGTGCATTCTAAGAACTGGCTGCATGTTTATTCATGCGGATTTTAGTCTTTACTCTACAAGCCGCGTCTAAATCAGGAATACGTCGTGAACAGCAGAAGTATCAAAAACATTGCACTGTAAGTTTGTTCGACCTGCAATTTGTATATAAGACAAACTTGAGCATTCGCGGATGTCTGGTAAAATTATTTCAATTCCAAGTGTAACCTACTTAGTCCTGTAATTATTGCACCAGTTTTGTCTGCGCAACGATTTTAACAAGGTTAAAGAAAGTCTGGAGTTCTCTATTTAGTTAAGGAAATAAGACTTTAAAACTTTCCATGTACATCTTGTATAAACGCTCTCGTGCCTGTTTAATTAAATATCTTACGGTCATTTTTTGAGTTAGTCAAAAATGAAAGAATACCATTGTTGAATCTGCATTACGAAAAATGAATTTCCGACCGCCTTGCATAATCTAATTGAAATCGTCTTCTAATTATTTTTTTTTTTTTTTTCATAAGAAGTTTAGTAACACGGGCCCTTGGTTTTAACACCTTTGTAAGACCTTAAAAACAAGGGTTTCGCCTGCGGATACTGAGCTCAGCTGTATACCACAAAAGGCGACCAAATCGTACTTACTGCTTGAATTTGGCTGTAGGCCTAGATACGACAATTAGATCGACCAGCGACAATATACTATATAGTGATGAACACCCAGTCTCATTTTATTCGTTGGTTCATTTTTAATAACCATGTCTAATTCTATTGTATGAAAGAAGGGGTTGCTTGTACCTAGTAATAAACACGGCAGATGTATAATCGTATCCCGGTTTTCATTGGTCCGTAATTCATCAATAATTGAATTGTCCTCGGATTAGAATGATGTACATGCGCCATGATAATTACCAGCTCATTGCCAAATGCTGTAAGATCATGTGTGTGAATTTACGAACAAGTTTACACTTGCGTGACGAGCAGAAATTGAGCTGACACACCGCCCCCACAGTAGATTTGAAATATTTTAGATACATCGCGGGGAACCAAGTGACATACATTGTTCGATATTTCGGAATAACTCTGTAAATATTTAACTGTTTTGAAGAAAAAAAGGAAACAGAGAAGGCGAAAAAGCGTCAATGATTTACTGGACGGGGCGATCTTTGGTAAATCTACTGAAAAGACTTTATAAACGACCATGTAATTTTTTTACTTTGTTGTAAATAACTTTTTTTATCGTCAGATTTTAAAATATTTGCCACATGTGTATACCCTTTATGCTTCAAATGATATTCCAAGCAGTCACGGATTAACAGATGTATTGGCGATTTTCTGAAATTGTTGTATCACATGATTCGCCGCCGAAAACTTGTGTCAGTAGCTTGGTATTTATAACGCACAAAAAGTCCTCAAAGTCTACATTTGTGCAATTGATGCAAGAACGTTTAGAAGTAAACTTCTTTCGCATTCTGTAAAATATTTCAACAAGTTTTCTTTATTTATTATCGAAAAATATCGATAGATTATCAATCGGTAATTTCATCATCAAACCAGTGAAAATTTAAAACGGTCAAACCCTGTTTTCCTTTATTTCACCCCATTTGGCAATATCTGAGTAGGCCAACCATACACCTGGGGCCTGTTTTACTAAACATCTTACGATCATTTCTTGCGTAACTCAATAAATAAAGCTGCTTCTACAGGAGTAACTAAATATGGAATTCTGCCATGCATCACGTCATTGTAATCGTCTTTAGAAGACGATTCCAATGAGATATTGCAAGGCAGACTCAAACAGTGAATGAAAACACCAGGTATGATTTGTGATCGTAAGAAGTTTAGTAAAACGGGCCCCTGGTGTCATTTGAGACGTTGTGTACCAATCAAGTGAAACATTGTGCCCTTTGAAATATTTGTCTTTAACTTTGGCAGTTCGCCTTATGGTAAATATGTTTTTGTTTCAGTACAAGATCGATTTTTTTTTCTTTTGGTGAATAACAAACCCTATTTTTGCCACTCGTGAAAATACACACCGGTTGCGGCGACGACAGGTGAGAGTCAACTACGACAGCATCGGATAATTATACCGAGGAGACGGTAGGTCAAATGAATTTATTCGTGCAAATGAGCAAAGAAGCTTTGGTATTCTATAGTTGATAAATGATCGTGTAAGTGTTCAGCGCTTCTATAGAATAAATCTTTACTCAAATCCCTCCAAAATAAGGCCACAATCATTGATTATTTCGGAGGTTTCCCGTGAAAAGTAGTTGACTCTCACCTGTCGTCGCCGCAACCGGTTGTACGGTGTGAAATATAGTCTTTGTTGTTCTCCCAATAAAATCACAACCCGAAACACCTAAACAAACAATTATCATCATATAACCAATTTGTCGATATAGATAGGTTTGCAAAATTAAAAAAAAGGCTTACTTTGCCATGACTATATTTTGATTACAAGCGGCATAAAAATCATAAATTCCAAATTATAACGTGCCATAAGATTGTTAAGACTACGATAAGCATCAGTTTACTAGTTCGAAATAAAAGTGCAAAGCAAAAATAAAAGTTATACCGGGATATAGACGAGCAATTTCAAGTGATTGATCAAAGATCAATTCTATAATGAAAATGATAGGAGATAACGGCTTCTCGAACCTCACTCTTGCTTGCGGATCTGTAGAAGAAGTATTGTTAGCGGACGTACATAAACATGTATTTCAGTAGCAGTAAAGTGATATGTTTTCCATTATTCCGTGGGGGTTATTTTCATTTTTTTACCATGAGCATAACAGTTAAGAACATTGAAAAATTGACAAGGTAGATGAACTTTGAATGAAACTGAATGAGTGCGAGGAACGAGTTTGGAGTGAAATTAAGGGGATGTAAACAAATATCGCGTATTTTGTTCAGGATGAACAAAACAGCGATATTGATTACCCCCCTTCAATAAAATATGCATAAAATATTCTATAAATAGCTTCCTTTTATTCAGTAACAAATCAGGCGCTTATGATACGAATTATATTAGTGAAATCGCGATTTGTTTTCTTGCTATATATATTTTGAATGAAGTTGTTAATCTTATCTCTTTCACTGTTTTGGGCGCGTTTGAATGGTTTGAACGGGTGTTTGGAATGAATGAATGAATGAAGCGCTGAGTGAGCTATTTAAAACCATTTGAATATAGATGCATGTCAATTTCACGTTATCTTATTTGGTGGTTGTACAAAAGACCCATAGACACTGCATGTTCCAATAACAAGACATCGTTGCATGAAACTAGGCCTTTCAGCCGTCAGTTGGCAAGATCAAATCACTGATGAAACAAATTAATGTGGCAGATTCCGCAGCTAAAACGCTTCATGCCTATAAACTAGACAAAAATACTGCAATCGAATATTCTCTTTGAAATTCTTCTGTTAAACTTCTAATTTATCATATACAATAAACTCTAAAAGGCCATATCATTCTCTCAATCGTACTTCAGCAGAATCGGTTCTTTTCTGGTTAATAATCGTTTTCCAAGCAGTAAAGGGGTCGCAGGTACCTCTTTACTGTTAGATATTTGCGACCTTATAGCCCTTAGCCGTCAGAATGAAGTAGGTCGCTTCTACGAAAATATTCTCCGTGTTTTTTCCCTATCAGCCAAAATTACAGTTGACAAGCGGGTTGTTTTGTTCACGTGTTAACAACCTGTAGACCAGATAAGACATCCAGGTGGGACATCTATAAATGTGCACTTCACCCCATTTATTAGACTGGCAGTCCCAGAGTTTAGTTATGTTTTGCTCGAGCGACCATGTCTATTAAGCGACCGTTTTCAAAATCCCTTCTCTAAAGCCAAAATAATCTTAGACAGTAGATAACGTTATTATTGGTCTAAAAATTATCGCAAACAAAACGTTGTTTGTTTAAACCCAATAGAATCGTCTCATCTAAACAATTCTAATGAGTCTTTACAATATACGATTATCAAGAAATTCTCAATTATATTCATATTCAATCGAAATTATGTTCCTTTTACGGTAAATAAAACGTGCACTGTGCGACCATAAATTTCTCTTAAACGACCGCTTTTGGGTGGTCCCGTAAGCGGTCGCTCAATACAAGTTTTACTGTAAACAAGGTACATTACATAACTACACTACACCAAAACTTTACCACAAACCTTTTGTCATTTTACGTCGTTTTAAGTCAACTTGCATGCAGAAAATTCAATGACGCGCGTACTAGCTACTTACGTTTCTTGATATCTGGATGCATAAACGGCTGTTTAAGCATGAAATGACAATAAAATAAGGGATACGTATTCATACAGTGTGATTATGGTTTAAGTTTCCTACCTCCATGAAATCAACAAATACTCTCTTCATATCTTATAATTTAATTTTCTTAAGCAAAAATGTAAAAAATTACCTTCAAAGACGTGGATTGTTTATGGGACTAGTTTCCGCGTAAGCCTACAATTAAAACTGCGATATCAGTGTGAAAAGTTTCGACGTAAGTCAATCTGCACAGTCCGTGCAGTCTGACTTGTGTCGACAGTTTACGTGCTACCCAGATGGTCCTTTCTTGCCTGACAGACCACATATAAATTAAGACTGATCGAAACTGTGTTGAACTACTCGTGTAACAAAACAATGATTCTCTTAACAAGAATGGATTTATTACTAGTAACAATACTGTTTCTGTGTTTCTCGCCCAAAAACAAATTACTCAGGCCAGTGGTATTCAAAAATGCCCACTGTAACATAGGTATTGTAAAGTTAATTCTGAAGATCAAACGAATTTGGTCCTGAACATAAATGGGACGGGCAGCTAAAGGCACAGAAGTGGGTACTGGTAGTACTTGTGTGGGAAAACGACAGAAACGTTACTGTTTAAGGTGCCTTTAAACTCCCCTACATTTAAGCAAACAAACAGACAAATTGAAAAAATAACAACAATAAAGTGAGCAGAAAATGCACAGATATATCAATCAATTTTTTTATTTAGAGCATGGCTGCACTATTTAAGCCTTTTGTTGTCTAAAGCTATATTTTATCTAACGCTTTATATAAAGTTACGGCATTTAGTTAGCCCGATTGTATTATGCCCCTGAGAGAAATCTGTTGTATATATTGGCGGCTACACCTCGTAAAAATCTATGATTCCTATTTGATGGTAGTAGTTACAATATGACAAAAGCTGAAGTTGCAGCTTTTTCTCGTCTGTGATATGGAACATTTTAACATGCTGTGTACAAGTATTTTGTACCTTGTAGACATTGATTGGCACGTCTATGTTTTTATCTAGCATTAAAACAGAGTTGAAGAGGTTAACGGTCAGTTTGAACCTACATCTTTTAAAGAATATATACCCAGGTTTATGATTGTAAGTAACCACATGAAAATGGGCCATCGAAGATTGAGCACATGCATGTCGTTTGCAACACTTTCACGTGCGCGCAATGTTAAGGGAGTGGACCTGTAATATTAGTAGTTCCGCAACGTTTCGGAGGAAAATTTTTTATCAGTGTTTAAAGAGGTTTCCAAATGATTTTCATTGGGAAACCTCAGTCAACATTGGGAAAGTCTATGTGTTCCGAAATGATGCGGAAATATTACGGGTCCACTAACTTTAGGTTCGGGTCAGTCTGGACATAAGTACAGTCTGACCAGAGTTTTCACTGTTATCTCAATAGACAAAGTTAATGTTCAACGTCGTGTAATTGACAAATTGAGTGAAATTGGAATGATCCCGGAATGAAATTAAATGATCGCGAGGAGCGAGTTTTGGATGAACTTGAAGGGAGGAAATATAGTATCGTTAATTTCTTCCAACTGGACAAAATCAACGATATTTTTACCTCCCTTTTATTAGATCTTATACTTTTACTGTTGATATATCTCCACAGACGCTTCAAACTCCACACTAGTAAATAAAATCGTGGAAAAACTATGATTAACTGATTTTAATGAAACGTATGCTGTTTTGAACGGTGGCAGGACCAACATTACCCGTCAAGCTCTCTATTGGAACCCCCAGGGAAAGACAAAGAGAAGCAGACCTGCCCTGACCTGGAAAGCAGTAGTGAAGGCCCTATGCCCAACTATGGGCAAAGAGGATTAAGTAAGTAAGTAATTTCTAAATTCATAAACGGTAATTATATGTAGCTGCGACTTAATGTATCTATAGTGTCTGTTCTAAATCGCAAAAATATTCAAATGCACAATGTACTTGTCGAGACTACTCAATGTATCGATATCCACACATACTTCAAAATTTTCTGAATATGGCACGCACGGGCTATATAAATAGGAAGTGCTCTGACTTTCCAAGAACTGGCAGATATTTCTGAGTGAAGGCTCGTTACTCACTATCTTTTCAACAAAAAGGATCTTTCGTTTACCAATGTTGTTTCTTGGCTTCCAAAGTGGTGCTTTTTAGCATGATCGGGCCAATTTACCAGATCGGATGATCGTGATGAACACCAGAACACGATTGTAAAATTTAGGAAAGCAAGGCCACTAGTATGTCAGACCAGTCATGTGGAAATGGGTAGCCTGGGATTCAGGCCCTGTTTTTAGAAATTTGTAACAAGATAGATAACTAAGTTGAACCAATCAGACCTTAAAATGGGTTAACTTCTCTTCAAAGAAACAGGTTCTTCAGGCTTTCAGAAACTAGACATTGCTTTTATATTACTTATTTTCAATAATGAACCTCTATTTAAGAGACGGCTACCAGTCTAGGAAATGGGGTGCAAGTCAAAACGACCCAAAGTCAAGCCGGCCCAGTATCAAAACGGCTCGTAATTGAGCTGTTATATAAATGGATCATTTAAAATTGATGTTAACGAAAATAAAAAGCTGTTTGACCAGTTACAACCTCCAGTCTATAAAAGTTCTAGTCTGAAGAATCTTTGTCTCGGAGCAGCTTCAAAGTAAAGCGTCTGGTTCAACGTTTCCGTCTGCAATTTTATTTTTAAAGAAATTTTCAAGATGTGTGGAGAAACTTGCGCACAAATTACTTTAATCACATTTAACTTACTTTTTATGGTAAGAACTTTTGTTTTACCTACATTTTGAATCGAATTGCTCCTAGATGATCAAATTTCGACCGCTTTTGTGAGTTTTGACACGGTACAACAACCACGTTTTGCCTTTCAGCCTGAAGCTCGAAGGACCTGTCAACACTCTTTGATTGATATAGATCTCCCAGGAACACTATGCCCAATTTTAGCCTTAGGAGTAAATTGTAAGGATAAGTGTAAGAAAAGAAGCTACTTATTCTTTTTCCACAATGTTTCTACAGGGTTATTGGATGATTAGTTATTAGTATTGGAAAAAAAATGAACAGGTTGTGAGTAATATGGCTATTGCCTACAGGTCTAAAGGACCTGCAGAATGGTTACTTCTACAAGTCCACACTAAAATCTACAGGTCTCGTACCCAATGACTGGTGTAAGTGTCGATGCCTGTTGAATGTCATTTGATATTTTGTTAAGACAGCTTGTGATATGGAAGACGTGTTATTATGACCATATAAGTAAACACAGCCAATATGTCTTTTTTTTTGTTTTAACCCTTGTCATGCTGGTCCTGGAATATTCCTGATTTGGCAGTAGCTATAGACAAACATCAGCCTGCACATATGTGCAGTCGGATGTTAGTCTACACCACCTGTTTCTCACTTTCAAACCAGAATTGTGAATAGATTTAGTTTTTCAAATAAAAATTGACCTACTGTTGGTACTTTCAGTGCTTTTTGCCCTTTGATTTTGATGCAAATTTTTAGCCAAAATTTATTCAGCATGACAAGGGTTAAACTTTAACCTAGATCAAGGTCAAGTGTTATATCTTGACATTTATTTGTCTCTAATAAAACTTAGTTAATATTTCGAAAAAGGTTTACCTGACATGGAACTTAAAATGTTTGATATTTTCACAATGAATTTCTATCATTATTTATTTTCAAATGTCTTTTATATATATACAGGTTTCAGGCTATGGTATCTTGACTACAGGGTTGTATGTACGGTTTAGACACACAGATATGGATGACATGATGGGATCATCACTGATTATCACCTGTACCTATATAATGATGGCTGCTGGAGGACTGGTCATGATGGTGTCCATAGCTGGGTTCCTTGGGGCTGTCACCAAGAATAGGAAAATACTCTTTGTGGTGAGATTCTCATTTCTGGTGTTTGGAACACAAAGTAAATATTGATACTCTTGAGAGCTAATGGACAAGAGTTGGAATTTATAGTTACATGTATAAAATATATTTTTAATGTAGGGCTGTGATTCAAAGTTGATTGTTGAAGAGTAAAACAGTCTCAATCTTTATACCTTAACCTTACATTGTATAAATGTGTATTTGTACTGCTTTATCGTAAATAGCTAGCTTGTAGGCAAAGCATTACAAACACCCTTTATACACAATCCTGCTACATATTGTCAAAAGTTTACAGGAATATCCAAAACTTAAGTCAAACATAACTGTCATTTCACCATTCTTCAATTATTGTAATACAGTCAAATATCTTTACGTCGAATGTCCATAAGACGAAGTTATCTCTACGTCGAAGTATTTTTCAAGTCCCGATCCATTTACTCTTTATTTCTATGTATTTCAACCTCCATAAGTCGTTATCCATTGCTCAAAAATTTTCCGTACGTCAAACCAATTTCAAGGTCCCATCATTATTATTTGTGTGCATTCACACCTCTTTACGACGAACCCTAACCTTGATTGATGAAATTGCATTCGGGATAGTTTTTCACACATTCGACTTGTCACCCACAGTAATTGACATGCGCGATCTCAGTATTGGATATCGATTATTTACCTGATTGGGTTTGATTGTTTGTAACAGATAGAGAATGTGAAAGGTTAAGTGTTTTATTGCTTTGAAATGAAATGGGTCGGCAATATGGAATTTTGCATGTGACCTACGACGTTAAATTTGTAATTCTCTTTGACAACGTAAGCATGTAAAGCCAATGCCACGCCGGACTTGATTGGTGAAGTACCCAGTAGACACGGGGGATAGCAATTAACAATGACCAACATTACGTACCCAAGGAAGGACTGGGTAACCATTCCGAGAATTATTTGTCCGGGAAATTGTTTATGCAGAAATCATTATCAGATATGTTTTTTGCTTGAAAAATGCGAAATGTAAACCTTTAACACAAAAGTCATTGTCTCATAGATCTAATAGTTCATGTAAGCACTTGTAAATTTGTAAATAAATCGCTTGTTTGAAAATGTTTTTGCTTTGTGATTTAAATGTAAGTTTTATATGATGTTTATAAACAAAAAAAAATGTAAATAAAAATCAGTATCATCCATATAATACCGAAATGATGCGGAAATATTACGGGTCCACTAACTTTAGGTTCGGGTCAGTCTGGACATAAGTACAGTCTGACCAGAGTTTTCACTGTTATCTCAATAGACAAAGTTAATGTTCAACGTCGTGTAATTGACAAATTGAGTGAAATTGGAATGATCCCGGAATGAAATTAAATGATCGCGAGGAGCGAGTTTTGGATGAACTTGAAGGGAGGAAATATAGTATCGTTAATTTCTTCCAACTGGACAAAATCAACGATATTTTTACCTCCCTTTTATTAGATCTTATACTTTTACTGTTGATATATCTCCACAGACGCTTCAAACTCCACACTAGTAAATAAAATCGTGGAAAAACTATGATTAACTGATTTTAATGAAACGTATGCTGTTTTGAACGGTGGCAGGACCAACATTACCCGTCAAGCTCTCTATTGGAACCCCCAGGGAAAGACAAAGAGAAGCAGACCTGCCCTGACCTGGAAAGCAGTAGTGAAGGCCCTATGCCCAACTATGGGCAAAGAGGATTAAGTAAGTAAGTAATTTCTAAATTCATAAACGGTAATTATATGTAGCTGCGACTTAATGTATCTATAGTGTCTGTTCTAAATCGCAAAAATATTCAAATGCACAATGTACTTGTCGAGACTACTCAATGTATCGATATCCACACATACTTCAAAATTTTCTGAATATGGCACGCACGGGCTATATAAATAGGAAGTGCTCTGACTTTCCAAGAACTGGCAGATATTTCTGAGTGAAGGCTCGTTACTCACTATCTTTTCAACAAAAAGGATCTTTCGTTTACCAATGTTGTTTCTTGGCTTCCAAAGTGGTGCTTTTTAGCATGATCGGGCCAATTTACCAGATCGGATGATCGTGATGAACACCAGAACACGATTGTAAAATTTAGGAAAGCAAGGCCACTAGTATGTCAGACCAGTCATGTGGAAATGGGTAGCCTGGGATTCAGGCCCTGTTTTTAGAAATTTGTAACAAGATAGATAACTAAGTTGAACCAATCAGACCTTAAAATGGGTTAACTTCTCTTCAAAGAAACAGGTTCTTCAGGCTTTCAGAAACTAGACATTGCTTTTATATTACTTATTTTCAATAATGAACCTCTATTTAAGAGACGGCTACCAGTCTAGGAAATGGGGTGCAAGTCAAAACGACCCAAAGTCAAGCCGGCCCAGTATCAAAACGGCTCGTAATTGAGCTGTTATATAAATGGATCATTTAAAATTGATGTTAACGAAAATAAAAAGCTGTTTGACCAGTTACAACCTCCAGTCTATAAAAGTTCTAGTCTGAAGAATCTTTGTCTCGGAGCAGCTTCAAAGTAAAGCGTCTGGTTCAACGTTTCCGTCTGCAATTTTATTTTTAAAGAAATTTTCAAGATGTGTGGAGAAACTTGCGCACAAATTACTTTAATCACATTTAACTTACTTTTTATGGTAAGAACTTTTGTTTTACCTACATTTTGAATCGAATTGCTCCTAGATGATCAAATTTCGACCGCTTTTGTGAGTTTTGACACGGTACAACAACCACGTTTTGCCTTTCAGCCTGAAGCTCGAAGGACCTGTCAACACTCTTTGATTGATATAGATCTCCCAGGAACACTATGCCCAATTTTAGCCTTAGGAGTAAATTGTAAGGATAAGTGTAAGAAAAGAAGCTACTTATTCTTTTTCCACAATGTTTCTACAGGGTTATTGGATGATTAGTTATTAGTATTGGAAAAAAAATGAACAGGTTGTGAGTAATATGGCTATTGCCTACAGGTCTAAAGGACCTGCAGAATGGTTACTTCTACAAGTCCACACTAAAATCTACAGGTCTCGTACCCAATGACTGGTGTAAGTGTCGATGCCTGTTGAATGTCATTTGATATTTTGTTAAGACAGCTTGTGATATGGAAGACGTGTTATTATGACCATATAAGTAAACACAGCCAATATGTCTTTTTTTTTGTTTTAACCCTTGTCATGCTGGTCCTGGAATATTCCTGATTTGGCAGTAGCTATAGACAAACATCAGCCTGCACATATGTGCAGTCGGATGTTAGTCTACACCACCTGTTTCTCACTTTCAAACCAGAATTGTGAATAGATTTAGTTTTTCAAATAAAAATTGACCTACTGTTGGTACTTTCAGTGCTTTTTGCCCTTTGATTTTGATGCAAATTTTTAGCCAAAATTTATTCAGCATGACAAGGGTTAAACTTTAACCTAGATCAAGGTCAAGTGTTATATCTTGACATTTATTTGTCTCTAATAAAACTTAGTTAATATTTCGAAAAAGGTTTACCTGACATGGAACTTAAAATGTTTGATATTTTCACAATGAATGTCTATCATTATTTATTTTCAAATGTCTTTTATATATATACAGGTTTCAGGCTATGGTATCTTGACTACAGGGTTGTATGTACGGTTTAGACACACAGATATGGATGACATGATGGGATCATCACTGATTATCACCTGTACCTATATAATGATGGCTGCTGGAGGACTGGTCATGATGGTGTCCATAGCTGGGTTCCTTGGGGCTGTCACCAAGAATAGGAAAATACTCTTTGTGGTGAGATTCTCATTTCTGGTGTTTGGAACACAAAGTAAATATTGATACTCTTGAGAGCTAATGGACAAGAGTTGGAATTTATAGTTACATGTATAAAATATATTTTTAATGTAGGGCTGTGATTCAAAGTTGATTGTTGAAGAGTAAAACAGTCTCAATCTTTATACCTTAACCTTACATTGTATAAATGTGTATTTGTACTGCTTTATCGTAAATAGCTAGCTTGTAGGCAAAGCATTACAAACACCCTTTATACACAATCCTGCTACATATTGTCAAAAGTTTACAGGAATATCCAAAACTTAAGTCAAACATAACTGTCATTTCACCATTCTTCAATTATTGTAATACAGTCAAATATCTTTACGTCGAATGTCCATAAGACGAAGTTATCTCTACGTCGAAGTATTTTTCAAGTCCCGATCCATTTACTCTTTATTTCTATGTATTTCAACCTCCATAAGTCGTTATCCATTGCTCAAAAATTTTCCGTACGTCAAACCAATTTCAAGGTCCCATCATTATTATTTGTGTGCATTCACACCTCTTTACGACGAACCCTAACCTTGATTGATGAAATTGCATTCGGGATAGTTTTTCACACATTCGACTTGTCACCCACAGTAATTGACATGCGCGATCTCAGTATTGGATATCGATTATTTACCTGATTGGGTTTGATTGTTTGTAACAGATAGAGAATGTGAAAGGTTAAGTGTTTTATTGCTTTGAAATGAAATGGGTCGGCAATATGGAATTTTGCATGTGACCTACGACGTTAAATTTGTAATTCTCTTTGACAACGTAAGCATGTAAAGCCAATGCCACGCCGGACTTGATTGGTGAAGTACCCAGTAGACACGGGGGATAGCAATTAACAATGACCAACATTACGTACCCAAGGAAGGACTGGGTAACCATTCCGAGAATTATTTGTCCGGGAAATTGTTTATGCAGAAATCATTATCAGATATGTTTTTTGCTTGAAAAATGCGAAATGTAAACCTTTAACACAAAAGTCATTGTCTCATAGATCTAATAGTTCATGTAAGCACTTGTAAATTTGTAAATAAATCGCTTGTTTGAAAATGTTTTTGCTTTGTGATTTAAATGTAAGTTTTATATGATGTTTATAAACAAAAAAAAATGTAAATAAAAATCAGTATCATCCATATAATACCGAAATGATGCGGAAATATTACGGGTCCACTAACTTTAGGTTCGGGTCAGTCTGGACATAAGTACAGTCTGACCAGAGTTTTCACTGTTATCTCAATAGACAAAGTTAATGTTCAACGTCGTGTAATTGACAAATTGAGTGAAATTGGAATGATCCCGGAATGAAATTAAATGATCGCGAGGAGCGAGTTTTGGATGAACTTGAAGGGAGGAAATATAGTATCGTTAATTTCTTCCAACTGGACAAAATCAACGATATTTTTACCTCCCTTTTATTAGATCTTATACTTTTACTGTTGATATATCTCCACAGACGCTTCAAACTCCACACTAGTAAATAAAATCGTGGAAAAACTATGATTAACTGATTTTAATGAAACGTATGCTGTTTTGAACGGTGGCAGGACCAACATTACCCGTCAAGCTCTCTATTGGAACCCCCAGGGAAAGACAAAGAGAAGCAGACCTGCCCTGACCTGGAAAGCAGTAGTGAAGGCCCTATGCCCAACTATGGGCAAAGAGGATTAAGTAAGTAAGTAATTTCTAAATTCATAAACGGTAATTATATGTAGCTGCGACTTAATGTATCTATAGTGTCTGTTCTAAATCGCAAAAATATTCAAATGCACAATGTACTTGTCGAGACTACTCAATGTATCGATATCCACACATACTTCAAAATTTTCTGAATATGGCACGCACGGGCTATATAAATAGGAAGTGCTCTGACTTTCCAAGAACTGGCAGATATTTCTGAGTGAAGGCTCGTTACTCACTATCTTTTCAACAAAAAGGATCTTTCGTTTACCAATGTTGTTTCTTGGCTTCCAAAGTGGTGCTTTTTAGCATGATCGGGCCAATTTACCAGATCGGATGATCGTGATGAACACCAGAACACGATTGTAAAATTTAGGAAAGCAAGGCCACTAGTATGTCAGACCAGTCATGTGGAAATGGGTAGCCTGGGATTCAGGCCCTGTTTTTAGAAATTTGTAACAAGATAGATAACTAAGTTGAACCAATCAGACCTTAAAATGGGTTAACTTCTCTTCAAAGAAACAGGTTCTTCAGGCTTTCAGAAACTAGACATTGCTTTTATATTACTTATTTTCAATAATGAACCTCTATTTAAGAGACGGCTACCAGTCTAGGAAATGGGGTGCAAGTCAAAACGACCCAAAGTCAAGCCGGCCCAGTATCAAAACGGCTCGTAATTGAGCTGTTATATAAATGGATCATTTAAAATTGATGTTAACGAAAATAAAAAGCTGTTTGACCAGTTACAACCTCCAGTCTATAAAAGTTCTAGTCTGAAGAATCTTTGTCTCGGAGCAGCTTCAAAGTAAAGCGTCTGGTTCAACGTTTCCGTCTGCAATTTTATTTTTAAAGAAATTTTCAAGATGTGTGGAGAAACTTGCGCACAAATTACTTTAATCACATTTAACTTACTTTTTATGGTAAGAACTTTTGTTTTACCTACATTTTGAATCGAATTGCTCCTAGATGATCAAATTTCGACCGCTTTTGTGAGTTTTGACACGGTACAACAACCACGTTTTGCCTTTCAGCCTGAAGCTCGAAGGACCTGTCAACACTCTTTGATTGATATAGATCTCCCAGGAACACTATGCCCAATTTTAGCCTTAGGAGTAAATTGTAAGGATAAGTGTAAGAAAAGAAGCTACTTATTCTTTTTCCACAATGTTTCTACAGGGTTATTGGATGATTAGTTATTAGTATTGGAAAAAAAATGAACAGGTTGTGAGTAATATGGCTATTGCCTACAGGTCTAAAGGACCTGCAGAATGGTTACTTCTACAAGTCCACACTAAAATCTACAGGTCTCGTACCCAATGACTGGTGTAAGTGTCGATGCCTGTTGAATGTCATTTGATATTTTGTTAAGACAGCTTGTGATATGGAAGACGTGTTATTATGACCATATAAGTAAACACAGCCAATATGTCTTTTTTTTGTTTTAACCCTTGTCATGCTGGTCCTGGAATATTCCTGATTTGGCAGTAGCTATAGACAAACATCAGCCTGCACATATGTGCAGTCGGATGTTAGTCTACACCACCTGTTTCTCACTTTCAAACCAGAATTGTGAATAGATTTAGTTTTTCAAATAAAAATTGACCTACTGTTGGTACTTTCAGTGCTTTTTGCCCTTTGATTTTGATGCAAATTTTTAGCCAAAATTTATTCAGCATGACAAGGGTTAAACTTTAACCTAGATCAAGGTCAAGTGTTATATCTTGACATTTATTTGTCTCTAATAAAACTTAGTTAATATTTCGAAAAAGGTTTACCTGACATGGAACTTAAAATGTTTGATATTTTCACAATGAATGTCTATCATTATTTATTTTCAAATGTCTTTTATATATATACAGGTTTCAGGCTATGGTATCTTGACTACAGGGTTGTATGTACGGTTTAGACACACAGATATGGATGACATGATGGGATCATCACTGATTATCACCTGTACCTATATAATGATGGCTGCTGGAGGACTGGTCATGATGGTGTCCATAGCTGGGTTCCTTGGGGCTGTCACCAAGAATAGGAAAATACTCTTTGTGGTGAGATTCTCATTTCTGGTGTTTGGAACACAAAGTAAATATTGATACTCTTGAGAGCTAATGGACAAGAGTTGGAATTTATAGTTACATGTATAAAATATATTTTTAATGTAGGGCTGTGATTCAAAGTTGATTGTTGAAGAGTAAAACAGTCTCAATCTTTATACCTTAACCTTACATTGTATAAATGTGTATTTGTACTGCTTTATCGTAAATAGCTAGCTTGTAGGCAAAGCATTACAAACACCCTTTATACACAATCCTGCTACATATTGTCAAAAGTTTACAGGAATATCCAAAACTTAAGTCAAACATAACTGTCATTTCACCATTCTTCAATTATTGTAATACAGTCAAATATCTTTACGTCGAATGTCCATAAGACGAAGTTATCTCTACGTCGAAGTATTTTTCAAGTCCCGATCCATTTACTCTTTATTTCTATGTATTTCAACCTCCATAAGTCGTTATCCATTGCTCAAAAATTTTCCGTACGTCAAACCAATTTCAAGGTCCCATCATTATTATTTGTGTGCATTCACACCTCTTTACGACGAACCCTAACCTTGATTGATGAAATTGCATTCGGGATAGTTTTTCACACATTCGACTTGTCACCCACAGTAATTGACATGCGCGATCTCAGTATTGGATATCGATTATTTACCTGATTGGGTTTGATTGTTTTTAACAGATAGAGAATGTGAAAGGTTAAGTGTTTTATTGCTTTGAAATGAAATGGGTCGGCAATATGGAATTTTGCATGTGACCTACGACGTTAAATTTGTAATTCTCTTTGACAACGTAAGCATGTAAAGCCAATGCCACGCCGGACTTGATTGGTGAAGTACCCAGTAGACACGGGGGATAGCAATTAACAATGACCAACATTACGTACCCAAGGAAGGACTGGGTAACCATTCCGAGAATTATTTGTCCGGGAAATTGTTTATGCAGAAATCATTATCAGATATGTTTTTTGCTTGAAAAACGCGAAATGTAAACCTTTAACACAAAAGTCATTGTCTCATAGATCTAATAGTTCATGTAAGCACTTGTAAATTTGTAAATAAATCGCTTGTTTGAAAATGTTTTTGCTTTGTGATTTAAATGTAAGTTTTATATGATGTTTATAAACAAAAAAAAATGTAAATAAAAATCAGTATCATCTTTTATATGCGATTAAATCATCACGATAATCAAATACGTCCGTTATTTCGCCACCAGTTTCGGCCTAACTTAAAAGTGATGATGGCCGCACATGTCTTCGTCCCGAAGATCGCCTTTTATCCTTTCGTCGAACTTTCTATACATCGAAGTTTTTTGTGAGTCCCTCGAAGTTCGACATATAGATATTCCATTTTAATACACATCAGTTAAACTTTAAAATATATATATATATATATGACAATAAAATAAGGGATACGTATTCATACAGTGTGATTATGGTTTAAGTTTCATACCTCCATGAAATCAACAAATACTCTCTTCATATCTTATAATTTAATTTTCTTAAGCAAAAATGTAAAAATTTACCTTCAAAGACGTGGATTGTTTATGGGACTAGTTTCCGCGTAAGCCTACAATTAAAACTGCGATATCAGTGTGAAAAGTTTCGACGTAAGTCAATCTGCACAGTCCGTGCAGTCTGACTTGTGTCGACAGTTTACGTGCTACCCAGATGGTCCCTTCTTGCCTGACAGACCACATATAGATTAAGACTGATCGAAACTGTGTTGAACTACTCGTGTAACAAAACAATGATTCTCTTAACAAGAATGGATTTATTACTAGTAACAATACTGTTTCTGTGTTTCTCGCCCAAAAACAAATTACTCAGGCCAGTGGTATTCAAAAATGCCCACTGTAACATAGGTATTGTAAAGTTAATTCTGAAGATCAAACGAATTTGGTCCTGAACATAAATGGGACGGGCAGCTAAAGGCACAGAAGTGGGGTACTGGTAGTACTTGTGTGGGAAAACGACAGAAACGTTACTGTTTAAGGTGCCTTTAAACTCCCCTACATTTAAGCAAACAAACAGACAAATTGAAAAAATAACAACAATAAAGTGAGCAGAAAATGCACAGATATATCAATCAATTTTTTTATTTAGAGCATGGCTGCACTATTTAAGCCTTTTGTTGTCTAAAGCTATATTTTATCTAACGCTTTATATAAAGTTACGGCATTTAGTTAGCCCGATTGTATTATGCCCCTGAGAGAAATCTGTTGTATATATTGGCGGCTACACCTCGTAAAAATCTATGATTCCTATTTGATGGTAGTAGTTACAATATGACAAAAGCTGAAGTTGCAGCTTTTTCTCGTCTGTGATATGGAACATTTTAACATGCTGTGTACAAGTATTTTGTACCTTGTAGACATTGATTGGCACGTCTATGTTTTTATCTAGCATTAAAACAGAGTTGAAGAGGTTAACGGTCAGTTTGAACCTACATCTTTTAAAGAATATATACCCAGGTTTATGATTGTAAGTAACCACATGAAAATGGGCCATCGAAGATTGAGCACATGCATGTCGTTTGCAACACTTTCACGTGCGCGCAATGTTAAGGGAGTGGACCTGTAATATTAGTAGTTCCGCAACGTTTCGGAGGAAAATTTTTTATCAGTGTTTAAAGAGGTTTCCAAATGATTTTCATTGGGAAACCTCAGTCAACATTGGGAAAGTCTATGTGTTCCGAAATGTTGCGGAAATATTACGGGTCCACTAACTTTAGGTTCGGGTCAGTCTGGACATAAGTACAGTCTGACCAGAGTTTTCACTGTTATCTCAATAGACAAAGTTAATGTTCAACGTCGTGTAATTGACAAATTGAGTGAAATTGGAATGATCCCGGAATGAAATTAAATGATCGCGAGGAGCGAGTTTTGGATGAACTTGAAGGGAGGAAATATAGTATCGTTAATTTCTTCCAACTGGACAAAATCAACGATATTTTTACCTCCCTTTTATTAGATCTTATACTTTTACTGTTGATATATCTCCACAGACGCTTCAAACTCCAC
Organism: Fragum whitleyi; assembly: GCA_948146395.1. Taxonomy (NCBI): domain Eukaryota; kingdom Metazoa; phylum Mollusca; class Bivalvia; order Cardiida; family Cardiidae; genus Fragum; species Fragum whitleyi. The sequence goes on along the minus strand of OX411551.1, from coordinate 57,123,298 downwards.
ACTAGTAAATAAAATCGTGGAAAAACTTTGATTAACTGATTTTAATGAAACGTATGCTGTTTTGAACGGTGGCAGGACCAACATTACCCGTCAAGCTCTCTATTGGAACCCCCAGGGAAAGACAAAGAGAAGCAGACCTGCCCTGACCTGGAAAGCAGTAGTGAAGGCCCTATGCCCAACTATGGGCAAAGAGGATTAAGTAAGTAAGTAATTTCTAAATTCATAAACGGTAATTATATGTAGCTGCGACTTAATGTATCTATAGTGTCTGTTCTAAATCGCAAAAATATTCAAATGCACAATGTACTTGTCGAGACTACTCAATGTATCGATATCCACACATACTTCAAAATTTTCTGAATATGGCACGCACGGGCTATATAAATAGGAAGTGCTCTGACTTTCCAAGAACTGGCAGATATTTCTGAGTGAAGGCTCGTTACTCACTATCTTTTCAACAAAAAGGATCTTTCGTTTACCAATGTTGTTTCTTGGCTTCCAAAGTGGTGCTTTTTAGCATGATCGGGCCAATTTACCAGATCGGATGATCGTGATGAACACCAGAACACGATTGTAAAATTTAGGAAAGCAAGGCCACTAGTATGTCAGACCAGTCATGTGGAAATGGGTAGCCTGGGATTCGGGCCCTGTTTTTAGAAATTTGTAACAAGATAGATAACTAAGTTGAACCAATCAGACCTTAAAATGGGTTAACTTCTCTTCAAAGAAACAGGTTCTTCAGGCTTTCAGAAACTAGACATTGCTTTTATATTACTTATTTTCAATAATGAACCTCTATTTAAGAGACGGCTACCAGTCTAGGAAATGGGGTGCAAGTCAAAACGACCCAAAGTCAAGCCGGCCCAGTATCAAAACGGCTCGTAATTGAGCTGTTATATAAATGGATCATTTAAAATTGATGTTAACGAAAATAAAAAGCTGTTTGACCAGTTACAACCTCCAGTCTATAAAAGTTCTAGTCTGAAGAATCTTTGTCTCGGAGCAGCTTCAAAGTAAAGCGTCTGGTTCAACGTTTCCGTCTGCAATTTTATTTTCAGACTTCACGAAATACTGCCGGTCCCACTGACATGTCTGGTAAAAATCATGCCGGTCTGATAAGTTGTGAATGAATACAGGACCGACTGTCCGGTAAAATCTAGCTATTTACACAATGTGTTCCATTGTGACGTCTGGTGGAATTTTGTCCGGTCTGGTAAAAATTTTAAGTTTACCAGACCTACTGTCCGGTAAACAATATGTGTATTTCGTGAAGTCTGTATTTTTAAAGAAATTTTCAAGATGTGTGGAGAAACTTGCGCACAAATTACTTTAATCACATTTAACTTACTTTTTATGGTAAGAACTTTTGTTTTACCTACATTTTGAATCGAATTGCTCCTAGATGATCAAATTTCGACCGCTTTTGTGAGTTTTGACACGGTACAACAACCACGTTTTGCCTTTCAGCCTGAAGCTCGAAGGACCTGTCAACACTCTTTGATTGATATAGATCTCCCAGGAACACTATGCCCAATTTTAGCCTTAGGAGTAAATTGTAAGGATAAGTGTAAGAAAAGAAGCTACTTATTCTTTTTCCACAATGTTTCTACAGGGTTATTGGATGATTAGTTATTAGTATTGGAAAAAAAATGAACAGGTTGTGAGTAATATGGCTATTGCCTACAGGTCTGGATCCGCTCCGGTCTTGAATTACTTCCGAGGTCGTTGTACCCTAAAATAGTCCGGTTAGAAAAAATGGTGTGCTCCTTTTGCCACATCGTTTTAATGTTTAAATAACAGTAAAGTGCTTGAAATAAGGTTCAGCCAAGTGCCAGACCTCTGCTACATTTCATGCATAGTTTTAAATGAATCTAAGTGGGAACTATTTTTTCTGAGAGCCTGACCTTTGATGGTGGTTCCCAAGTAAGGAAACTAGTTTGTACCATGAGAATTTTTAGGGTGGTTGTGCGCCGTTAAAAATTGTGGGAAAATGAACCGCTCATGAATGCATTTTCTGGACATAGATTTCAAGAACAAAGAATTTTCTTTCAGACTTGCAAACTTTTATAGCCCAAACGACTTTTTTTTGAGGAGCTACGTACTGTCAAAATGTGCCAATTTACTATATAATTTAACACGGCCAAATCAGACAGGAGTGTAACCTATATCAGGAAGGGGGGGTCACACAAAAATATTGATTGTTATGTTGTTTTCATAAATTTTGGGCTCAAATGTCACAGTCAACTAGTAGATATGATCAAGAATTCAATTTCAATAAAAATCTTTCAATATAATTGAAATTTAAATTTGATTTTTTAAAAAAATATTAAAATGTTGATTTCACCCCTTTAAGTACTTTGATTCCTTCCGGAATGCTTTGGTTTTTTCCCATAATGTCATAACAAGCTGTCTGCACAATTTGATCACCTGAAAAAGAAGTTTTAGCTGTAAAGAACTTAAATTTTCATCTGAAAAAGGTATGCATAATGCCAAAACCCTAGAATATGAGCCGCTTAAAATCCTCGTTGGTATGAATGAGGGTCGATAGGACCTTATTTATTTTTTTATCTGATCAGAATCAACAGATCAACTCAACAAGATCAAAAACACAAAATATTGTTGGAAAATCAAACTTTGCTTGAATGAGCTTCCTTACAGTAGCTGTGTGTCCACCGCCTCCATCTCTATCTGTCTCTTTGTCATTGTCTGTCTGACTCTCTGCCTGTCTCCACCCCCCCCCTCTCTCTCTCTCTCTCTCTCTCTCTCTCTCTCTCTCTCTCTCTCTCTGGAAATAGTTGCAATATAATATATCCCACCCCCCTATTTCATTGCATTTTGAGTGTACACTGAAGTTAACATATATGCAGTTACAACAAATTTGTGCTTATCCATAGTTTTGAGCTCAAGTGAGAGGTGGCTCTGTTTCAGCTTGTTGATTTCACAGGTAGTTGACAGTTTATGCATGAAATTGTATGTCATCGCTTCAACATATTCCTCTATTTTACTTTTATTTTGTTTATTCTTAACCTCACGGTATTGTAATTCCATGACGGCTCTACTTCTTAAGCGATTGATTCTAAAAGTGGTTGTTTTTGTCATTGTCATAGGTTATTGATATGATCATTGGATATGGTGTCATCTGTAGTAGAAAAAGTACTTGTTTTTCTCTCTTTCTTTCTTTCTGTTTTTTTTCATCAGCTTCACTGCAAGGGCCTGGTTGGTTACTTATCAATAAATGAAACATATTCCCTTTTTGAAAATAGTTTACTCTTCTGCATCTTCTGCCTTAAATCATGCTGAATGAGAATCTGTGTTTAGATGTCAAGAAAATGAAAGAATAGCTGGTTTGGGTATTGGAAGGAGTCTTCATTTTCTTTTATACTTACCCCGCAATGTCAGTGTCATATGACCAAAACGGCACTAATTTGATTGGCTGGCAGTCTAAGTGACCACTTGAAATGAAGATGATAAGCTTCCAAACCCTAAGCCCTGTATGGATATTTCCTGTTAGGGATTTCCTTTATATTGTTTCGTAAATATTTTTGTATCGAATACAGCTCAGCTTCTTCAGTCAAAAGGGTAAAAGCAAAAAACAGTACTTTTAAAAGATTTTAATATCTTATACTAAGGATTAATACTGCTACTATTTTGCTCTACAGGCTCAAATCCTAATTCTTATTTTGAACTATACCCTTTTTAACACTGTCCAATTAACTGAATTTTCCCTTTTCTTGGGTGTTTTTCACCTTTGACTTAGTCTTTAGATATCAAACTAACAAAATAAGCCATTCATGAGTTTTTTTCTTGATTGTTTTTATATTTTTAAAGAATAATTAAACTTAAATTGATTTTAAATTCAATCTTTTTTTAATATAATGATATTTTTTGCAACCCTTTTTTAAGCATAGACAACTGAAAAGGGGCACACAGTAAAGACAGAGCTACAGATAAGATGCGTTTTTGTGTGAAAACGCATTTAAAATCAACAAAAACGCATTTAAAGATATTTAAGGGGGTACAAAAACGCATTTCTAATCGCCGATCAGCATTACCAATGGTTCTAAATGCGTATTTTTCGTACGTGAACATAATTCAAATATCCTACAGACGACACTTATCGAGCGTGGCCAGTGCTGGTTTCCGTCTTCTATAATTTTATATTTGAATAATACATGAAAAGCTGGACTAAATATTCCCAAACAAAATATTGGAAATGACATCCAAGCATTGGCGAGTTCAAAGCGAAAAGTTGACACAGACACAACCATTTCACTCATGGCGAAATAAAAAACCGGATCCGTTAAATTGTACCATTCCGTGTCTGACATGATTTTCTTGGCAAACAATCTGTTTTAACAGTTAAAAATCTCTTCCACCTTTGAAATTAGTATTCTGAGTGACTTTTTCACGGAAACAAACATTAATCTTTAACTTTACATGGGTCTGGATTTCATCTATAAACGGTGTCCTTACGACTTTCGGAACCGCTAGAGTGCAAATTCTCTTTTACAAATTGAATCAATAAAAGAGGAAGAAGAAATGATTTTAGGATCAATTTTAGAAAGAATTATTGAAAGCTATTCTTATTTTACCTGAATTTTTCGTATTTTTCCAGTTTGAAAAGCACAAAGACTGAATTGATTTCCGCTTATTCGTACCCAAGAATGTTCGACCCACCAAATTATGACCGATTTTATTTTTAATGAAAACCATGTGATTGTAACATTGTGACTTATAAGAACATTTTCTCTCTTTTTTAAATCCTGTTAACCCTGGATTCACCACTATTGAATCAAATCACTTTAAGCCCTGACAGATTGAGAGGGTTTGACAACATAGTTATAATGTTATTTCTATTAATTTCAGGAGTTTTCTCTCTCAAAGAGAAACTAAAACAAGGATGATATTATTTGCCCAGTTTGACAGGTTTTGCTTTGACCTGACAGTTTATAGTCTACACTTTCTGTGCAGGCAACTGGAGACTGGCAGCAGCTTAACAGGACATCCATTAATAATTATTAGAATTTGAGTTGTGACACCATCACAGATATTTAGCAGGGCAATTATAAAATATTTCTCAAAGATATTATTAAGGAGGTCAAAAGCTAAATTGTTTTTTATCAATTAAAGATGAGAACATTTCATATTAACTCTAAAATATTTTTCAGCATGGCTGTATTATAAATCAGCATTACAGAAAAATTTAGGGGGTAAAAACCCTTTAAGCCAAAAAATTATCTGTAGCTCTGTAAAGAAGAGCCATTTTTTTACAAAACACTTTTTATTTTATGAAAATTGATCACTTATTTCAAAAGTTATGTCAATTTCTAATCATCATGTGAAGGACACTGAATCTGTTCCCTTTTGGTCCTAATTTCAGAAATATAGGTCTTGTACTAGTTCTCCTCCCATTTCACTTCAAATTCATATTTTTGAAAAATTTAAAAACAAGGCATGTTGTAATACACAAATGCATAAGTTGAAAGAGGTTTTGTCAAAATTTTTAAAAAAAAGTTTGATATTTAGGATCCGCTCCGGTCTTGAATTACTTCCGAGGTCGTTGTACCCTAAAATAGTCCGGTTAGAAAAAATGGTGTGCTCCTTTTGCCACATCGTTTTAATGTTTAAATAACAGTAAAGTGCTTGAAATAAGGTTCAGCCAAGTGCCAGACCTCTGCTACATTTCATGCATAGTTTTAAATGAATCTAAGTGGGAACTATTTTTTCTGAGAGCCTGACCTTTGATGTAAGGAAACTAGTTTGTACCATGAGAATTTTTAGGGTGGTTGTGCGCCGTTAAAAATTGTGGGAAAATGAACCGCTCATGAATGCATTTTCTGGACATAGATTTCAAGAACAAAGAATTTTCTTTCAGACTTGCAAACTTTTATAGCCCAAACGACTTTTTTTTGAGGAGCTACGTACTGTCAAAATGTGCCAATTTACTATATAATTTAACACGGCCAAATCAGACAGGAGTGTAACCGTCTAAAGGACCTGCAGAATGGTTACTTCTACAAGTCCACACTAAAATCTACAGGTCTCGTACCCAATGACTGGTGTAAGTGTCGATGCCTGTTGAATGTCATTTGATATTTTGTTAAGACAGCTTGTGATATGGAAGACGTGTTATTATGACCATATAAGTAAACACAGCCAATATGTCTTTTTTTTTGTTTTAACCCTTGTCATGCTGGTCCTGGAATATTCCTGATTTGGCAGTAGCTATAGACAAACATCAGCCTGCACATATGTGCAGTCGGATGTTAGTCTACACCACCTGTTTCTCACTTTCAAACCAGAATTGTGAATAGATTTAGTTTTTCAAATAAAAATTGACCTACTGTTGGTACTTTCAGTGCTTTTTGCCCTTTGATTTTGATGCAAATTTTTAGCCAAAATTTATTCAGCATGACAAGGGTTAAACTTTAACCTAGATCAAGGTCAAGTGTTATATCTTGACATTTATTTGTCTCTAATAAAACTTTGTTAATATTTCGAAAAAGGTTTACCTGACATGGAACTTAAAATGTTTGATATTTTCACAATGAATGTCTATCATTATTTATTTTCAAATGTCTTTTATATATATACAGGTTTCAGGCTATGGTATCTTGACTACAGGGTTGTATGTACGGTTTAGACACACAGATATGGATGACATGATGGGATCATCACTGATTATCACCTGTACCTATATAATGATGGCTGCTGGAGGACTGGTCATGATGGTGTCCATAGCTGGGTTCCTTGGGGCTGTCACCAAGAATAGGAAAATACTCTTTGTGGTGAGATTCTCATTTCTGGTGTTTGGAACACAAAGTAAATATTGATACTCTTGAGAGCTAATGGACAAGAGTTGGAATTTATAGTTACATGTATAAAATATATTTTTAATGTAGGGCTGTGATTCAAAGTTGATTGTTGAAGAGTAAAACAGTCTCAATCTTTATACCTTAACCTTACATTGTATAAATGTGTATTTGTACTGCTTTATCGTAAATAGCTAGCTTGTAGGCAAAGCATTACAAACACCCTTTATACACAATCCTGCTACATATTGTCAAAAGTTTACAGGAATATCCAAAACTTAAGTCAAACATAACTGTCATTTCACCATTCTTCAATTATTGTAATACAGTCAAATATCTTTACGTCGAATGTCCATAAGACGAAGTTATCTCTACGTCGAAGTATTTTTCAAGTCCCGATCCATTTACTCTTTATTTCTATGTATTTCAACCTCCATAAGTCGTTATCCATTGCTCAAAAATTTTCCGTACGTCAAACCAATTTCAAGGTCCCATCATTATTATTTGTGTGCATTCACACCTCTTTACGACGAACCCTAACCTTGATTGATGAAATTGCATTCGGGATAGTTTTTCACACATTCGACTTGTCACCCACAGTAATTGACATGCGCGATCTCAGTATTGGATATCGATTATTTACCTGATTGGGTTTGATTGTTTGTAACAGATAGAGAATGTGAAAGGTTAAGTGTTTTATTGCTTTGAAATGAAATGGGTCGGCAATATGGAATTTTGCATGTGACCTACGACGTTAAATTTGTAATTCTCTTTGACAACGTAAGCATGTAAAGCCAATGCCACGCCGGACTTGATTGGTGAAGTACCCAGTAGACACGGGGGATAGCAATTAACAATGACCAACATTACGTACCCAAGGAAGGACTGGGTAACCATTCCGAGAATTATTTGTCCGGGAAATTGTTTATGCAGAAATCATTATCAGATATGTTTTTTGCTTGAAAAACGCGAAATGTAAACCTTTAACACAAAAGTCATTGTCTCATAGATCTAATAGTTCATGTAAGCACTTGTAAATTTGTAAATAAATCGCTTGTTTGAAAATGTTTTTGCTTTGTGATTTAAATGTAAGTTTTATATGATGTTTATAAACAAAAAAAAAATGTAAATAAAAATCAGTATCATCTTTTATATGCGATTAAATCATCACGATAATCAAATACGTCCGTTATTTCGCCACCAGTTTCGGCCTAACTTAAAAGTGATGATGGCCGCACATGTCTTCGTCCCGAAGATCGCCTTTTATCCTTTCGTCGAACTTTCTATACATCGAAGTTTTTTGTGAGTCCCTCGAAGTTCGACATATAGATATTCCATTTTAATACACATCAGTTAAACTTTAAAATATATATATATATATTTTTTTTTTTTGAAAATATTATTTTTGGTAGGTTAAGGAAGAATATTATTTTTTTCCAGTATTCTTTACTGTTGATCCTAACTTTCCTGATTGAAGCTGCTGCTGGGATCCTTGGATTTATTTGTCATGATAAGGTATATCAACTTGATTAATATTAAATCCAATTTCACATGATTTCTTGGTTTTGACACACCAACATATTTCAACAGGTTTAAAACCATTCTTTAAAGTGATGAATTAGTTAACTGATTTCTTTTTTTTTCATTTAAAAATTATTTCATTGAATTCTATTTTAATCCCATCTTATTACAAACTGATGTAAAATTATATTGTATTAAAAATAAAATTATTTTGGATTTTTTACATGGAAAAAAATGTATTGTTTTGGTATTATAATGGAAATGTTAGCTTATAATCACATTTTCATTTCTAATTTAACAACAAAACCACAAATTATCACCAGTACTGTACCCATAATCTAAGGATACATGTACATGTTTACTTTGTGATATGAACTCTTGATTTATTATTCACATTTCAGGCAAAAGAGTTTCTTGATGAAGAAGTTAAGCCTGTGATTCTAAATAAGTATGGATATGAGCATCACAAAATGTTGAGTACTGGGATAGACCTTATACAACAAGAGGTACATCAGACATGTTTATGCATGGATCAAGATTTTTTTCTAATCAGCACTATACTTAGCATATTATCTTTGGCACAGCTTGAATAAAGCAGTAATAGCGGCATTTTCAAAGTCATTAATTTGACCTAGGATTATGAAACTTAATATATCAGTGTTAACTTTTACCTAAGCACTGTGTGCTATTTTTTTGGAATCACAGATGTTTGTTTCATTTTTAAAACTTTTTCTGTGTTTTTACTCTACAAGAAAATGACAATGGATAATGAGCTTAATACACTCATGCAAAGAGAAAAGATCCTATAACTATAAGGTTACTCCGACATAGATCCAAGTTCAATGTAACATAATATGAAACCTCAAATTTGGCCTGATGATACAACTCAATGATATGCATCTGCTGATACCAAAGTCAAGGTCATGTAACAAGGTCAAAAGGTCATCTGTCAAGGTCAAATAACTCAAAAACTTATCCAAAATCTTAACATTACCAATATTTACAGTGCTATTTAACATAGAAGCCTAATATTTGGCATGATGATAGATCTCAATGACACACATCACCTGATACTAAAGTCAAGGTCATGTGACAAGGCCAAGGTCATCTGTCCGGGTCAAATAACTTAAAAACTTAAACAAAAAACTAAACATTGCTAATATTTTTAAGGCTATATAAGATAAAAGCTTAATATTTGTCATGATGATAGATCTCAATGGTATGCATCTGCTGATACCTAAGCCAATGTCATGTGACAAGGTCAAGGTCATATATCAAGGTCAAATTACTCCAAAACTTTAACCAAAAAACGTAACATTGCCAATTTCTTCAAGTTTAATCAAGATAGAAGTATATTTTTTTGCTTGTTGATAGATCTCAAAGATGCACATCTTCTGATGCCAAAGTCATGGTCATATGAAAAGGTCAAGGTCATAGGCAAAGATCAAATAACTCGAAAAACGTAACCAAAAAAACTTAGCGTTGCAAATATTTCCAAGGCTATTCTAGATACTAGCCTAATATTTGGCATGATGATAGATCTCAATGACAACCATCTGCTGATGCCAAAGTTAAGGTCATGTGACAAGGTAACAATGATCGGTCAAGGTCAAATAACTCAAAAACTTAACCAAAAACTTGACATTGCTTTTTTTTTTTAAGTTTATTCATGATAGAAGCCTCATATTATGCATGATGATAGATATCACTAATGTGCATATGTACATATCAAGGTCAAGGTCATGTGACAAGGTCAAGGTCATCAATCAAGGTCAAACTTCTTAAAAAACTTACGTTAAAACTTTACATGTTAAGTTCATTCAAGCCTTATTTACATTCCTTTTCATAATTTGCATGATGACACATCTCAGTGATGTGCAACCCTAGGTATCAAGGTCAAGGTCATGTTACAAGGTACCAGGTTGTCTTGCAAGGTCAACATTTTTTTTTAAAAAATGCTGTTACAGGGGCATTTGTGTTTCACAAACACATGTTGTTTCATTTAAAATTGGTTATGTTCAAAAGATGAAAGAGTTGAAGGATATTTATAGCTTTCAGAAGGAAAATGGAAGTTTTCACAAAGACATGGACAAATTTCACATATTTATCATTTTAAAAGAAGCTACTTCACTTTATTCCATTGATCAGAGATTAAGGTCTCAAAATCATGGCTCGTTAAGGATCATATAGGCTGTTACAATTGTTGCACACTGAGCAATTCCAGCGTTAGTCTTTATGCTAACAGTGACCCAACTGTACTTTCTATATGCTGATAGTGACACAACTGTACTTTCTATATGCTGATAGTGACACAACTGTACTTTCTATATGCTCATAGTGACACAACTGTACTTTCTATATGCTCATAGTGACACAACTGTACTTTCTATATGCTGATAGTAACACAACTGTACTTTCTATATGCTGATAGTGACACAACTTTACATTCTATATGCTCATAGTGACACAACTGTACTTTCTATATACTGATAGTGATGCAACTGTTCTTTACTTTTATAATAACTTTATTTTTTCATGTTTTTAAGGTCCACATAGATCTCTAAAAATTAGCCAACTTAATTGTGTTAACCAAGGTTTGAAACTAAGGGTAGTCCAGGAGTCCAAGACTCCTTGAGTACCAGTTGGGACTCCTTCATTTTGCAATTAAGGAGTCAGATGGACTCCAAGTATCATATGAGAGTATTTTGAGAAACAAATGCACAGGACAGTTTCCTTTAATCCCTTGCCAAAACCGTAGATCTTTTCACTTTAAAACTTGTTGAAATTATCATTGTGTGTATGTAGTAAGATTTTGAAAGAAAGAACCTTTTGTGGGGGAGGAACATTGTTGAAAAGAAGAAATTGCTTGTAACAAGCAATTTCTTCTATTCAACAATGTGCTCCAATCATAAAAAATCAGACTCCTTACTTTGAGCTTGGGGTCCTTGATTTCTTAAATTGGTAGTCCAATTGACTCCTTACTCACAGAAGTTAGTGTCAAACCCTGTTAACTATACATCAGCTGAAATATGATGTTTTGGTAGCCATTAAACATATCACTGGCTCAGCATAAAACAGTTATAACTGCCTATATATCTATAGGCAGTTACAACTTTTTTGCACTTAGCAATCAATATGTTAAATGAATTTTGTTATTTTCAACAAGTTGAGATGTTGTGGATATGAAGACTCTCTAGATTGGTCCAGATCAGCTTACTACACAGATACTAGTCCAGAAATAGTGGCCGCTAGAGGATCAAGCAAGCTACCTGTGTCCTGTTGTATCAATATCAACAAGCAGGGGTGTAATGATAACTTTGACAGTGACATTTTCCAACAGGTTTGTTTTTTTCTGGTAATCTGCTAATAATTGATTATAAACTACCCCTCTTTGAGTAGAAAAGGGGTCTATAAAACTTAACAAACGGGTACATTTTATTTGAGGGTACATGTTGTTTGATGAGATGACATAACATGGCATTGCCTAAGAAGTTTGCCAGTCCAAAAATCAAAACTGTTTACTTTTTTTATGCCTATAAAAGAATTTTTACTTCAAGTTTTACATTTTCAATATGTATATAACAAGCGTTGAGTTTTCCCATAGCATTTAGACAATAAATAAAAGAAACAAATATGTCACAAATTGCTTTACTTAAATAAGAAGCATGCTCTACTCCTGATTTAATCACAATTTATTCTTTATTTTTTAAGTTTCCTTGTCTGCAGTTTCCTTTCAACCTTTGTCATCAAAACTGAAGATCTTTTCACAACAAAAGTTGTTGAAGGTAACAATTGCTTGCATCTAGTAGTGTTTTGAAAGAACCCATTTTATCAAGGGAGGAAATAAATATTTTTTTCGTCTATCTTATGAAAATCTGATTAGAGTCTTTAAGATCAAGAAAGAAGTTCATTCATAGCAGTTATTGGAAGCATTTATGGCAAAATGATATTCAAGGTAATTTATTTCATGCACATCTGCAAATATTTTCTCATAAAAGATAGTTTCAAAAGAGAAAGTCTATCCCCAAACAACCACAAATTCTTTTAACCTAAAAGAACTTGATATTATGATAAAAATGATTTCAGAGTTGCTACAAAAAGTTAGAAAATTTAATCCAAGACAACCTTAAGATACTGGGAGCTGTTGGAATAGGAGTCTGCTTTCTACAGGTAAGGTTTACTTAAATTACCAAACAACTCAGTTAAGACTGGTCAAATTCAAAGAAAAAAATTAAAAGCCATTTTTTTTTACTTTTTATTCCAAAGCTTTTTCCACAAAAAAAGTTGGATTATGTGAGAATTCATCGAAGCTACATTGGCTTAACTTCAACAAAAAAAAATAAGAAAGAAGATTGTATTTGTATAATAAGAGTTTGCTTTCTAGGGCTGCAATGGTGCAAGGTTGAATTTAAATATTTTCAATTACATTTTTGTTTGTTTCCTGACGATTTGTTCATTTTTAGCGCACCTAAGCACAAAGTGCTCCAGCTGAGATATTGTGATTGTCAAATGTCTATTGACACAAATTCTTTTAACATCTTCTCCTCAAAAATAGGTAGGCCAATTTTGTTGAAACTTGGTATGATGTTTCTTTGGTGAAGCTTTACCAAAATTAGTAAAATAATTAAATCCGCCCTAAAGTCTTGTTGCTACAGCAACTAAAAGGGAGAAAAGGGAAAATATTTCAAAATTCTTTTCTCAGAAACCAAACTGCAGGCACATTTACTAGTTGGTATGTAGCATCCATCATCTAGTGGACCTCTTCCAAGTTTATTCATATCATGCCCCTGGGGACATATTTTGGCTCCACCCTTGTGCAACACATTTTACGAAGAAATAAAGAAAAAAAATTAAAATATTATCTGAGACCAAAAGGCAGACACCTTTACTATTTGGTATGTACTGTAGCATCATCTAGTGGACCTCTACCAAGTTTGATCATATCATTCCCCTTGGGTCATATTTTGTTTGGCCCAGGTGCATCTCATTTTACATAGAAACAAAAAGAAAACTTCAAAATCTTCTTCTCTGAAACCAGAAGGTCCACAGCTTGTTTAATGGGCCACTTTTGAATTTGTTCATATCATGCATCTTGGGTCAATTTTGGGTTCTGCCCATGCGTTTTCCATTTTACATAGCAACAGAGTGAAATCTATAAATCTGTCACTGAAACTGTAACATAAACAGCCTTTCATTTGGTGTGTAGCATTAAATTGATCAATATGAGGTTTGTTCCTTTCATGCTCCTAAGGTCATTTATTTTAACTTGGCCGATGTGCAGCTTACTTTGCACAGGAACAAAGCAGGATTTTTTTTTACAATAATCATATCTGAGATCAGTCTTGGACATTTAAAAAAGATACAAAATATCTCTTTAGAAGTGAACATCCATCAATCTCATTCATGTGATGTCCCAGTAGTCTAGGAAACTCAGGTGGGCAATATGGGTCTATCATGGTCCTCTAGTGTTATCATGCATTGAAATCATGCTTATAACTTTAATTTTGCCTTAGATTTACATCAAATGAACTTTACCCTACCATATTGTATGAGCGTTTGAAGCAATTTCAATTTGCTGGACAGAAGATGTCAGTGGAGTATTACAGGCTCGCTTGGACTTCTTTTTCACACAACTGTTTGCACAAGTCTCGAGAAATTTTCTCTTGGACTTCTTGTTCACGTAATTATTTGCACATGTGACGTCTCGAGAAATTTTTAGTTTATTCTGATTTTGTTTCAGTTATTGGGTGTAGTCTTATCAGTATTACTGATAAAGAAAAGTAAAGAAGAAGAATTGGACTTTTAACTGAGAAAAAGTGAAGTGGTACCAATGAAACGTAAAAAAGATCTTATGAACGCTTATCCAAGGTCTTTAAGTGAGGTGTTTAATCATTTTCGATGAAGTTTAAACAAAATATATATGACCGGTCATGCAAAAAGGGACCATCTGAAAGTGTTGCCCCCAGTCAGACTGCGTGGACAGCGTAGGCTGATTAGGGTCGTAACTTTTAGATCTCGGCTGATTTTTCTGAATCTATAATGATCATTCTACCTGTCTGTGTAAGAATTTTACAAAGGCAACCTCTGACCGATGGTGCACCCAATCGCTTTTATAATATTTATTTTAAGATTTTCCAGATGGCCCCTTTTTGCGTGACAGGTCACATAAGATATCAAATTATTAATCACCTGATTCATTGATTGACTGGTTCATCATAAATGTAACAAACTGGAGTTTGGTTAACCCTTTCCTGTCCAATCCCTGGTTTTTACGACCCTAAGATTTTGTAATTGAGAGAATATTGTAGAAAAAGAGTAAATTGTTTGTGACAAACAACATCTTCTTTTCTACAAAATTTTCTACCCTACTGAATGGTTATTTTTCAAATTAAATCCACTTTAAATTTTCGTCTGCAAAACCTTTGAATTTGGACAGGTTCAAAATTTTGTAATACAGGAAAGTGTTAAACATGTAATGTCACTAGCAACATATGTCATTGGTTATTTCTATACCCCAAAGCATAAAACTAGATTCATTTCGATTTCTTATACGCCGATTTCTTATAATTGAGCAATTAGTCTCAAAGTATCCCTATGGTTATATAGATAGGGTTACTTTGGGACTAATAACTTAGGTCTAAGCCGACATCGACCCCCCCCCCCCCTTTATAGAAACCCTGGACCCGCCGCTACCCGTGTATACGTAAGTCAATTTCCCCCAAAAAATTTGACAGACTTTGGTGTCAGTTTTAAAAAATTCCCCTAATCACCAGACTCAGCGTATATAGTGGTGTGGGAGAGGGTGGATGGATGGGGTTGGTTGTTATTGTTATATAACACCCATGTAATATCAAAACATGTTTTACGGGGTTATCATTACTCCAGCGACGTATTTTATGAAAGTGATGAATTTTATTTGTGCCATAGTTTCTTTGTCCAACTAGCCCTGCGTTCAGGATGAAAACGTTAGCAAAGCGCTTTCGAAATGATACCCCGCTTTGCACGTATGTGCACGTGCAAAGCGGGGTATCATCTCAAAGCGCTTGCGAAACGTTTTTATATCCTGAACACAGGGTAGGGTTCTGTCCTGTGATGTATTACGGTTTAATTTTTACTATTTTCTGAATTGCAACTCAAAGAAAAACGAGTCCCTCAGCTATAATATTTTATCCACTTAGAAAACATATTTGTTCTGGATAAACTGAAGGGGAAATTGATACAGCTCAATTCAGCATGTTAATGGTAGTTGAGGGAGTTCATATTAATCAAAGGCTTGAAAAATATGGTAGTTAACAGATGTGTTGTAATAAAACTGCACAATTATGCACAGTATGAAACTAAAACAAATAGGTTTTGTTACTTCCAAACGGTGTTGTTGTCATGGTAATATGATATTTATGATGAACAAAATTAATTTAATTGCAAAATAGTGCTTGAAATATTTGTTGAAGTTCGTAGATCATGAAAATTAATTTTTGTTATATGAAAGTTGATAATACATAAAGAGACATTTGTTACCGTTAAACAGAGTTCACCTACTTTATCTGCCATGGGACGATGACAAATGTAACTCGCAAATAAATATTCGAGACAGTCGGGATTAGGCCAGGGGCCCGTTTAAAAAAACTAGTAGCGAAAAAATTAATCGTAAAACAAAATCACAAATCGTACCTGGTGTTTTCATTCATTCATAGATTCTGCCTTGCAATATCCCATTGGTATCGTCTTTAGAAGACGATTCTAATGAGATTATGCATGGCAGGATTTTCGTAGATTATGCATGGCAGGATTCCATATTTGGTTACTACTGTAGGAGCATCTTTAATTTTTGGCTTGCGCTAGATGTTTAGTAAAACTAGCCCAGGGACCTTCCTATACAAATGCGAGTCCATTACGGTTTCGATTCAAATGCTACCATGTACGGCTAGGCAGTATGAACACCGGCTACATACTTTCCATCGACAGTGTAGATTCTTCCACGAATACCCTTTATTAAACATCATCAACATCCTTATCATATAACCACCACCTAATACAGGGTTAACTCACGTTTTTGATGCGGGTGTTCACATTTGCAAGGACCCAAAAATGTTACCCGAGTTTAAGGATCGGTGCAAATGTTAATCCCTGAAAAAAAACGTGAATTAAGGCTATTGTTGCATTAAAAGAAAGAGTATTTCTGCGAACAGAGACTGCGAAATAATTCTATCTATACGCTTTAAACTTGTTCTTTCCTAAGAGAGTGCCGGTAAAATTGCGTTATGCACTGCTCCGTCTCTTTTGTTTATATCGACGTTGCTTGGTTAATTTATGACGTCACAAAATTTAACGCGCGAATTAATTAAATCAGTGTCTTGATTTGACATTAATGAATATACGACCTTTAGTATCAATGTGCATACTTTAAAAACCGAACTTCAAAGTACGTCTAATTTCTGCACAAATGAATACTGCAGATGAAGTTCAGTATCATTGAAATTGATACAGACCGAGAATTTGTTTGTTAACGTATGACGACCCGAGAACGTACATTTTATCCAATGACTCCGGGTATTTACGAAGGGCACTTAATGTAACCCACAAATAGATATTAGACTCCTATCGGGGTTCGAGCAAGAACCTCTCCATCCCAAAGCGAATTCGCTACCACGCCGCTAAAAAACTAGTCAATATAAATGTCTAAACTACAGCTACAATCATTCATAGTTCCGATTTTTTCTCTATTTTTTGTAAACTACATTCAACCAATCAAATAAAAGTAATCAAAAACAACCTATGGTAATGCATTTTCCTTAGTTCAGGATGACACTTTAGTGGTGAACATCTACCTATTAAATCCGCGTTTTACGAAACAAAAAACGGAACAAAATTCAAGGCACTGTCATCAATATCGGTGGCGGTGGTGTTGGAATTGGTCTGACAAACTTAAATCTGGACTATACACCTTTAGTCCAAGACGAGAGAGGTTTTGTAACATAAGATTTAGGTATCTTCCATGAAGGTCAAGTCACAACAGAAGGTCACTTTTTACCTTGTGTGATTCTCTTGATCCTACGATCGGATTAACATTATACCTTTATACATCCTGATAAATTAATGGAAGTGGACTATGCCGAATTCTTGATCCTATAATGAGAGTCAATGTTACATCTGGTCAGAGAGCAGTTTTTGACTGATTTAAACCTCCTGATCATAATTATGGTTAGATTTACATAATTTTCACATGTATTTCCACACATTTCTGCAGGGTACGCTTAATTAAGGTTGTTTGTTTGAATGGGATTTTACGCCGCTTTCAACAATCTTTCATTTAAATCACTGAGACTGGAACACCTAACGATAGATTCCTGGTATTTCTCACATCAATATAATCATTACGTCCTTTCCTTATTCCTTACTTCCAGCTGCTATTCCACATAGGACTACGAATATCAACCCAATGGTGGAAGTCAAATAGAAAGACTTGAGCACCGCCGGAAATCGAACCCGGGACCATTTAAATGAAAGTCCGGCGCTATGACGACCGCCTGCGCTTGGTTTAGACTTCCACTACATGCAAGTCAAAGTCATAGTGGACATTCAAAGGTCAAATTATGAACAGTGAAACGTATATTTACTGACCACTAACGGGACCACCAAAATTACGGTTCTTGCAATTCGATTTTCTTTCTTTGGAAAGTCGGAAAAATACTTCCATTGGCCACTTACAAAGAATTTTACACAAGAATACAAAACAGAAACCGAATTTTGATTGAATATGTACATGTATGTAGTTACGAATTTCCAAAAAAAAACAAATAGAATCGTCTGTCGAGACGATTCTGAATAAATTTGACAACAAAGAATTCATTTACAATAATTTTTAGACCATAAATATCCTTTTTTGATATACTTTGATCTAAAAAGGGCGATTTTGAAAATGGTCGCTTTATAAATATGGTCGCTTAATAGACGTGGTCGCTTTAGGAAGATGGTCTGTACTTGTACATGGTTCAATTTCGCCAATGTATCGATCAACATGTAGCTCAGCATAGCTACGTGTGTACTGTGATTGATTTAGGACGCTACTTTAAGGTCACAACAGTAATTAATCGAATTTTAACTTTGCTGTCTGGCTTTAATTAGATTTTATTTCAAAATCTTACTCAGATTGGAGATTTGCCGATAACATTAAATATGCACAAGGGTCAAAGAAAAGATTCGATGCCCAAATTGAGATATTTTAAACATATCCAAGCATTCAAAAATATTTTCATATGTGTACACTTGTTCTCGCTAATACATCTTGGCAAGCAGAAATTGTGAGTATCCGGCAATTAAAGCCGATCACTGATATCCGTTTGCTTTGTTCTTTTTAAACTTAACTTGGTGTTTGGTGCACGATAGGTTCTATCACTTTTATTTTGACGAAAACAACTCTTTAAAAAGAAATAGAACAACTTTTTCACATCAAAAATACGAGGCTAAGATTATTTTTTTTATTAAGGAGAATTTTTTCACCACGATAATAGTTCGATTTCACTTTCAGAAAGACATCTTACATTTTCTATCGAATCAAAGCCCTGTCCGCGAATTAACGCCAAAAGTGAAGTAACCTGTGTTTTGGAAAAGAAAGCTTCACGTTTAGTCCACAACCTCTTATGTTATTATATACTTTGATATTGTCTCTATGTATTTGAACGGGAGGAAAGTGTGCAATATTTTTTGATATTGCATACTTTGATATTGCACTAAGATTTTTTTCACGTGCACAAATGGACTGGACTACTTTCTGGTTGCTACCTCGCCACAAGTCAACATAAAATCACATTATCGACGCTTTCTTTTTGCGTTCAATATTCCGGAAATAGTTTTGTCAGAGAAAGAAATACGTTCTAGTTCTTTGAATGCCTAAAGGACAATACACCAGTGTTTGTTTTCATCTATTTGAAACATTTTCCAAGAAATAAACCACTTCACCCCCCCCCCCCCCCTTCTTCGTCGACTCAGATGCCCCCCCCCCCCTCCGTCTAAAATTTCTTCCAAATCACTGTATTTGTTTCTCCTTTATTCCTTTATCTATGTTATTTTATAACTCTTTCAAAAATATTCATGCATATCCTTTAATATCTATCATAATATCATAATTCTAGTATCTATCTCTCTTCCTCCCTATCTTTCTCTTTATCTCGTCTTTCACTCCGTCCCGTCCTTTATGACTACTGGCTGGCGACCAATTCTCGCCGCGTACCAGTTCTCGCCATCTACCGCGTTTCCCGTAAAAGACGCGATATTTTTTCACGCGATTTATTTCCAAAATAAAAGAAGTTGATGTAAACATATCTTGTTAATGCAGGTAAGTTTTACCAAGTTTTACTGAGAAAAAACAAAATATCCTTAAGCGGCCCCCGCAAATGTCAACATCAAAATTGAGGGGGTCACATGGCGACTAGTTCTATAAATAATTACGGCTTACCTAAAGCAGATATGCATTTCCATTGCATTCCATCATAATGTCAGATAATTTGTCTCATGTTGTATGCATAGAAATCACCAACGATCCTATCAATATGCAACAAATACTGCTTTTAATTCTCAGAGTGAATCTCGCCATTTTTTGATGAACGCTTCTCGGCTTGACCCAGATATGACGTCATGAAGTTGGAAAATCCCATAGGGGGGAGCAGTCATTTTCTTGTTATGCACATTCTAATCAATTTGTTATATGCGTGTACATGTCTTTTCACGACAAATATTATAACCCTTAATGAAGAAGTGGCGAAAATTTTGTCTCGCTAGTTTACACCTCCATATCGTATCATGTTCATTTTATTTATCCGAACTGACCTTTTCTCACAACATGATCGTTGACTGAACTTGTGAGCACGTGTTAAAAACTGTCTCACAATAGTCATAATTATCACTTTTACCCTTAAGAATTAAGGATAGCTTAAGCCATTAGTTAAACACTGCAAAATATTCAGTTTGATATAAATCATGTTGTTTTTAAGCCTTGGCTTACATTTTACTCGGAACTGAAGCCGCGATACCGGCGAAGACTTTGATCTCACACTCACCAAGTCCCATTTAATTGACCTAGTACATCAATTATCCATCTGTCGATTTATGGACCGGACCTCCATGAATAACAGGAACAGATATCGTTTACTATGCGACCCTTCACCCAGTAATTTCACCCAGTACATTTTAATCCGGCCCATTGGCGTCCAAACCTCGTAACTACAGCTTTGAAGACTGAGCTGTGTTTGTTAATGTTGTTTACCACTAACGAAATTCTACAGACAGTACAGATTTGATCATTAATGTCGCTCAAGGATAAATATTCCTACATTTTGTAAAAGTAAAATAAAGAAAAAATAGAAGACCGCATCAGATCTTTCACGCTCGATCCTATTCAAGATTGTCTTATGGGGAAGGGTTACCGTTTGAATTCGCGGTCTTTGAAAACCGTGAGTGAATGAGAAAAATGTTCAAACTACAGCTTTTTTTAATGTAGTTTTACGTCACTTTCAACAATCTTTCAATTAAATAGCGGAGGCTGGAACACCTAGCAATGGATTCCTGGTATTTCTCACGCCAGTACAACCATTCCTAAAAGTTCAGCTGCTATCTCACATACGTCTACGATTACCTAACCAATGGTTGAAGACAAATAGAAAGAATGAATGTCTCCGTCGGGAATCGAACCCGGTACTCTTTAAAGATAGTACGACGCCACTTAGACTACCACCGCGCTATGACGGCGGCCAACCTACAGCTTGACTGAAATTACGAGGTTTTGATCGCCCACTGACTATATCATATCGGACTTTGTTTAATTGTCGGTTTTTATCCTTATTACCCCCTCTTGATGATTTTCAAAAAAAACATATTTTTCTTATCCGTTAAATCTTTTTTTTTGTCTTATTTTGACAGAGGCCTAATTATCAGAAGGCATTATAGCCATCCCTTTTCCGATTTGATCGCCTCATATTATAAATGTCCGCGTTAAAACCAAGTAAACGAATTTGATGGTCCGTAAAGCACCCATCAATGGATGTCAGGGATATTTGAAATTAAGGTAGTCGACCCGTAATAGTTCCGCAATATTTCGGAATACATTATCTTTCCGACATTGTTACCCGATGTTTCCTAATGAAATCATAAGGAAGCCTCGAATGTCCTTTGACTGTTTAAGTTGATCACTTCCGAAGCATAACGAAACTATAACGGGACAACTACCTTAAGTCTTCGTTCGCTGATTTTTCATGAGTCCGCTTTACTAGCGACTCATTTATTTTCACGCCTTTTCTTCAGAGTCACAGACATCAGTTAAACGAATGATTTAACTTAAATATAAGTTCCGATAGGTAGAAAACGCGAGAAAAAGAGGCATCGTACAAGTTTCTCTTTTCAAAATGTTTTGCAGATCTGTACTTATACTCGATTCAGTGACCGAAAGGAATGGGTGGTTATCAATTTAAATTTCGATAATTATGCTCCCCTTCGCAAAAAAGGGTTATATTGATTTGCACTTGTCGGTCGGTCGGTCGATTTGGCAACAAGTTCTTTCAGCTAAAATTAATCCCTAGATATTCTGCTTCGTCGATATTGAACTAGTACTCGGGCCGAAAATGTTGGCCAATGAAAGAACCATGATCGATAGCCGCTCCCAAGAATCGAACTTAGGAGATGACTTTTGCTTTCAGACATGTCTAAAAGACTCAAGGAAGCACGTCGGTATTCAATACAGCAGATGGAAGAAGCCGTCATATCAGTATCCCAGAAAAGACTTTCCATAAGTCAGGCAGCCAGAGAGTTCGGAGTACCTAGAAAAACACTAGACGACCACGTGAAAACATCTGAAATGAAATTCAAACCCGGTCCGGACCAGGAATTAACTGCCGAAGAGGAAAATGCATTGGTAGCATATACTAAATACCTTGCCAACAGGGGGTTTCCGATGACAAGGGCTATTGTTCGCAGGTTCATCATCGCAATGGTGAAACGAAGTAGCAGATCTACTAAATTTAATTTAGAGAAGGGTCCGAGTGATAAATGGTTTGGAAGATTTTTGAAAAGCCATGAGGAGCTGTCAGAGAGAGAACCACAACTTCAGGATAGAAGTAGGAATAGAATGTCAAATGCAACCGTCGTGAAGCAACATTTCGACCTTCTAAAGGATACAATTGACAAACACAAGCTGAAACCTAATCAGATTTTCAATTGTGATGAAACTGGGTGGAATGGGAAGGAAAAATCAAGGCAAAAGGTATTTGCTGTCAAAGGCCACCACAGCTATCAGCAAACCATCCTTTCTTCTGGCCATGTGACTGCACACCTTTGTATCTGCGCTGATGGCAGGGTCCTCCCAACATTTGTCATCTTTGAAAAAAGTCTCCCTCATGTGGCATATAAAGACGGAGTTCCCGGTGATTGGTTGTTTGGCTATTCAGAAAGTGGCTATATGGACAGTGAGCTATTTTTGGCCTGGTTTAAACAAATATTCCTACCAAACTGTGGACCCAGAAGACCAGTACTTCTTATTCTTGATAACCACGACTCACACACAACTCTAGACCTAATTGAATGTGCCAAAGCGAATAATATTGAGCTTTTCGGTTTGCCCCCACACACAACACACCTTCTTCAACCCCTTGACGTCAGCATAAACGGCCCATTGAAAGCTAAATTCAGCTCAACGACAGTCAATCTTGGACACATCAACAAGCATCAAACAGTGAACAAGGCAAAATTTCCATCCATTCTATCACATGCTATAGACGAATTCTGTTCCCCTGCAAGAGTCAAAGATGCATTCAGAAAAACTGGTATCAGTCCCTTTGACCCTGATGTAATAGACAAGTCACAACTCACTCAAACCCACAACATCACTGAAAACACGAGTAAAGAACGATCAAATAACCAAACAGTTGAGGCTGAAGTGACCGCATCATCTAGCAAAGAAATACCATCAACAAGTAAATCGACCCAATCTTCAAGCACAAGTATATGCAGTACATGTGGCAGCTTCCTTGGCGAAAATCCCCTTGTAACAGAGGGGTTAATTCCACAAGCGTTATCCGAAATTTTTAAGCCCGTACCTTGTAAACCACAAGTTGTAAGAAGAAAATTGGTAACCGAGGCAAGAGTGATTACAAGTGATGAACATGTAAAGAAACTACGGGAGAAAGTACAACAAGACAAAATAAAGAAGGAAGGAATAGCCAAACGAAAACTGGAGAGAGAAGAAAAGCGAAAAGCAAAAGAAGAAGAAAAAGCAAAGAAATCCGAAGAAAGGTCAAGAAAACGACTTAAACATTCAGAGGAGATCCCTTACCTATGTAAAATATGCGGGATGTCAGACCACGGGGAAGATGTTGGAGATACATTGTGGATCGGGTGTGACACTTGTGACGACTGGGTCCATCCACAATGCGCTCACATTCCTGAAGATGAAAATTTGGACTCTGTGGCTTTTATCTGCCACCAATGTATGGAAGAGTAACACCACAAATACCCAAAATATTTATACTATTCCCACGCTCAAATATTTAAATTTTATTTTGTTTGTTTGTTTACTGAATTATATTATTAGCAGTAATTCATGTAATCTAAATTAGTTTACATTTACAGTTTGTAAGCCAGTATTACTTCAAATCATTTTTTGTTTAAAAAAAGCAATCAAATTTTTGATGTACTTCATTTAATATAATCAATAAACTGCGAACGCTTATCCAGATACACACATTATAAAAAATACACTGACCGGATGGTCAACTTCATTGCAACACTACTTTACTGAAAAAAGTACTTGAATAGTATGGTGTGACGGTTGGGATTGGAGCTTTTGCTTTAACTGTGCATTTGTTAATTTGACTTGATAAGCCTACATTACGATTCTGAAAACTTTTAATAGAGGGATAAATTTCTTGAGGCGAGAATAGGCTCACCCAAGATTTCTCCCTGCTTTTTATTATTACTAAATTCCTTGAAATCTATCAATTTAAAAAAAATCAATAATCGCAAAAATTATCCACGGGAAATACCATTGTGACATCGTAAGAGACAATACACAACAATATAAAAACCTACATTTAATCAGCTGCTACCACTAGCCACTTGATGAACCTCTATCATATTACCAACGAATCATATGTGAGCGTATGCTTGGGGAAAGGGA
The DNA here is from genome assembly GCA_948146395.1 of Fragum whitleyi. Lineage (NCBI taxonomy): Eukaryota > Metazoa > Mollusca > Bivalvia > Cardiida > Cardiidae > Fragum > Fragum whitleyi. Next base: position 57,098,803 of record OX411551.1, on the reverse strand, counting down.
TCAAAATATTGCCATTAAAAGGTAAGAGCTTTGTGTGTATTTGTATTATAAATGTCGAGAGTGTGGTCTCAGGAGATTTGTAATATTGAAACTTGCTCATAATGAAGAGAGTTATTTTTTCTCTTTGTGTCAGCCCATTTATAGCTCGGCTGTTTTGGAATACAAACATCGACGGTATTGTCATCAACTTGCCAGTCGTTGGCTTTGGCGTTGCTGTTAGCATGACTAAAACTTTAATTTTGGACATACTTCATTTTAGCTCGGCTGTTTTCGGAGAAAACCCGAGATATTGCTATAGCCTTTGTGTCATTGTCGTTGCCATCGTTGTTGTTGTCGTCATCGTCGTGCGAAAACTTTGACATTTTGTGATATCTCTGGTTCTACTGAAGGCACTCACTTGAAACTTTGCACACATGTTCAGTATCAAAAGAGCAACATGTACTATCAAGGGGGCCGGGATAACTCTAGATGCATTTGTGTAAATTATGCCCCTTTTTCCGACTTGGATTTTTTTCCACCTTCCAGTACTCGACAGCCGAGCGTAGGCACTCGGAGGCGTGCTTTTTATTTATTGAGGATATCAAATTAAAACTTGGCATTTGTTTCCACCATCTAAGGAGCTACGCAGACTTTCAAGGGACATAACTCTTGCAAAATTGTTGTAAGAATTATAACCCTTTTTAGACTCATCTTTTTAGAATTATGCAAGATATCCCGAAAAGAAAACTGAAAAATCCGAAAAATAGGTAATACCTAATAACGAACGCACCCCATGTCCAAATTCATGACTCGATATCAATTTTGGTGGTAGTTCAAAATATGCTCAGATCGTGCGTTAACAGTTTTGTTAAATGTCTCCGGTCATTTGTCTTTTACAGCAAAGGTGTTTGTGTCGTCTGAGAAAACACAAATATCTTATACCATGTATTTATTTGAAGTAAATAGATTAGTTCAATTTATCCTAATTTACGTCCCTGTCTTGCTTATTTGCTAGCATCAAAAAAGTGCTCGAGACAAGCACCAAAAGCGAGTTTTTTTAAAAATAAGACACGCTTGATATTGCTTATTTGGTATTTTTATTAGCGTAAATACTCCATGCTTTCGAATTTACCCCTTAAATTTTAACTTTTGGCGAGAAATTGGAGAAAAAAATCGGTATAGAAAAGTTGGCGAGAACTGGTACTGTTGGCGTCGATAACCCAATTGTTCGGTACTACAATTATCGCCCCCTAAACTTTTGCGCATGCGCACTAAAAATATTTTTTTACCCGGTCACGTGTAGAGTAGAGGTCACATAATATAAACATGGGGTAACATATGGGATTTACATTTTGAATAAAAGGTAACTAATAAATAACCGTAAAAAGTGGCGAGAATTGGTCGCCAGCCAGTATCGCTAATCTGCTCCGGTATCAAGTACGCCGATTTAGTCAGTTCTGGAACATGTAACTGGTAAGAATAACAAATGAACAAGTTTTTATGAATATATTTCTTTCATTTTTATTCAAAGTAAGTCGAAATCAATGCGTATTTAAAGATCTAAAATGCGATTCGACACAAAAATGTTCGCCGTCTTTTTTGTTTACACTGTCACTTCGTAGCAACGGATGTATTCATCCGAACGTAAAAATATAACGGAAAGGATTTTGCGGGAAAAGGTCTATTGCGTAACTGTTATTAAAAAGCGGTTTAAATTTAAACAAAAAAGTATAGGTGATGTAAAAAATTAATAAATAAGAAGTGAATATCGTCCAACAATATCAAAGTATACAATAAAAAGGTTATTGAATTTAAATGGGAATATATTGTGTCGGACTCGTTCTTTTGGCGTAGTTGCCCTCGCAAGCTCGGGCACTCTGCCAAAAGAACTCGTCCGACACAATATATTCCCATATAAATATAATAACCTATAGTACTTCATTGATTCATTATCAGTCTAGTACGTTCTGAAATAGACACATACTCCAATTAAATCATTCTAAATCACCCACGTCGCCATGCGAATACCCCTCGCTTAAAAAATCTCAATGTTTACATTCAGGTCGCTCGAAAGATTCCATGATTTCACAGACTTGCTTAAATTTTAATGCGTCTGATTGATTCGTATACCGTGGTTAATTTGACCCGACCTCTATGAAAAATCGCTTTAATATCAATTAACTGACACGTTTCGTCAATTTTCAAAATATGTTTATTGTCCGTTTTACTTCTTTATGGACCAACATTTTCATCAATTACACAATATTGCGTTTGAATGAAGTATTTGTATGTGGTTAAATCTTAATTTCAGCTAAATACCATTCCAAAAAGTATGTCAATGATTTCAAAATAATGATTTGGTCCATCAAGTCAATTTTAATATTTTCGCATTCCCCGCGAGGGGTGATTAAGGCTGTTTAGTAGTAAGAAAATCTAAACATAGGCCTATAGTAAAAATACGTGGTTTTGCGCTAAACATTTGATTGCAAAAATGACCATTTTTCCTTATTTGGAAATGCTTATTAGCATATCGACGGTTATGTCATCTTTAACTTGAATATCACGTGATTTGTACCGTTATTACTCGCCTGCTTATCTAGTTTTCCTCGTGAAAATCCCAACAACTTCGTTGAATAATGCTTTTTGATTGGTCAAAATATGTGAATATGGGGTTCATCTCAATATAGATAAAACTATTATTGATTATCTGGTCAAGCAAACAAAGAGAGAAATCAATCAGAATTGATATCGTAAGAAAGTTAATATCTTCGACAAAAGTAATTTTTAAAGATACTCCTTTTTACACTAAAACGAGGCACTTAAAATCATACACTTTTGTCTCGGCCCCTTCGAAAATCATGACTATTTTTAAATAGAATATTCGCTGTTCCGTTTAATACAGACGCAAGAAGGTATGAAAACTCGAGAGTAAACATGTAGACGGACGGACATCATAATTTTACTTTCAAAAATTCTGAAAAACAAAATTCTTCATGGTATTAGATGGAAAATATGATATGACAAGAAAAAAAATACGTTTCATAAGTTCAATTCTGAGATTTTCGGCAAAACGTTGGTCCAAATAGAAGTCAAAAGGACTATAACATTCAACATTGATTATAATTTTATCATGTGAAAACACGTGCAAAGCCGAATATAAATGAACAGTTTTATAGAATGCGGGTCAAGTTCATGTCAATAAAATCGCGGTATACCGAAGAAATCCTATTATATAATCTGTATGCATAATTACATTAAAGGTAGATAATAAATATAGATAATTTCGTTCAATTTGAACGAAATTTTCGATGCTGTATTACCTCCCTTTTGCTTTATGCAAGCCCTTCTCAATCAAATTCATTTCGAAAATCAGTCAACGGGTCAAATTCATAATGTTCTTTATTGTCTACGTCTTTTTAACCTACTGTAAATCTTCAAGCGGTACCAAAAATACATTATAGCAAAATTTGATTATATAAAGGCATTCATTCGAATTTAAAGAAGGTCACAGTCTGAAAAAAAAACAACCATTGTAGACTAAGAAATAAACACAAGTTATTAAAATCTACTTGGATGACCTGCGGTGTGTGTGACAACAGCCTTGAAGTCAGTGCTATTCTTTTTGAAGGTGAGTCGTCATATACATTTAAATTCAACTCATTTCTACGTATTCACTAATTGCATACAGTTAATAACATCGTGAAATAGACACATATCCCCATCAAAATCATTCCAATTCGTTCACACACGCCATGTTTATAGCATTCCTTCCATTCGCTCAAATCGTCTAAAAACACTCCTAACTTATCCGAAAAGACATCGCATTGCATCAGAATGCTCCACACTAAAATTTAAATCCAGCAAAGGTTTTCCTTTTGAAGCGTCTGCATTTTATTAAAGAGAGATAACAAAATATCGTAAATTTCGTCCATTTTGACGATTTTTCTTATATTATGTTACCTCCCTTAAGTTGCATTGTACGGCTCGCTCCTCACGCTCATTCAATTTCAATCCGAAATAATTCGACTAGTCAATTTCACGGTGTTCTTAAAATAAATATTTGATGGTATGAAATAATATGCTCATGTGTCTACAAAAGTAGAATTCTATCTACATCGTATTTTCTTTCTTTTTTTTAATGGCATCATTTTGACATATTTTCGTCTAACAAAATATAAATATTTGGTAGTTTTGATTTTCTGGTTACTGGTAATGGTTATAATACCCAGAAGGGTACTTTGTTGGTGATTTTTAGACAGTAAAATGGCTGGCTTTTTTGTGATCTTTTTTTCTCATACAGCAGATGCATAATCTTGAATTTTATGAACGCTTAACTTTTGGGAAATTCTTGAAAAAAATCGTGAAGATCTTTCCCTTTCCCATCAGGCTCGGGACCTTGTATTTCTTTTCAGACAGACTACGAATTAATTTCTTAAGCGAGGCGTAATCTATCAATAGTATTCATCTCATCTAATAAAACACTCAGTATTTGAATATTTCCTCAAAAATTGCCCTTTTCAAGAAAACGAAAAATATTCTAACACTACTACATAATAATTTTAACTGATACAGACATTTTAAATTTAACTCATAAATTTAAAATGGCTGTATCAGTTAAAATTATTATGTAGTAGTGTTAGAATATTTTTCGTTTTCTTTACAAAGACAATTTTTGCCGAAATATTGAATACAGAGTGTTTTATTAGATGTTTATTCTATTCCCTCGGAAAAATTTTGTGGTATTATATCAATAGTATTGTCAACAAAACAGAATAATTTTATTCTAGAAGTGTCCATCAATATTCCAACATTCCGATTGGCTGAAAAAATAATTTTATTCCTGACTTAAAACTTTTGTGAACTTGTATGCATCTATTTTGTAAGCTTCCGCATAAAGTAGCCTCAATCGAAATTTATCCTATAATGGAAAACTATTTACATATTTGTATCTTGATATTTAGTTATATGATATGAAGAGAGCACTTTTCTATTTCATTGAGGTATTAAAGTAGAAACCTTATCACTCTCCATACAGTGTGATTAGGTTTTTAGTTTCATATCTCCATGACTTCAAAACTATGTCTCTTCATCATGTAAATCAAAATACTAATCCATCTTCAATATCGTAAAAATATCGATTGTGCATGGGAGTTATGAAGCTTCATAATTTTTGTCAATGATATTGACAGCATATTATACGGTTAACAATATCGTGAAATTGACATGATGATTGATTTTGGAATGAAATTGGGTGAGCGTGAGGAGCGAGTTTTGGGTGAAATTCAAAGGAGGTAACCCAATATCGCTAATTTTGTTCAAGATGAACAAAATTAGCGATATTAATTACCTCACATTAATAAAATATCTATACTTTTCTGTTTTTGTGTCTTCGTGGACCAATCCAACACTTTAAAAAACACACCAGCCTATAATTTGATTGAAATAAATTAAATGCTGGTCGTCTTGGATGATTTCGAGATGTTTTCTTATAATTTTGGGGCGTTTTTGATCTATTCGAGTAAGTATTTGGAATGAATGAATGGAGCGATGAGCGAGCGATTTAAAATGTTTTTTAGCGGAATGAGTTGCAATGTTAGGATGTTTTAACTGTAGATCCCTTTTTCTGAAGGTCTTCATTATCATAGACTGTTTCAACCAAATTTGTTTTCACCGGAGTATTAAACCAACTTGTAAGCCATATCCATTACCAGAAAACAAACTTTTAGTTTGGGACATATTTGAGGAAACTCGCTCGGCTTTTCCCCACTATTAAACTTTTCTTATCCTTTAAATAGATCTAAATGTCTAATTTCGGTTTTTGAAAAGAAAAAAATGGGGTCACCTTGCTAAATTTTTTTTCTCAGAGCCACTCGAAAATAGGTACCAAAACATTTAGTGCCCTGGAGTTCTTACTTTTGAATTTCTTTAAAGAATTCACCCTTCATTTGGAGTTATTATTTTTGGACAAATTAATATTCTGACAGTCATTGATTTATGTTTTGTTTAAAAGCGACAACCCTATCAACTAAATCATTAACACAAGAGGACTTTAGTGGTCCTTAATCGATCATCTGAGTGAGCTGTCCAGAACTCGTTTAAAGCTCGTTTGTCCTGGTTTTTGACCCGACTTGACCCAATCTCGTTCGAGATTTCATCAAGACTAACATTCTGGTCAAATTTCAGGCTAATTTGGCTAAAAATTGTGACCTCTAGACTACACACAAGATTCGACCCCTTGACTTAGTTTTTGACCCCAGTTGACCAAATTTCGAACTAGTCCGAGATTTATCAAGACAAACTTACTAACAAAATTTCAAGCTGAACGGACAAAAATGTGACCTCTAGAGTGCATAAATGTTTTTCTAAGATTCGACCCCTTGACCTAGTTTTTTACCCCAGATGATCAATTTTCGAACTCATCCAGAATTTTATCCAGACAATCAGTCTGACCAAATTCCAGGTTGTTCTGGCAAAAAATGTGGCCTTTAGAGTGCATGCAAGGTAAATGTTGATGACTTACGGCTGGATGGACGACGTACATCCACCTAACCATAAAAGCTCACCTTTAGCACTTTGTGCTCTTGTGAGCTAAAGATATGGAATTTTAATGAACCAAAGGTAAGATATCACATCCTTATTCGGTGCTTAATGTATTTACATGTATTTCCGTTTATTTATCGTCGCTACCGTAGTACATGTCCATATAAGCGACGCCCCCAGAAGACGGTTAGTTGTTACGGGGGATAGTGCAAGGATACGTGACGAAACTACTGCTGAGATCTGCCATGGTTCTTTAACGTGCTCGGTGTAAAGCACCGTCTCACGGGACCTCGGTTCAACGTCTCATTCGAAAGACAGTTAGTTTGTTAGTGTGCCAGCCCGTCGATCTTCAATGGTTTTGAAGTCCGGTGCTCTACCAACAGAGCTAATCGGGCTGACTGTGCTTAATAGAAGTATATCATAAATTGATTTTCGTCTCCTATAGCTTGTGCGATCCAAACGTATCCAAAGCCATACCTAAACAGAATATTTTTTACTTTGGTTGCCCATTTATCTATTAGTTTCATCAAATGACTTAAGCATCTTATAACAATTTAAAGCATTTCTGTTGTTTGCTACTGAAGACTACTAATACCTGTTTCACAGTAAATTAATAAAGTTCTACTATTAAACTGTTTCTTATACTCTCAATGTAAATTTGAGACATAATGATAATTATATTGATATGAAAAAATGGGGTCACAGTCTTAATTTTTTTTACAAGTTTTAACTTATTTGTTAAAATAAAGGGAGTGTATTCACAAAAAAATGTTCAAATTTTAAAACACATTTTTCAATATTTGAAATACCAAATGTTGATATTTTGGTTCAGGGATATGAGGTAGGGTTGGGATATTACCATTTTAATAAGTTTTATTTGCTTTTTCTCCGAAAGACAGGCAAGGAGTTATTTTGAAAACATTCTTGTCGGGGTTTTTTTTCCTGAATACTCTAAAATGGGGGAAAACATCCCCGTTCAATGGTTAAACATGAAGTTTCGATTTTTTTTTAAAAAAATGGGTGATTTGTCAACCTTATATGCAGTTCTATCGATAATTATAGTCTGAATCTTGATTCATAGTCTTATGATGATCACACAAACGCAAGCGGGTTTTTTTTTTTTTTTTTTTTTTTTTTTTTTTTTTCACTGACGGAAAAGCCAAAACTGGACGAGCGGACGTCATTAAATATATCTCTTATTATTTTATTGTTGAAATGTCTTTTTGGGTTGGAAGCATTGCTTGGGTTGGAATCGTTCTTTAACAGGGGCCTATATAAGGCTACTGCCCAATTCGAAAAAGGCTCTTTTTTCCCACTTATGGCAGAGACATTTCCCAAAATTACAGCTTATTTTTGCATTGTATTGATATTTTTCTTCAAAAATTGTTTTCTCTAATATTTCTATTAATTTTATCACTGATTAGCGCCTTATATATAGTTATTTATCATTAAACTTGAAAATGATGCATGAATATTACTCTTATAACCTTCTTTTTTTAAACTCGTGTTTCCCAATTCTTCTGTGAACCGCTCTAAAATTTCCCAAAATAGACAGAATAAGGCCTCTTCCCAATTTCTAGAAAAAAGCCCTGTTTCAGGAAATACAAAAATGCTTGTTACAAGTTACTTACTCATTTTCCACAATGTTTTGCCTAACTTTTTCCTTTGAGTCATAAAATAGGGATATTGTGGAAAAGATGAATAGTCAGAAAAAAAACACTAATAAAAACGCGAAAACATGTGATTTTGTTTAATTGTCATTTTATGCTTTCATCTATCACTATTTTTTAGATAGACACCGTGTATCACCCTTCTTTCAATTTTGCAAACAGAGGTTCCAATTATGAACTATTTTGCTTGACGGGATTCCGATTATCTTTGTCAAACTCGGGGCTTTGTTTTATCTTGCAGATGGGATGTAGGGCGGATTAGTAAACATTTTCGTGAAACTAGTGAACAAATTAACGTGTTTGTGTTGAAAGTGAAACTGGATATGGTATTTTAAATTACTAATATTTTCAAAAAAGGCGCGTTTTATGTAAAATTCAATTTAAGCTAAATAGATTCATAAACAATTATTATATTTTCCCTTTTGAGGCCGTTATAAATATATAGGGCTTATAAGGCATTAAATATTGTGATAAATCAGGCACATTTTCTAATAGAAATGCTTTTAATGATCAAAGTTAACATAACATAACATAACATAACATATCCTTTATTCACCAAGTAGTTTTTCAATTATACATGGGGATAAACATTCCTAAATGGTACATGGTACAATTGTTTCATTATTATGCATTGTATCAAGACAATACTTCATTTTTTCTATCATTAGTTGTTAAAAGAAAGCCCAGTTCTGTTCCGAATTTAAGAATATCATAGAGAACAGGGCTGGAGTTACCAGTGTTTTGTTTCATAAAAAAAAATGATAAGATTTAACAGAATACGGTATTTTAAAATGAGACTGTGATTGATATTTCCAACAATTGACGTGTGCGCATAGCAAAGCTTCTGGTCAGTCTGTGCATCCACGCAGACTGACCAGTACCTTCATCGTGCGCTATATAGATAAGTAAGGACTTAATCCCTCTTTTGGCAGTCAGCGTATATTCTTATTGCACTGTGCTGTTGTTTACGCTGCTCAACATTTGAACCTCGCGCAAATGTGAATTGTTGGAAATGTCTTTCATAGGCTCAAATGATATATGTAGGTCGTTGACAATGCCAATTAAGGAACTTCCCTACGTGAAAGATCAACATTTTCGCGAATTTTTGATTACAATGATTATAATAATAATAATAACTTATGCTTATTTTCAACATGACCTTCTCACAATAATTCGTGTTAAATAATCAAATGAACACATATGCACAATACCACAAAGTATTAACACACACCCGCGCATGTGTACGCATGCACGCTCAAAACTCAAAAAAAGAGAAACTTTTAGATTAGCTTCACATTTAAATGAATTGTAATACTGAAAGAAATCTTGGTATCTTAGTACCACGTATATTAAAGCGATTCTTTGTGAAATTTTGCCTGAAATTGAAACATTTAGAGAATTAAAACTATGTTTTCAAAGAAAAAAAAAAATAGACAAGAACCGAATGAGAAGTAAGCCCGTGTGTGAGATTTTCAACTATTTCGAATGCGCGCAAAGCAAAGATCCTGACCAGCCTGTGCATCCGCACAGTCTGGCCAGAGTCTTCACTTTGCGCTTAGTAGACAGATAAGGTCTCAAAGTATCTGTAGACAATTAGGTTACATTATATTTACAGTATGTGGCTGCCTGTGCCTCTCAATGCTTAAACGTCACGGACATTTCAAATTAGTTAGAAATGTCACGCACAGGCTCAAATTCATCTTCGAATGTCTTGTTTTTCACCGTCTCGTTAAGGTAGTGGAACCGTAATAGATCCGCAACATTTAGGAACTCATGATCTTCAACAATGATGACCGAGGTTTCCTAATGATATCATTAGGAAACCTCGGTTAACACTGTTAAAGTTCATTACCTACGACACGTTGCGGATCTATTACGGGTCCACTACCTTAAGGGTTACCACTGTTTGTAGACTGAATCATGATAAGGGGACAGTGAAATCCACCGGTTGTTGAGGGAGACAGATTATTTTATCATTGGACATGTAAATTTGTATTTAATTTATCCAAGTGCTTGTGGATTGTCGACGTTAGATAGGAAATATGTCGTGGGTGGGGTAACCTGACATGGTCACTTTTAAGATGTAATTTAAAAAAAGTTGCTTATACAATGAGTTCACATATCAGAATAATCTTTGCGTAATATTTTTACTAGTTTCTTCATTTGTTCGTTTTACTGCTTAGAAATGTTACAGTCGTATAAAAAAGGAGGCAGAATGAAACGCTAAAGAATGAACAAAATTATCAATATTGGGTTACCTCCCTTGAATTTCACTCAAAACTCGCTCCACACACGCACGCTTTAAAACTTATAAACGCTAGCAATGGAAGGTTTCTTTATACAAATTATTTGTATTCATATTCAAAATTTTCCAATGTAGAGCTATGCAATCGACATTCAAGTCTACATTTAACCTTTTTTTTCAATTTAGAGCAACGCAATCGGCATTCAGGTCTTCATTCAAATTTCTCAATGTAGCGGTATGCAATCGACATTCAGAACAACATCAAACTTTTTCAAGTTAGAACAACTCGTTGAAAAAGTAGGAATGTAAACTTAATTATATTCACCCATGGGGGTAAAATGATCTCATTATCTCGTGGCATTACCAAAAATATTAAAATAAGTCACTATATATAGCAAATCTGTTCTTTGGTAAAAAATATGACCTCAATGTTCTAATTAGGTTTTAATACATAGCTGAAAATGAAATTAAGTTCAATTTGTGAAAGGTACTAGTATTTTTAAACTGGCATGTAGTAAAACGTTTTGATTGACTTTGCACAATCTCTCTTTAGAACAATATTTTTTGGCATTTTCACAACATAGAAAGAAAAGCGTTTATTTACAGAATTTTCAAGTAAAAATAACAGTGAGGTAGTACAACTTCTAAGTTTTCTGGTAAAATATAGATAACACAAAATTAAAGTTGCCATGAGACTATGGTAAGAGAGAATACATATGAGTCTGTGCGTGAGATTTCCAACAATTTCAAGTATGCGCAAAGCAAAGACTCTGGCCAGCCTGTGCATCTGCACAGTCTGACCAGAGTCTTCACTATGCCATAAGTAGATAGATAAGGTCTCAAAGTATATGTAGACTATCAGGTAACTTTATATTTACAGTATGTGGCCCTCTTGGCTACTCAATGTTTGCACCTCATGAATATTTCAAATTGTTGGAAATGTCATGCACAGGCTCATATAAAGTGTTTTCTTTGTTATTATTCACTAAATAGTTCTTTGATCTAAGTCGATAAATATAGAACAGTAAATTGTTGATATCCTTTTCAAGCAAAGAAGGCACCAGATCTGATAGAAAACAACCAGAAAAGAAAGAATCCTTTCGGTAATTACGATGACCTAACAAGTTTCAAACAAATAGTGAAAAATGAAGAGGTATATGTAACAACAGTGTCAATGGTGTGACTGAGAGACACGAAAAAATACCAAGGATACATTTAACTAAGTAACTGTTTTGGAGCTGAATAGGAACTTAGGAGAAGTTCGCCAAACATAATAGAAACGTGCAACATAATGTGATAAATTCCTTAGAAAACAAAGACATAAACAACAAGGACCTTCCATATACAAGAAGTAACATTTCGAAATTTACCATGGTTAGCAAGAGTCGACATGATGGATGTACATCCAGACGAATTTTGAAGGCGGTGTTGTCTATGTTTAACTTCATTTTCTGGGTAAGTAAATAGAGAGTGCTACAGAAGTGTTTGTTTGTGTCCTCAAACACACCGTACAACCGATTGCGGCGATGACAGCTGACTGTCAACTACGACAGCATCGGAACATTACGCCGAGGAAACGGTAGGTCAAAAAATTTATTCGTGTAAATAAACGATTGAAGCTCTGGTATCTAAAGCAGATAAACGATGTGTTAATGAAAAAATACGACACCAAAAATTATCGTTTTTATGCGAGAATCAGAATGTGGGTCTGTCGACATCGGCAATCACAAATAATTCAGTTCTTTCGTCTACGTCAACCCCGTGAAATTCCGACTGTCTACAGAGGCAACACTTTTTTTTAATACGTGTCGTCTTTGGGGACCCGCTGAGTGTTTATTTTTTTGAATTATGGCTTCAAATTTGGAAGAAATATCGACGGGTGAGATTATACGTTAGCTGTGTATAAATTAAAATAGCATTTATTGAGAGATAGGTGAAATATGAGAGCATAAAGCCTAATTTTGTAACTTTTCATGGGAAACCTCCGAAATAATCAATGATTGTGGCTTTATTTGGGAGGGATATGAGTAAAGATTTATTCTATAGAAGCGCTGAACACTTACACAATCATTTATCTGCTTTAGAATACCAGAGCTTCAATCGTTCATTTACACGAATAAATTTATTTGACCTACCGTTTCCTCGGCATAATGTTCCGATGATGTCGTAGTTGACAGTCACCTGTCATCGCTGCAACCGGTTGTACGGTTTGTCAAATACCAGATAAGATAAGATGAGATAAGATAAGATAATTATTTGCACTATTATACCCAATATTGGGGTTAAAGGCAATTACAAACATTTCAACAAATCAATATAGAATTGAAATGATTTAGGAAGTGAGTTTGTGGAGCGACTTTGAGTAAATTCAAGGGAGTTAACCCAATTTCGCTAATTTTGTTCAAGATGAACAAAATTAGCGATATTAATTACCTCCCTTTCATAAGATATCTATACTTTTCTGTTTGTGTGTCTTCGTGGACCAACCCAACACTTTAAAAACCACATCGGCCAATAGAATCGCCGAATAATTTAATTGATCGATATGAATTAAATGCTGATCGTCTTGAACTATTTTCAGATGTTTTCTTATGATTTCGGAGCGTTTATGATCGATTTGAGTGAGTATTTGGAATGAATTGAGCGGTGAGTGAGCGATTCAATATGGTTTTGATCGGAATGGGTGTCAATTTCACGATGTTTTTAACTGTAAGATATAGCTTTACTTCGCAGCTTTCTTATTGACCTCTGAATCTACAGCAATTACATCTACCTTGTGACCACAAATATTATTCGAACAATATTGAATGTTCTTTTAAAAGCCCGAAACTCTCTGACACCTCGAAGAACCTTTAGGTTTGTTTTTATTATTTATTTATTTTTTATTTTATTTTTTTAAATAAACTATATAAGTCGTTCGACCAACCTAAATAATGGGACCTCTATAAGAGAAAAAACCAAAAGTTTGGCTGCCACAGTTTAAATCGTTTATTAAAGGAGTTGAGAATTTTATATTGTCAAGAAGGTCTACAAAGTGGTTACTTCCTTAAGCGACCTTCATTTGATTGTTCGTTTTTTTTCTGTATAAATTAGCTTTAAGTTAGATATCACAGTCTTGAAATGAGACAAGTGAATCGTTTTGCAGACTGATTGTCTCTCTATTTCATTAACTTTTTAATCATCTCAATAGAAAAATCACATGGCGCCCACATTTAATTGTCCGTTTGGGAAAATAATCATATTAAAATGCAGCTGAAATCAACAAAAATGCTCCAATTTGTCCTAAGTTAACGTTGCATTCTGTCAGAGTTTTTCACAAAATTGTATATTCAATAACACTCCAGAATGATGAAGCTATAATTTTCATTAAATATATCCGTGGTAACGCTAGTGTCAACATAGGGACATATCTCATGATTGTCAGTGAGTGTCAGAATGTCAGTTATATGACAAGAATATTGGAATTGGGAAATCATCCCTGTCGTTTGTCAGTCGTTTGGAAATTTTTGTGTAATCAATATACATTCTCGAAATGAGTTGTTTTCATGGCTACAGGTAAAGCAAAACTTTTTTATATGCCAAAAAAATAAACAGCAATGTTGCATACAATTAGCCAGGTTGAAGGAGGGCCCAAATAAGAGGGAATCAAACCAGTCTAAAATCTATATTTCTAAACGAAACACTATGTTATGGGTACTCATTTGAATTGTCTTGACGAGACGTTTCGAATGAGTACCCACAACATAGGGTCTAATTAAGGACGCATCGAATATTTAACTTTGAAATCCAAAATAGCCATTCTATAGATATCTCTGGTTGAAGGTCTGTAGAAAAGACTTGATGTATAGGCCTACATTTTAGGAAAAGTGCTTTTCATTTCCATGTCAATATAATCTAGTCATACATGTATCACTGGTCAGGGAGAGCGTGCAAAGTTGCCTAATACATAATGTACATAAACGGTGATGATTTAATGCCAAAAAGAGAGATCAAATTTCCATCCATGGTAAGTGTTAGTCGATTAGTGATTCGTCTGCTCATTGCATGCTTCTATAGAATCATTTACTGGTATAGACTGTAAATTAACCGTTCTAACAATCGAATTAACCTGTCTGGTTAAGGACTGAAGCTCTCTGTCATGAGAAATATTTCTACATGGGCTTTCAGAAAAAAATCAAATATTCTAGAGAGGAAAAATGTTTTACCGTAGGAAATATTACACAATTTCTTTAAAAAATAAAAAAAAACAAAAGCATTCTTTTAATACTGAATTTCGGTATTCCAACAATCAATTTGCGTATACATGTATAAGACACATTGACTTTTTTTTATCATGTGCGTCCTTTACAAGCTGATATATACATATGGATTACAACCCGATGAGTTCAAACGCAACGACTTTGATTCGATCTATGCTTTCTCATCGAACTCAAATGTAAAAGTTTTAATAATGGTGAATCTTTAAGAACGATACTAAAGCGAATTTAATTGTCTCTTTACTTACGATTATAAAGTGAAACCTCACGAGTCACTTTCCAACATAAAACTAGGTTTCCTGTTTGGCCAATGTCATTGTTTAACAAGCATTTAGTCCTTTAGAATAATCAGTTGATGAAAGGACATGTTTTATGCAGCCTATTTCTAAATGAGAATATGGAATCTAAACCCTGTATTGTGAGTACTTACTTGGAGGACAATCCCAGTTGCCTCCAGAGGGGGCAATGTTGTAGGAAATGACACCATCTTACACTTTCGAATTGGAAACATTCCTTTTATCTCCATACGAATGTGGAGAACTACGTTTCTCGGTTTAAAGATGGCTGACAAAAACCTCGCAACTTCAGCTTTGATAAAGCTGTAGTTACAAGGTTTTTGGTCCTCAATGGATGAAATGCCAATAGCGAAAGGACAGATGTTAAAATAGTTTACCGACTATAATTCGTACGGGCTCTAGAAAATTGTTTTGGTGGCATTCTTTGTTAATGCTCGGCATCCGTGCTAGTAATATTCTTTGAGGTATGACAAAACCTCCCAGGGTGGATGCCCAGTCTGAAACTTCAAATTAAGGTCACAGCAAGGTCAAAGGTCAAACAGGTGCACTTTCATATTAAAATCCTCATTGTGATATTCTTAATTGCTATACACGCTGTATTATTAATTCTAATTGTGCTAAATTTTCGAAAAACTGCACCAGAGACATTATTTTAGAGAAAAGATGACTTTTTGTGAATATTTTGACTATTATGGGATAGAAAAATGTACTTTCCGAAGCTAAAACCGGCTTATATCTGAATATTTGGACATTTTTTTCAGTTTTTTTTCAACGGCATTTGCCATGATGCCTCAGTCATATGCATTTCTTCATTTGTGACGTTGTGTAAGCTTCTGGGAATGTTTGGACAGTATTTTGCTTTTATCAACTTATATTCAGGTCGGTAGTTCGACCATAGGCTAATGGAATTGTTTGAACTTCCTTAGTAATTAACATTGCGTTTCCATAGGCTAATGGAATCGGTTGAACTTGCTTAGTACTTAACATTCGGTTAATCTCTAAAAAATGTAGATTAGTTATGATTTTTTTAATATTAAGAAGAGTTCTATGTTTCTGTTCAAAAGGTTTGTAATAGGCAAATAACACGATCTAATTACCCTGTGCATACTGCTAGCCACTGTACCAATACAGCACAACAAAACGACAATTTGAATATATGTGTTTCAGACGCTAGGTGACGTGCACTTATTCTACAAAACAAACCATCTCACTTTCTTTAAGTCAAAAGATTTTTTTATTCTAATAAGGTGATACATATTTATGTTTTTCGTGTCAAATGTGTTACTGAGACTTGATTATACAATTTGTCAATGTATCCTGCTGATTTTATGCTAGTCAGTACAGTTAAGAACATCTGGAATTTGACTAAATGAATGATTTTGGTTTGATTTTGAAAATAAAATTGAACATATGTGTGGGGCGAGTTTTGAGCGAAACTAAAGCGGGGTAATCCGATATCAATAATTTTATTCAGAATGAACAAAATTAGCGATATTTATTACCTCTCTTTAATAAAATATGCATACAGATTCTATGAATTCTATGTCTTTTTTACACCATCATATGCTTTCGAAATTCAATTATGCTTGTGTAAACATGGATTTTATTTACTGATTTTTATTCTTAATGTAGTGGCTAAGCTTATCAATTTAAGTTATTTTGGAGCGTTTCTGAATGGTGAGAGTGAGTTTTTTGAATGAATGAATGAATGAATGAGTGTCAATTTCACGATGTTATTAACTGTAGCTAATGTTCAGTGAGTTCAATATTTGAATGTTTTGCTTATAAATCTTTCTTTTCAAATTCTGAATTTAAGTTACACCAATCATGGACGTTGATCTAGTTACTGTGTAGAGAAGAAAATCTGACGCGTTGAATCGCTCTTTTTAATTTTGCATTATATGTCAGGCATCTAGGAGAGATCAGCTAAGGGTTTGTAGCGAGGATGGGAAAAAGAAAGTGAGAGAGTGTATGCGAAAGTGGAGACTGTTCAGATGATGGTCAAAGAAGCATGCGTAAAGTTTCCAAGCAAATGGTTTAAGAAGAAACAGAGATAAAACAGATATACACAAGTTGCATGTAAAACTTAACAAAGAATTTCTAAGTTTAAAAAGGGTTAAAGTTCTACTAAATAAAATATCAGAGTAATGAATCTTTGTCTAGAGGCTGATATTATGATCATAGAAGCATTTACAAAGTTTCCAAGCTAGGCTTTAGTAGAAACAGAGGAACTATATCCACGTATAAACATCAATTGCACTTACAAACTTAACCAAGAGTTTCTAAGTTCAAAAAAGGGTTAAAATTCCTTTAATTTTTATATCAGAGAAACAAATCTTTATCTAAAGGATTATATTATGATATTATGATCATTTAAGCATGTGCAAAGTTTCCAAGCAATGGATTTAGTAGAAACAGAGATCTTACAAATATAAATCAGTTGCACGTAAAAGAATTTGAAAGACCGCTAAGGGTTTGTATTCTACTAAATAAGATATCAGAGTTATGTATCTTTGTTTAGGGGCTTATTTTATGGTCACAGAAGCATGTGTAAAGTTTCCAAGTAAAAGGTTGAGTAGAAATAGAGGTATAACTGATAAACAACATTTGCACGTAAAAACTTAACCAAGAATTTGTAAGTCTGAAAGGGTTAAAATACCACTAAATTCAATATCAGAGTAATGAATCTTTGTCTAGAGGCTGGTATTATGGTCAAATAAGCGTGTGATAAGTTTCAAAAAATAGCTTTAGTAGAAACAGAGATACAACTGATATAAAACAGTTGCACGTAAACTTAATCAAGATTTCTAAGTCTAAAAAGGGGTTAAAATTCCACTAAATTCAATATCAGAGTAATGAATCTTTGTCTAGAGGCTGGTATTAATGTCACTGAAGCATATGCAAAGTTTCAAAGCTATAGCTTTAGAAGAAACAGAGATTTGACACACTTGCACGTAAAAACTTAATCAAAGCATTACATCGTCGCCCGAGTGACCGGAATAGCCCCTATATTCTACAAATAGTTGAGCTAAAAAGAAGAGGATAAATAGTTTACAAAACAAAAGTAACTGAACCAGCCTCTCGATTAGGGCGACGACCAGTCACTCCAGTAGACTGGAAAAGTGCATGATTTGCCAAACAGATAAGTATAAAGTAGTGTTTTCAGGCTAGTCAGATATGCATGATTTAATGTGCATGAAATGCAGAAGGATGTGCTAAATCTGTAGGACTTGAAGTAGCCTTGGAGGCTATCGAGTACAAAGAATCAGTGCAATTTCCACTGGTCGACCTGTTGACAGTTTTAAAAGGATACAAACATGTTTCAGAAAGTTGTCAAATATGGACATTTATTAGAAGGTGTATGGTAATAGAAGCTGTATATCAGAAAATTTTTGAGCTTTAGAAGTGTCTTGAATAAAATGTATATGACAATTATCTAAAGCATGTGTTCCATCATATGTTTAGTCACAGTATTGTGTTATGTCTTTGTTTTGCATTGCGCCGGGGCGCCTTTTAGCAGAAATATGGTAAAGTTTTTCCTGTAAATATCAACTGGGAGGCTGTGGTAAGCTTTGGTTTCATTTTTGCTTATTTGCATTTGATTTTATTCCTATTGTCATAACTTTAAAGATAAATAATAATGTACAATGTGCATCAGTTGCACATATTTGCCAGTTTCCCACATTTGAACTTGCCTAACCTGTGGCCTCATTCTGACCTGAAATTCGAAACAGACACTAAGCATGCTCCCTAGAATTGTTTGAAGTAGTCTAGAATATTTCTAGTATGGCTCCCTTTGGCTACAAGAATGCCTTGGATTATATGTTTGTAATAATAAACCTTTTACTAAAGTTCATTTAAAATTTCGTTAAGTATTGTGCTTTATTTTGTTATTGGCCTGAGCATTTTTAGCATAAATATGGTAAAATACAGTTTAAAAATGACAAGATATGCTCTGGGTGAGACTCTGACAAATTCTGATTCGATTTATTTGATTTCGTTCACATCGCTTTCATTTTGTGTTGACCAAAATAATTTTGCTTTAGCTAAAAGCTAATTTTTCTTGATTTTTGCACTCATTGACCTTTGACCTCACTGTGACCTTAAATCGAAAAATCACGCTGGGCATCCACCCCTATCTTGTTTGTAATAGTCTAAGGAACATTTTTAGCATGGATGCCGAGCATTAACAAAGAATGCCATCAGAAGTCATCGTAGGATTTAAGGTAGGCAGACTAAAAGTAGGACCTCTGTACTTGTCGCGTACCAGTCACGTCTTTAAGTAGTTTATAAAGTCCCCGAGGATGTCAGATTGTGTATCAATCATGTGGCTGGTGGTGGACATGTGTTTACATTGTTTGTTAAACAAATAAAAGGAAACAATTAACTCACAAAATGTCAAGAAGATGTGGGAATAATAATCATGGGGAAAATGGTCGAGTTTAAATACAATATGGATATAAAGAAATTAGAAAATTTAACGAGACTTACCTGGAAGTTGAAGTTCAATTGTAATTCTATGAGACAACGATGTTTATGAGGAGATGAAATGAGATATGGCCGCGCATGCGCAGTCAGTATTTACAGCAACATATGACATGATTAGAAATGTATACTACAGTAAACAAAACTATCATGTTATGGAAAACAATTTACTAGTAGATGTAGGGTGGGAGGGAGGCATTTCATCTCCTCATAAACATCGTTGTCTCATAGAATTACAATTGAACTTCAACTTCCAGGTAAGTCTCGTTAAATTTTCTAATTCTATGACGACAACGATATATTTATTCGGGACGAAATGAGACTTTAAAGCCTCAAATCATGTCATATGTAAAATAAAAAACTTACCCTAAGGCAATTGCAATATTGCCTTGGATACTTTATCTGAATCCACAATTTTCTTGTCATAAAACTTCGCAAATGTACTTTCACATGTCCATCCCGCTTTCTTCATAATGTCTTGAATTGGTACTGATAATTTCTTTGCTTTAGAGGCAGCAGCTGCCCGAACACTGTGAGCTCCAAATATCTCTGTATTTATTCCTGCTCTACACATAACTGTCCGAATCCATCGTGCTATAGTATCTTTTGACACTGCTCTATGGGGTTTTACATAACTAATGAATAATTTCTTCTCTGAGACACCTCGCAATTTCTTAGTCCTACTAAGGTACTCCTTCAACACAAAATATGGACACAGCCTCCTATCTGGAGGATAAGCATGAAATGAAGAACAGTCAAATGTTGGTCTACTTTGCTTAAGTAAACTTTCAAAAGTAAAAACAAATTCTGAAGAAAACTTCTGTAACTGTGTAACTAGTAACAAATGAATACTTTGAGTTCGAGCTGCATTCACAAGTGCAAAGAGCATAACTAATTTCAATGTTAGATCTTTTAAACTTAAAGTCTTGGCCGGTGACAACTTTTGTAAATATTTTAAAACTTTGTCAACGTCCCAAATGTGTGAATATCGGCTAACAGATGGTCTTAAATGATATACACCTTTCATAAACCTTACAACCATAGGGTGTGTTCCTGCTGTGAATTTTTGTAAGATAATGCCTAATGCGGATAATGCACTCCTAGCAATGTTTATAGAACTATAACTTTGACCGCGCTCAAATTCTTCTGTCAAAAAATCCACAACGTCAACTACAGAAACACAAATTTTATCAATTTCCCGTTGAGAGCAGAATTGAAACCATCTTTTAATATAGACCTGGTATTCCTGTTTTGTTGAATGTCGCAATGAGGCCATAAGGATTCTGGTTGCCGTCTTAGAAAAACCTCTGTTTCTGTAGGATTTCCGGACAGCTTGCATGCTATTAACACCATTTGCTTTGCCAGAGGATGTGTTCCTTCCTTGTGAGGTAACTGAAGAATGTTTTCCACTTTTGGCAAAATTATTGGATGATCCACAAGTAGAGATGATAGCAGGGGAAACCATGTCTGTGTTGTCCAAATGGGAACTATCATTATAACTCGAGCTCTGTCGCTTCGCACTTTCTGAATGCATCTCCCTATCATACTGAAACATGGAAAGCAGTAGTTTAGTTCAAATTCCTGCCAATTTATACTAAATGCATCAATAAAGGTGGCTTCAGGTTCAGGCTTCCAGGAACAAAAAATACCTACTTTCTTATTCAACCTAGAAGCAAATAAATCAACCTGTGGGTAATCCCAATATTTACATATCCTTTCAAATATCTCATGTTTCAGCTCCCATTCTAAATGGTCCTTGAAATGCCGCGATGGCTCATCTGCTTGATTTTCACAACCTGGTACATGTGCACAAACAAGCCAAATATCGTGTTCTAAACACAGTTGCCATATTTGTTTGCTTAACTCGTAACACTCGTGTGATCGAATTCCACCAAAATTATTGATATAACTAACAGTGGTAGAAGAGTTTGACATAATTTTCACATTTTTCCCTAATACTTTATGTAGAAATGCCTTGAGAGCTAATAAAACTGCTATCTTTTCTAGTACATTTATATGAAAGTTTGACTCATCTTTAGACCAATGACCACCAATAATGTTTTCATCATACACTGCCCCCCATCCAGTTTTGCTGCTATCTGTCATAATAACAACATCGGGATTTTCTCTACGTATTTTCCTACACTGAGTATGAATGTTATTGATCCACCAAATCAAATCTAATTTCATTTTTTCTGTTATTTTCATGGGTGCATCGAAATTTCCCTTACTACATCTTCAAGCAGATGTTTTACTTTTCTCAAGTTCTCTATAATCCAATTTTCCCACTTCAACTGCAGAAAAACTAGACACCAGCAAGCCAATTACTTTTGAAACTAGCCGTATATGAGCATAATCTTTGTCATACAATTTTTTACATTCAGCTCTAATTTTCTCTTTTTTATTGTGTGGAAGATAAACAATCATTCTCTTTGAATCAATTATATTTCCTAAATGAGATATTACCTGAGTTGGTTGGAAAACACTTTATCAAAATTCAACATAAATCCCAATGATGTCATTAATTGAGATGTCGCTCTGACATTTTCAATGCATCCATAATATGTGAGTGCACAGAGTAGGCTGTCATCAATAAAACCTGAACTAATGTGACCTTCACTTCTCAATTTGGCGTACACCGGTTTCATTAGGTTGGTGAAAAGACGAGGGCCAGGGCTGACCCCATTGGGCATGCATGTATATTGAAAAAAATGTTCACGCCATTGAAATCTAAACAAATGTTGTTGCTCTTCGGCCAGGGGAATACTGTAATATGCCTTACGAATATCAACACTGCACATAAACATATCTTTAGTTATAAGTTGAAGGGCACTTTCAAAATTTTCCATCTTAAAATGACAATAAGGCAAAGATTCACTCAATTCACTGAGAATTAAAATCAATCTAATTTCAGAAGAATCTTTCTTTGGTCTCGTAAAGATAGGCGACAAGAACTGGTCACTACGATAATTAACTTTAATGATCACAGCCTCATCTAATAACTTTTGAATTTCGTTATCAATTAGCTCTTCATCCCTGGTATTAAACTGATACTGCCGAACTTCATTTTGAATTGGCATGGTATCATGAATGAATTGAAAATGGCAATGCTTTACAATATCTAAAATAACTGGGTCACTGGTCAATTTTTTCCATTCCCTTTCAAAACATTTTAATCTACCTGCTTTAAAAGTCTCAGAATAGGTTTTAAATTGTTGACTTACCGTTTCTATTGTCGATAAGCTGACGACCTCTGACCCCCTCTGCGCGGGAAGTTTTTTGAGTCTTGTCGACTAGTACTAGGTCCTTACCCTGAACGCCAAACCTGCCCGCTGAACTCGGGCGTGCTTTATTACGCCATGGTGGCAAAGGGTTCTTTAAGAATGGCCTTCTTGGACCAAATCCCCGGGGCCGCGAATTTTGATTTACCTTGTATCCGAGTTTAGACATGTCCTCTATGTCCTTGGTGGTTTTTGATAGATCATCCCCAAAAAGTTCCGTTGTAAATGGAACACTAGGGTTACATAAATGGGAATATTCAGACTTTAATTCCGGTTTAATCACATCACGACGAGTCATATTTATCTGTTTATTAGTAAATCCAAACAAAGATAAGCCGTCATTGCACTGATCAATCACCTGACTAATGTCAGGGAACTTTTCTTCTAAGTCCGATTCTACTTCCACTAACTTATTGACCACCTCCGCTATTAAAGTCGAACCCATCACCAATGCGGTTTCGGCATTCTGCAGTTTTTTGTCAATAAATTTAGTGTGTGTGGAGCAAACATCCCAAATAGGTTTGTTAACTTTTACTGTTACCAAGGCTTCACAATTCTCAGGCCTGGGAATAATTTCATCTTTTGTCATCTGAATGTAAGAGTCCTCACTCATACCATTACGAAATAAATTGTTTATATTCTGTGACAAATTGGGATCCAATGGGGGACCACAGAACTCCCGACCTTTGAATCTTTCTGCCATGGAGTCAAAACGACTCTTCTTTGGAGGGGGTTGAGAAATTGCATCAGTATCCTCAAAATCCCCCGACTCATCTTGATGACTGACTTCAAATTCCCCATCTTGAGGGTTTTGGAAAGCAGAATCAACATATGAATAGACACTTTCCATACTGTCCTCCAGGACTTTAAGCCTGGAAAGACACGAGTCCATATTTTGCCCAATTTTATCCATATTTGACTCGGCCACCTTCTGATTTGTTTTAACACAGCCGATCTGCGCATGCAGTCTGATTTCTAACGATTGAACACTTTGGGTGGTTGTGCCCGAAGAGTCCGGAGACTTTCCCTTCGAAGGATTTCTCGCCGATTGTCCTTTAACAGTCGGTTTCCCGGCATCATTTGCGGAAGGAACTTTCTCCTTCGATTCTTTCGGTTTATCCGCCATTATTACCACGTGAACGTGTCCAGCTCTAGAATTTCGCCACTAAATCGGACGAAATAACACAAGTCCACACTAAACGAGTGTAAAGACCGATAAATGGAACCTATGGGCACAAAATGGCCACCTAGGAACACCGAAAAAGCGTCTCTAAAAGTAAATAGTCCTCAAAAAAAGCGAGAGACAAGTTAATCGCGGATCAAAATGTCCGCCATACGCTGAGCTACTGACTGCGCATGCGCGGCTACATCTCATTTCGTCCCGAATAAATATATCGTTGTCGTCATAGAATTGCAGTCGGGTTTTATACTTTCGACCGTAACAAAGAAAGTACTTTTTCCAACATTCTGCTCAAGTAAGCGCGTCGGGCTGTCAATCGAAAGGTCCCGGGTTCGATCCCCGACGGCGGCACATATCCTTTCAGATTATTTGTCTTTCACCATTTGGTGATAATCGTATCCCTATGTGAGATAGCAGCTTGGGGTAAGGAAAGGATGTAATGGTAGTGCGGTGAGAGAAATACAAGAAATGAAAGGTACTACAGTCGCTGCGATATAACCGATAGATTGTTGAAAGTGGCGTAAAACCCCATTCAAACAATCAAACAAATAGACCCAATTTTACCCAGCCGTCACGAGTAGGTTGGTTTTTAACAAAATGTCCCAAATTGCTTTCAGTTAAGCTTCAAAATTGCTCTTTTTCGACAAAATAGAAGCTGCAAATTCAAATATACTGAGTTCCATAAGAAAGTGTGCACTTTCACTTTTTGCATTTTTCTTGATTTTAACTAAGTTGGAGGAAATTACGGAGTAAATTTGATACCATACTTTAGTCAAGACCTTTTGAAGTTAAAAGTCAAATCAGTTTCGCACAAAGTATCGCATGCTGCATACGCGCAGGCAGAACTTAAATTGTTGAGATTTAACCTTCTTACAACTTTTTGTTTGTGTTGATATTGCATTATACAGTTTTAGATCTGACAAGTTTCGATTTTGTTCAACGTCGTTTATTGGTAGTCAAACCACGTTGTAGCATCATGCGTAATTGTATTGTAGATGTTATTTTATGCTTAAGAAAGCCGCAAAGATTCAACTGAATGCATTTTCAGACCAATTATTCGTCTAACGCGTGATGAACATGCAAAATATGCAAAATCAAATGTCTCAATAAAGCAGAAAATTTTTACTCATCGCGCGATTTTTGTTTTCAAATAACGTTTGCACATACTTTTGGGGATAGTCATACGACGTTTCATGACGATAGATTGTGTAATTCCAGAGATATTCAAAATTTAAAAGTGCACACTTTCTTTTGGAACTAAGTATACAATTGTTTTTTGGTTTTTTTTTTTTTTTGTTTTGTTTTTTTGTTTTTTTTTTTTTTACTAATTTACAAAAAAATCAAGATATAGGATTTTCAACAAGAGCATACATACCAAAAAACATACAAGACAGAACTTATCAAATAGATGCATTAACTTGGGTGAAAAATTCTTGACGTGAACCTTAAGTAACAGCAGTAAGAAAATATGACCCGACACGCGAAATGGGCCCATTTTTTGTATCAAATTTGAAACAATGTATGAGTCTCTGTATGAGATTATCAACGATTTCAAATACGCCCAAATATTACCACAGGGTCTTGATATGATCAAATTTGGTAGAGGTCCACTAGACGATGTTGCATACAAAGTAGAAAAGTTGTCTGCCTTCTGGTTTCAGGGAAGAAGATTTTTTAAGATTTTCGCCCTTTGAATCTATGTAAAAAGGGTAGTGTCCGATGAAGCCCAAATATGACCCAGATTCCTATTAAGAACAAACTTGGTAGAGGCCCAGTAAAGATGCTACATACCAAATATGAAAGCTGTCTGCTTTCTGGTTAAGAGAAGAAGATTTTTAAAGATTTTCGCTTTTTCGTACTATGTAAAAAGGATTGTGCCCGGGTGGAGCCCAAATATGATTCCAGGGTCTTGATATAAACAAACTTGGTAGAGGAACACTAGATGATGCTACATACCAGAAAATAATGCTGTGTGCCTACTGGTTTAAGAGTAGAATATTATTATTTATTTATTTTTTTTTTTGTAAAATGTCCTTTTTCATCCTTTTTTAAGGGTAAAGGGAGAGTTAAGGGTGGATTTTATTTACTTGAAAAACTTTGGTACAGCTTGACATAAGAAATAGAGTCAAGTTTCATTAAGATTGGCCAAACGATTTAGATGGAGAAGATAATTTAAGAAATTGTGGACTCCGAACGGCTGACGACGTACGACGGACATTGTGCGATCACAATAGCTCACAATAGCTCACAATAGCTCACATTGAGCACCTCGTGCTCAGGTGAGCTAAAAATGTGCATCTTTTCAATTTTTTGTTGTAATAATTCTGTAATCACTTCCATAGGAAATTGACAATGCGTTGATAAACAGATGCGCCTCGCTATACACCACTACCAAAAAAATTCACACCAGGAACAGTTTGAAGTTTGTATTGATAACACAATGCCTACTTTTAATGGCTTTACTCCGTTGACCCAATTTTAGCTGACAACGCGTTTACGCAACGTTTGACGTCGGCAAAAAATTAAAGGTTTTTGAACGGTTTAGTGCTAGGTGCTTAAATGTATTTCAATGAATATTAAAAAAAAATCAATAAACATTTGTGCACCAGATCCTACATGCTTAGGGGGCTTATTAGGGGGTAACGCTAGTGTCAACATGGAGGTCATATCTCAAAATTGTCAGTGAGTGTCAGAATGTCAGCTATATGGCAAGAATATTGGAATCACGAAACATTCCTGTTGTGTCGTTTGGAAACCTTGTCTAATTAACACGTACTCTCGAAATGTGTCATTCTCATATACATTGGTCAAACAAAGTTATGTCTAACGAGCAACTGTCGTCTTATAGCTACCTACCGACTCCCTTCAAAATTAAGAAGATGTTTAGTCAGAAGGTTGTAATTTTGAGATGATTCACGAGAAAATATATCATCGGATAAAAATCATGAATTCTTTGCTATGTGAGAGATGTTCACAAGCAAATAATAATGACTTGAGACAATTTGTCACTAAATGTTACCCGAATCTATTTCTTGTTTTGCTTGGCACCTAATAGAGACAGACATGCTGTTTCTATTGGCGACTCACTAACCGCACTCGTCAGTTCTTATCTGCCTTTAAAGCGACAAATGGTAATAAATATTATGCATATATTCTGTCTTCTTCAACGCAACCTATCACTTTAACAAAAACCGATCTCTTCAAGCACTCTCTAACCCTTTCAAATATCATTTTCAGAAAATATCTCTAAGATTACAAAATGTTCATAGTTAGCAGTAACTTTTATCACATACGAGGATTTTGGACCATTCGTGCACAAAAACTCCGAAACGCACACTCTATAGCCATTGTTATGGTTGCACTAACTTATGAAGAAATAAGATTTCCATGTATTTTTCAAATTAAATATCGTCAAACGATAACAAGCTTAGACTTTACGACGTTTCAGGTTTTACTCGTACAAGTTTGTGCACAATCATGCACAATGGCTGTGCTTCAATAGTTTTCAATGGGATACAAACCGATTTTTTATTAGCCAATAAGAACGCTCGATTTGAAAGACCACGGTTGTTATCTTGAAATTGATAACTTGAATGAATTTGAAATAACCTTGGAATGATATACTTTAAATGTGTGTGAAGCGAGTTTTGAATGAAATTTATAGGAGGTAATACAATATCGCTATTTAAGTCCGAATTGAACGAAATTAGCGATATTGTTTTACCTCCCTTTAAGAAAGCATGCGTAAAAGAGGATTCGTGCGTCTTTGCGTTGGCTTCAAAATCAATTTAACGCCAGCTTATAAAAATAAGGATTGATTTGTCCGATAAGAATGAAGTTTTGAAGCAATGTGCACGATTTTGGGGTATTTTCGATTGCAGTACGGAGCGTTTCCGAATGGTTTGAGTGAGTGTTTGGAATGAAAGATTTGAGCGTTGAGTGAGCGATTTAGATTGGTTTAGAATGAAATGAGTGTCAATTTCATGATGTTTCTAACTGTAGCATAAAAATATCAAACGATGTCTATAAATGTACTGTAGGCAACTGTCAATCTATCCTCTTATGTTTAAAATCTACTCGTTTAGTTTGCTTTTATAAACATCACTTCAAATGTATTCAAAAGACTTTACCAACCGATTCTTAAACTAGATACGCAAAAAAAGAATCTATGTAAATGAAAATGAATAATAAGTTTGGATTGAATAATAGGCAAAACGAAGATTTCCACCATCCGTCTTTGTAGATTAAATGACGTCACGCATAAGAGTGCAAATTACATGTATTTTTGGATTGTGCGTTTCCATGTATAAGTATTTCTATGTCCTAAATAAAGATTCACAACTGGTAAATACGAGTGAGGGTGTTAAGTTAAAGCTGTGTTTTAACAAAAAATAGAGCTGAAAAGTCAATTTTTCAAAAAAAAACTTTGATCAAATTTCCATCCTTGGAAAGTGTAAGTCGATTAGTGATTCGTCTGCTCATTGCATGCGTCAATAGAATCATTTACTGGTATAGACTGTTAATTAACCGTTCTAACAATCGTATTAACCCGTCTGGAATAGGACCTAAGCTGTCTGTCATGAGAAAAAATATCATCGAGGGTTTCGAATATAAAATTTTGTTATTCGATATAAGGAAATGGAAGTTTTTATACACGCTCCGAATTCGGTAATATTGTTTGCATGTTCTAGCAAATTACAGCAACAATTACCTAAATCGGAGACGTTTAAATCATTTTTTTTCCTTTGAGCATTTCCGAAG
Source organism: Fragum whitleyi (assembly GCA_948146395.1). Classification (NCBI taxonomy): domain Eukaryota; kingdom Metazoa; phylum Mollusca; class Bivalvia; order Cardiida; family Cardiidae; genus Fragum; species Fragum whitleyi. The sequence goes on along the minus strand of OX411551.1, from coordinate 57,070,110 downwards.
ATATGTATTTATATAGGGGAAGTTACGAAATTCTTCGAGTCAAAAACTAAGTATTACAAAAAAAAAATACTTAATGTTTTTTTTTATCCAGACTGAAACTTTTTTAGCGTTACATACTGCAAGATTTCACTATAAGAAAATTCTTTTGTTATTGTCAACCGTTACTGATCCTAAAGTCAAAGATCTCGGTTAGAATGCTTAATTTTGTTATATTTTAGATTTCTGAAATGATGATATAATTTCAAATTTTTGAGACTAGCAACTCCGTTGAATGGTGATTCAAAGGTCAAGGTCATAGGTCAATATCATTCTATGACAAACGAATGTTCGAGTAGAGTGGCGAATACGGATTGTCTCCACTTCTCCCCGGACCAGTGAAAATTATTTTATCTTATAACTATACAAATATCCATGTGATAACATCCCGTATGATATTTTTATGATATCTAATAGTTATTTTTAGAACAATGATATAATGCGGTTATTTTTAAAAACTTGGATTTCAGTTGCTAATATTGACGAAAACAAGACAAATAGAGGTTATAAGATAAATATAAAATAAAAAAAAATATCTAACTCGGATGTGAGAATTGATAATTGTCTCGACAGAGCATCGACAATTTTCAATTCTCCCAACCTCGTTAGATATTTTTTTTCATACAAAACACTAAGTACGTATAAAATATTTCTACTTTAGGTGTATTTTCAAAACTGAGCTCAAGAATCCATATATGAATGTAAAATTCACGGCTCACCGCACAAAATCTACCTATAGTAAGGGATCAAAATAAACATGTTTGCAAGAAAAGAATAAATAACAAAATGCGAAAGTATTGCTTTAAAAACAAATGTGGGTTCGCGTTTAAGTCACGTCTTGAAGTAGTTTTTAAAGTCCTAACGGACGTAAGATTATGTATCAATCATGTTTCTCGTGGCGCTATTATGTTTACATTGTTTGTAAAGCAAATAAAACGAAACAATTGACTCGCAAAAATTGTCAAGAAAAATGTGAAAACGAGGCCAGTGGGATATTGTAATGGTGGTGTGTCCATTGTGCGTCCGTCCGTCCGTGCGTAAACTTTTCTTTAAATATCTTCTCCTAACCAGTGGGCGGATTTTTATGAAATTTGGCAGAATTGCCCCTTTGGTGACCCTTTTTTTACATTGTAAAAGAAATATTTATTGTACCCTAAATATGGGCGTTGCAGGACGGGGCATATTTTCGCTTAAAATTATTTAAAAGTCTTCTTCTCCCAAATCATCGGGTCGATTTCATTGAAACTTTGCATGGATGGTCTATGGGCGACCCTTTACTCAATCTGTTACAAAAAATTTGATTGACCCTCAAATATGGGTGTTGCAGGGCGTGGCATGTTTTCACTTTTAAACCTTAAAAAATTGTCTCCTACAAAACTATTAGGCCGATTTCAATGAAACTTGGCATGAATGTTCCTTTGATGACCCTCTTCTTATTTTGTTAAGGCAATTGACCTCCAAATATGAGCGTGGCACAACTGTGTCTTTTTCACTTTAAAGTCTGTATTAATCTTCTCCTCCAAAAACATTGGACCGATTTAATGAAGCTTGGTACGGGTGTACATTGGATAAGATGGATTAATATTTCATTGGGTGAATAATAAAAGCTTTATTTTCACTTTTGGCGCCACCACCCGTGAAAATATAGCTTTTGTTGCTCACCCAATGAAATATAAATCGATCTCACCCTAAATGAACGATTATCATCTTTATCCTATATGTATGACCGAGTACCTGATTGTCGTTATATTATTATCGTCAAAAATATAATTATCTCGTGGAATATATTACGTTCAAGCATTTTGAAAGCTTGAGAAACACAGTCATCTAGAGAATTATGTATCTTTCAAAAGTTTTGTAATAAATGTGTAAATGTGTTTAGTATAACAGGAAGGCGCCTTACTAAAACCAAGCGGATATTTTGACGGATGCTCGTTTAAAGGTTAAATGTATGTAAAAAGCATTAGACAAGCTTTCTGACTAGATAACGGGTAAAAAAGTGAAAATAAAATTACTTTGTTACCAGTAATATTAACATGTTTTGTTTCGTGGTATCTTGAAAAAAATGTTGCGGTTTGATTTTCTCAAGAAGTCTTTAAATGATTGATATCTCACGTGGTGTAGGTCGATCATTGCCTAAACTAAACTAAATTATCACTCATAAATATTAGACAATAGTCTGACCATAAATTTAAATTCGGGGCCGGCAATTTAAGAGAAAAAACAGTCGTTATTGTGTTAATTTACAAGTAAGGATCAGAGATGTCAGCGAAATCGGGATATGGGATATTATCCAATGCATCGTAGTCATCTTAAACGAATGAAATTGTGACCCGTCACGTGAAAAAAGACCATCTTAGTTGTGCGTAAAGTATCGACCCTAGTCAGACTGCGTGGACTGACTTGGGTCGAACCATTTTGCAATATGCTTTTTTTCTGAATCTAGAATTATCAATCTACCTCCCAGTGAAAGAATTTTTAAAATGCGACCTCTGGTTGACCTATGCTGAACGCAATCTCTGTTTCAAATGTTTATTCTACAGATAACCCAGTTGGCTCCTTTTCGAAAGACAAATTAGAAAATGATATAAATTGACGTCAAGAAATAAAGCCTGAGTGATAATTTTGCATTTTTTTAATATAACATATTACATCGTGAAAAGTATAGGCTAACTTTAATAAATCTCCCTTACACGCTTCAAAATGAAAACATTTCGATTTCTAGAATATGAGTGGTTGGGCACTTACTTTTCGAGCAGAACGCGAGCCTTCTACATGTTGTTGCCTCGATACGAAATTCCTCATATGTATCTCGACCGTCCGAAATGCCAGTGCTGCTACAAGAAAATGCAAATTTCGTACTTGTTTTGTTTCTAAAGCAAACTAACGATTGTTGCCATCTCGTATTTGAGCTATTGAATTCGGTCGAACCCAGAAAAACGGTGTTGGCCTTAAAATGGGCCCATTATGAAAAATGTTAAATCAGTGTGTCTTGCAAATGTTATCAAGAGATAATCGGGTAAACTTGGTCAGACAACATCATTGTCGTAATCAATAGTGATTACTAAGTCATTGGTAACAGCATTTATAAATGCTTTTGGACATCAGTACATACAATCCAAAATATTGTGAGAACCCTGCACGGTAATATCGGGTTCACCAGATCATAGAAAGCCTTGTAGGCCGTTGTAGTCCAAATTTCACACGGACGTTATTGCCTTTTCGTTCTTAAGGACAATGCCCATTCGTTTGATTCCATATAAGTGCCAGCTTCTTACTTAATGTGACCAAAGCTACCGCAAGAGGTATGCCTTTGGATGGCCTTTCCGGAAAGGTCTTTATAGGCCTTGTACTGTTCAGAAACAAGCAGAAAAAAGAAGTCGTATTCTCACAAACCATATGAGCCTGTGCTTGAGCGTTCCAACAATTTAAAATATGCACAAATCAATGACTCTGACCAGCCTGTCCATCCGCACAGTCTGACCAGAGTCTTCACTATATGCTAAGTAGATAGATAAGGTCTCAACGTATCTATAGACCATCGGGTAACTTTATATTTACAGTATTTTGCTGTCTACACGGTTCAATATTTGCACCTCACGAACATTTCAAATTGTTGGAAATGTCACGCACAGGCTCATATGTGTACTATCCATTGGTTTCATTAAGATAATCACGCAAGGACTGTTTTTGAGTCGATATCCTATTTAAGGCAAAACGGGGTTGGCCACATTGATTAAAGATCTTTAATCAATCCCATTTTGCCTCAATATCGGGGGTGCCAATCTTTTAAGCTGGATATCTATCCTTCAGAGATCGACTCAAAAACAGTCCTTGCCTGAGCTGGATTTCATTGAATTTTCCTTCAAAATGACGAAAGATTGTTTAACAATACAATACAGTACAATACGACATTCTTTATTATTCGAATTTAACACCTGACTTACATCATCGATACAAAGACATTTACATAATATAATATGTATTTACAACACACATGAACAAAAAATATAACAAAGAAGACACATATAACACATATTGAAGATACGGTAAGAAGAAAGGGGAGAACGCGGAAGAGGCTTTCCTGTACTTTCAGTTTGGTTTGTCATTAATTATATGTTTTTTTCTTAGTTCAAAACATTTAGTTCAATACAAAGCTAGTTAATTTAAGGTTTTGATATTATTACTTTTCAATAGTTCTGTTAATTTAAAAACACTCGGATTGAGATAATAGTAATGTGTTATATATTGTTTTCTGATAGTGGTATAAAATGGACACCAGCGAATGAAATTGTATTCGTCCTCGATGTCGTTCAGATTACATAAATTACAAAACCTTTAATTACATGGAATATTTCTCTGTCTACCGTTTTCAATGTTGAGTGAAAGTGATGATAATCTGATTCTAGCTAGAGTGTTTCTCAAATTGGGAATTGTAATATTAAAATGAAATGTGTCTTCTGTAAATTAATGTCCTTATTTTAATGACAGGTGCGTTTTTTATTGACGCCAGTGTATATTGAGAACAACATTTGGTTCTATATGCCCATTACGATACACATCTGGCCATTACAAACCATCTTGTCGAGCCAAGGGTTACGAACTTTTTACTTATCTTACGGTATTCGAGAAGATCTAATCGATTCGATACCCCTTGACTCGTGAAGATGATTACAAACAAGAAACAATAGAAGTAAAATCATACTATGAGGGTGTAGTGAAATCGGCTCCTTATTGACTAAGTGGTTTGGGTGGTGGACTTGTGATCCGAGAGAAAACGTAGGATTCGAATCGCGGCCGCGCCAGTGGTCATAGTGGTACCGTAAGAAACATCTCGAAGTTTACAAGTTGAACGGTTTTTAAATGACATGGAGCGCATGCGCAACTTAACTTCTTTCTTGATAAAAAGTTTGTTAACAGCGGTTTACTCAATGTTTTTTTGTTTTTTTCCCAATATAAAGAAGCTGAAATTTTGGTCGTACGGAAGACGAAGATCCTTCTGTATTACCTTTTAATGGCTTCAGACACATTAATTATATTTAAGAGTTTGAGGGAGATAAACCTTAAACAATGAAATTATATCCTCATTGTGCTGTCTAATTACGTGCATGAAAACATCATTACGCCCACAACAAGCAATCTAAACAATTTGTTTCAAACAAACATGCAAGGCATTAGTCATTAATCATGGTTAGAGTATATTTCGTAGTTTTGGTTAAAGGAGATTTCTTTTGGGGTTGCAAACATGTAGTAGCCTAGACAGTTACTTAGTGTAATTAGAGGATTGCCTAACTGTTTACAGATACTTTAGAGCTTTATCTATCTACAAATCGCATAGTGAAGACTCTTGTCAGACTGTGCGGATGCACAGACTGGCCTGAGTCGTTGCTTTGCGCGCTTTTCAAATTGTTGTAAATCACACGCACATGCTCATTTATGTTCATGTATTTACATTTGAGCTCGGCTGTTTTTCGGAGAAAATCTGAGGTATTGTGCTCATATTGGAGTCGTTTGCGTTGGCGTTGGCGTGGCAAATTTTAACCTTGGTCACATGTCTGTTGTTATTTAAAATATCTTAATAAAAGTTTTCATGTGTATTCACCATCATAAGAGCTATCCAGACTATCAAGGGATAACTCTGAAAGCAATTTTGTAAGAGTTATACCCGTTTTTTGACATAGAGTTTTTGCATTATCCAACACCTGCAGCCTTATCAAAATGAACTTGGATTAAAGATGCATGTAACTTAACTACAACAAAACATTTCTGAAAATGCTAACAAAAACGATTGCGGCCAGTCTAGTGAAAGAAATCTAGCTGAAAATCGAAGGATTGATATCTTTCGAGAACTGAGACTCACAGCTACGGAACACATATATCGCTCTGTAGTAACAACAGCTTTTACAAAAGATATATTTTAAACGACTTGTCACAATTTTTACTTTAAAATATACTAGATTCTACTTTCACATTAACTTTTTGTTTTTTCACCAGTGACATATAGGCTCATGGGGCCGGGTCTAATTTAGTCATTATTTGTAGATTGTATCGATTGTCTGTAGCACATGTCACCACAAGTAAAAAATTGCTGTAATGTACAGCAAAGTGAATTGTGCCGCCTTTAAAGAAAGAAAGCTAAGTTATGAAAAAAATGGTCAATAATAAAAATCTTCATCCTGGTCATTGCAAAAGTTACCCTTCCAATCGTTTTGTGCTTGGTTCACGATATATACAGGTAAATGTCAATGTTCGTATCAGAATCAAATTATACCAAGTTATCACTAAAAAAAGTAAAGTCGATATTTCAGAATAAAAATAAAACTTGGACTCATGTGGTTTCCTTGTTTCATGTCAGTTTACAGGACCGGGATTGCTCGGTGTTGGAATATGGTTGACCCTCGTCACTAATGACGTCAGAGCTGCTATAAATCATGCGCAGTACGTACTTCCGACCTACATGGTAATGGCGGCTGGGGGTGCCACAATCGTTATTGGAATTTTGGGATGTGTTGCAATATTTAATGAAAATAGATGTCTTCTAGCGTTTGTAAGTATTGAATCCTTATTGTAAGTCCCTTTCGTGTACTGTGATATGTTTTTAATTGTGATTCAATAATTCATGATGAAAGTATAAATGGTATATATAACTTTATTTGTAAAATTTCTGACCAATTTATTTATTTAACAGTATTTCCTTCCAAAGTTCTAAAAAATATTTTGTGCCGGAACTGAAAAGCGACTATTTCGCCAGTTTATTTGCCTTATCCTATAAAATGAAGAAATATTCATATTTACACATATTTTATTTATTTTCAGTACTTTCTGTGTCTCACAGCCGTGTTAGCAACCAATGTAATAGTGTGTGTTAAATCTTTCATAATATTTGATGGGGTAAGTCAGTTGTAACGTGAGTGTCAAATATAATACTGGACAAGGTAAAGAGAGTGATATATATATATATATGTACAAAAATATTAATGTTATTAGGTCGAGGTTGGGAATATATATCTTGACGAGGCTTTGCCCAGTCATGATACATTTTAATAGTCGTGACGAAATAACATTAATTTTTAAAGACACCGACTAAATGTTTTGTTGGTTTTTCTTATCATGCAAGCATTTTTCAGGGCTTAAAATTTAAAAAAAATAAACCCTAATATCTTAGAAATTCAAGGGGAAAGTCTTTCTGGTTTCAGGACAATGAATTTGCAGAGAGCTTTATTCTTTTTGATATGCTAGGTATGTTGCAATATGGGTTTGATATTTGACACGCAACGGAGGGTTTGAACAAATGTAGTATATTGTAAGGAACATTAAATAAATTTAAGAGAAGTTCTTTACGCCAGATAGTATAGTGGGAATCAAAAGCTCAGAGCAAAATGCTTCATCAATTTTCACCATCAATCCATTTTTTTATTTGAAACTTTAAGTTCCTTTATGTCAATTTGCACGGAAAAAAATAATACTTTTTTACTTTTATCATTGTGATCGAATGAACAACGCGAACACTAAGACCAGACAACAATGGTATTGTGGGCAATCTTTGTCTAAGTTTACTGCTTCAAAGCTTACGAGCTTCTGATGGCGGACCAAGGATTTCTGTAAAGGATGTTCGCACTAATAATACAAATTCCAACAGGGTTTTAAGGGACACGGGTTTTGCCAGCCTGAGACTCTAAAATAAGTAGCAAGGATTGTCAGGACAATCTGGGCCCGAGGTTATGAAAATTTTCTCATTCTCAATTCAAAATTTTCTGAAATTTCAATTTGAGATTAAAGTCGTAAATCTGTTTTAATACTCATTCTAAGTTATTCACATAAAAGGTGGTATCAGTAAGTTGTTATAAATAACAACTTATTAATATTATCTTTATTTTCATGCTTTTATTTAAAGTCAAAATTTGAAAAAAAATCTCAGTTGAGCCCGAGAAAAGTTTTATAACCTCTAACCCTGATGTAAGTCAGTAGAACCCTTTGAAAAGCAAAATCAGAAAAGAATAAAAGACTGTTTGGAAAGTATATATCTTTCTATCATCCTTGGTAGCTAATTAAGATTATTTCAATATTTTCACAAAAACACAAGAAAAGTTAAATCAAAATAGTCTTTATTTAGAGTAGGGGATCCAAAACCATTAAGGAGGACCTTACTATCCTTGTATATTAAGTCCTTTAGAACCTTTTCTTTTTATTGACGCCGTGCAAAAACCCGGAGGATTGATTTTTCCTACTATTACCCAATTTTGATTGAATTTCCCCATGACAATGAAATAAATAGGCCTTAGAGGGGTCGTTTAAGACGAGGGGGTCAAACGAGACCCCAAACCCCTGTTGGCCAGTCACCGGCTTGTAAAGAATGATCTTTGAATCACCAAGAAATTGTGGGGTTACACCTACTAATACGGCAGTAGGCGCGGTTAATGTGTAAGTATCCCAAGTATCCCTAAATTAGCAGTTTTGTGGTTAAGACAGTTTCATTAAGTGGTCCAAATGTTAGTAGAATACTAAAACATTGGTTTCAAGTTGTCTGTTTATAAAAATTAGCGCGCGGTCTTGTTTTCGTGATTAGAATGGCGGTAGCGGCCAAATGGCGGATACACTCGCCCTTTATCGCCCAAACATTAGTAACAGCCTCGCTTTGATGTCAGCGCACCTTATCAGATCTCGTCTCGTAAATTTACGCGAGACATGACAGTAAATTGTAAACATTTACTTTTAACAAATTATCTTTTGATGATTCGTCTGCAATGTTTTTGAATGAGATATTCCAAACACAAACTGGACAAAGATATAGATATACTAGAGAATAAGTGTCTATTTTACCTATAAATTAGGCATACCTATAAATCTGATTTGCCAGTACACAAACTACTGGGTCAAAAGGCAGATATTCAAAAGGTTATATTCTACAATATTTCATTTATATTATTGCAGTTTTTTTCAAACGCATATACGTTATCTATGTCTTGTAAGATAAGGTTTTAAGAAATTTTGGAAATGCATTGAAATTGAAGTAAACATGATCCATGCTATTCCCCCTTCCCCATTTATTTTAATTCAGCATATTATAGATAGACATTTTAACTGTCCTGAGCGCAACGTCTTAAAGGTGAGCTATTTGATCCGTCCGATGTCCGGTGTCCGACTGTCTGTTTTTTCACAATTACAAAAAAGATCTTCTCCTCTGAAACTACTGAACAGAATTTATCCTCGCAAAAAGCGAGGTATCTATGGGAAAAAGGAGCTGTAATAGGTGTTTACTTGTTATTGTTGGACGGATGTATGTTTATTTACGGTTGCAAAAAAAATCATAACATTTATCAATGTGTCTGCTCAGAAAGAAGGTAAATTGTAAATTAAAACATTTCTGTGTATTATTTTCTGAAAGAGGCACTTGCTGAATTTTTGAAAAAGAGTTTATAATGTTATATTGTAGTAGGTAACAATAACGATTTTGCTGAAAAAGTGGGCCCTCAATTGTCATTTAATTATATTCGAAGGCAATTCATTTTGATAAGGCATGAACCAGGAACACGAAGGTTAGCGATATTGGACCATTATGGTCCCCTTGTTTAAATACTCCTCACTTTGAAATTTTGCCCGTCTTATTTAAAAGCGTTTTTTTATTTTGCGTCCTCTTTCTGCTTATACACATATAACACTGCTTCTGTCAAGTCCTACGCATGTTCTACGACTAACTCGGCAATATCAAATAATTCTTAATAATTCTCTTTACATTTTTAGATGATATAGAGGATAATCGTTTGTTTCAGTGTAAGATCGATTTATATTTCTTTGAGTGAACAACAAAAGCTATATTTTCACGAGTGAATATAGCTTTTGTTGTTCACGAAATGAAATATTAATCGATCTTACTCGAAAACAAACGATTATTCTATTTCTTTTATGCAAAAATGAGACAAAATGTGAAATTTCAAGGACATATTTTCGTAAAGCGCGTCATTTTGCACGTGATTGCTATGCAACGTTCATTGTGATGTCACTTATTTCGCCCCACATAGATTACGTCAGATAGGATGAAATGCACAAAAGCAGGGTATAAGTTTCTGATAATTTCACTGCTTTTGCGGTGATATTATCAAATGATAATCTATCGTTATTTTTTGATAAACCACCGAAATGCACTAAAGAAATTTATTTACTTGCAACGGAAAGCTGTTGGTAAGACAATATGGTAGTTATGAAAAAATGCGTTTGTTCCGTTTATTCGTTTGTTCATTTATTTGTTTGGTTTTAAAACCAAACATTTAATCTACCTTTTAACTTAAGCAGAAAATGAGTGCTTCTTCTTTTTTTCAGATTAAATCCCAAATCTCATACAATCTCAATATTTCGATGCAGTATAAATATATTTATGACGAAGAGGTCACAAAGTCGATGGATACAATACAACAAGAGGTATGTTTGGACATATACAGTATCACTTATTCGACAAACAGATAAAAATAGACCTCATCTGATTTTTATCTGTTTTGGATGACAATTTTAAAATAGTTGATATTTTATGGCCTCAACTTTAATATTCTTTTTATGATATTGCATTGTATTGTGTTTGGGTTTTGTTGTTGTTGTTGTTGTTGTTGTTTTCTTTTTAATCTTGAAAATAACGATTTAATTTTCCACGAAGCATATTTCGCCGTTTCTAAAATGACGTGATTATATCATTATTGCAAAAAATGTACGTTTTCGGGTCGTCAAAGGCATACGATAACGAACAAAACCCAGGCGTAAACGAGAGAAAACGTGGATTAATAAGTAAGTTCACTTGCCGTTAATGCCCGGCTATTTTTAACTTAAATATCCTCTTAATGGGTCTATATGTTTTATTTGTTTCAAGATCTAATATTCATATCGAACATAAATAAAGACGTTGATCTTATTCCCGCGTTAAATTTTGTGACGTCATAAATTTACCAAGCGAGGCCGGTATAAACAAAATTGGTGGTGTAATGCATAACGCAATTTTTTTCGGCACATTCTTGGGTTTGGAGCTAGCTTTAAAGCTTTTCAATGAATCATTTATTATCTATCTTTGAATAAATACAATATCCTTTCTTTTTATGCAATAAAAGCGTCAATTCACGTTTTTTCGAGCGACAACATTTACAGAGACCCTCAAAATGCTTTAATCTATAAAGTGCTCCGCACTCGGGCGTTAAACGATTTTTTGGGTCTTTGCAAAAGTTAACGCCCTCCAAAACGTGAATTAACCCTATAATAATGACCTCATTTTCCGGTAACGAAAAGGCGTTACGTTTTCAGCCCTTTTGCATAGTTATTTAACTATATAAAAATTATTTTTTCGGATTTATTTATAACAATCGCATGGCTTATTGGTTAATGCTTAAATTCTAGTTGTCTTTATCAAGATTCGTTCTGTCGAATTGGATAAAATATTGTTTAAATTCACTAATAAAACGATTTTGAGTATAATGTTCCACATATTAGTCCCATAAGAAATGAGCCTGTGCGTGACATTTCTAACAATTTCACACATGCGCCACGTACGATCGTTGGGCAGCGTTGACAACGACATAATGAAATAATGATATATGCGGACTGCGTGAATATGGATTAAGACCTTATTTATCAATACGTCGCATAGTGAAGAGTCTGGCCAGACTGTGTGGCCTATGCCGCACATTTTAAATTATTGGAAATGTCACACTCAGGCTCAAAGCTAGTTTGCCATTATAAAGCTTTACATTTCTGCTTCATTAGATTAAATTGTAAGATATGAAGAGTATATTTGTTGATATAAAAGAAATATGAAACTAACACCTTATCAAAGTATTGTATGATTTCGCATTGTGTGATATGGGTTTTAATTCACAACTCTGCACCTCTTAAATGTTATTCCCCGGAACATATACCGTCATTTGAAAAATGGCATGCGGCTTATAGACCAGACACCGCGTTTACGCCTTTTACTTTTAAATGATATCATAACTTGCGATATGTCTCTTTTCAAACAAACGATAAAGTTTTATTGTATACGTTGCAACATTTTTATTAGTCCATTGCGTTAAGATAACTCGTGTAACGAAAAGTTTTCATGTGTCTGAAAGTCTCTCGATGGCGGCACTCATTCTTTCAGACTATTTGTCTCTCACCAATGGGTTGATAATCGTAGACCTATGTGAGATAGCAGCTGGAGGCTAGGAAAGAATGCCGTGGTTGTACTGGTAGGAGAAATGCCAGGAATCCATTGTTAGGTGTTCCAGCCGCCGCGATATAACTGAAAAAGTGTTGAAATCGGCGTTAATCTCCATTCAATCAATCAACTGAGTGACTCTATAATTTCAGTATACATGTTGCGGACTATACGGTCCTAAAGACTGGTATCAGGCCCGGTACAATCTTCATGCAGATAGGAGTTTGGTTTCCAAAGGGAAACAACCCTATCCAACATCGTGTTGCAAGGATTATCGGGACTGCGATCTTAGTTTAAATACAAAGAACCAGCCAGCCATATTCACCTCGGTAAGGAAGATCAATTATATAACCTGAGACATAAAAAGGGACAATCTTTAAATAACGAAAAGTATCGATCGTTATCTGCCTTGTCACTCTTACACGACTATAGATATCAATCTTTGGAACTCATTCTACCTAACTGAATAATTATGCTGAGTGTCGAAAAAAAGTATGCACTTTCGTTTTTTCAGTTCCTTAAATTTTTGCAAAGTAAGATAATATTAGTCGTAAATTCGGACACATATTTTAGATGACCCAAAAGATATGAAAACTGATTTCTATCATGTTGTTTGTACTGCATACATTCGGTCAGCTCATTATAATGGCGTTGAGTTTTGAAATTCTTGCAACTTCTTCCCTAGGAAAAGACATGAGCGTTAATGGCATTGCAGAGATTGACTATGAACTCCATACCATTTGCGACGTGAATTTAACAGTAATGTAAGGTCAAACGGTGAAATGACGTACTGCAATTTACAGAGGAAACATAAGTGGATCCGTGGTCAGACCCCATCCGGTCTTTGGCCTTCTTTATTATATAAAATTGCTCAACTTTCAAGTGCTGCAGTGCATTCAAAAACAAACTGCTTATATATTACGTCATTAGCGCTTCATCTACATTCATTGTTCTATATTTTGTGACTTAAAAAACTGGGTCAATGGGTCAATCAGGTTAAAGTTTTGAGCCAGAGAAACACCCGGGGTAACCCGATGCAGGGAACTCGGAGGATACCAGAATTTGGAGGTAAACAAAGAAAGACAGATGCTACAATCGTCTGTATTTCCACTTATTATCACTAAAAAATAAGATAATCAGGATGCTGCAAAGTTTTAAACATTTAGTCAAGCAATCCAAAGATGTAATTATGATAAGAGATGAAAGATGTCAGTTATGGTTAAATGAGAATATTGAATTTAATTTAGAGAGTCGTGATAAATTTGATTTAAACTACACAATATGCTCAGTATCATTGACAAATCATGCATAAATTTCAAAGAATTGAACTGCATTAAATGTATACGGTATATTCTAAAAGGAAAATGGATTTTCGCTGTAAAATATGTAAAAGAAATATCAATGTTTGGAGGAAATTAGAATTGGATGTGTCGCATTTTATGATATAGGATAATCTGAGGCAAGATGTTGGGAGTTAAGAGTAAGTCGATTTAATGATAATGGTGAACTAAGACGATAATTGTAACGCAGTCATGATTGATCTTCCATATTTTAAGCTTGTACAGTTTAGTAACATGGTGAAATTGAAATTTATCTCAACCAAAACCATTTTAAATTGCTCACTCAGTGCTCCATTCATTCATTCGAAACATCCACTCAAAACTGTTCAAAAACGCTCCAAAACCATTGAAAAGATCAACAACTTTATTAGAAAAAAGTAAATAAAGCTATAGAAAAATTACTATTTCACTGACAGAATTGAAATAATATGCGTGTAGTTGATTCTTAAGGAGATGGGAAGTTATTTATAGAACTTGAATGCATGTTTTACTAAAGGAAGTCAATAAATATCACCTTTTCTGTACATACAGAACAAAATTAGCGATATTTGATTATCTCCAATATTTTTCACTTAAAGGCCATTCATCCTACTGCTTCAATTTCATTCCAAAATCATTCACCTTGTCAATTTTACGATGCTGGAAACTGTACGACTATATTTAAAAGATAATTTGTTATATTCCGTTTACATGTCTTTTCAAGTTCGTCCCGGTTCGTTGGTTTTTTATGGAATACATGGAAGCTCGACATGAAGGAAAACTCGGAAATGGCAATTTGAGTTATTTTTTTCTAATCGCTTGTATGTACTAAGCATACTTTTGATACACGAGTTAGCATTTAAATGGGTCAAAGAACAAGTTTTAGTCTAGCCAATTGATTTAAGAGTAGGATACGGATGTAGGACTTATATAATATATTATTGGGCCGGTAGGGAACTTTGTGTTGCCAGAGAAGAGTGCTCCGTGTACAGCAACAAATACACCACCATGAAAATGACAATGAAATTTAATCAAAAAATCAATGTTTAATGTCGCCAATACATGATCAATTCTACAGTATTATTGTAAATAAACTTTATTTAAGACTATTTAAAAATTATTGTCAATAGTTTTGCCAAATGAAACCGAGCGTTAAGGGGCATCATAAAATGATTATTATTATCCGCCACTGAAGTTAAGCGTATATTGGTATCATTTTACGTCGGTCCGTCTGTTCGTTATTCATTTTAAACATCACCATTCATTTATGTACGAAAAAAGAGAGCCTACATGTGAATTTCCTTGTTTATACAAGTATACTTGATTATCCGACAGTTATTAATGGATTTGCATTAAAACTGTCAAAGAATGTGTGATATCGTTTGGCTAGGTGCATGTTGTCACAGTTTAGCGGCATTGTATCACGTCATGGTAAATGGGGATATAGATGTAAAATAAATATTGTTTGTTCAACCCCTTCTTTATGGATGGATTTACCGGAATGTTCCTTATCATAAGGCCATGTGCACATTATTGCGCTTTTGTTATATAATGCCGCGTCATGGAAAACTGGCTAATGTTCCGGATTATTTGAAGCATAATTGCACTTTGATAATGTTTTGACGCGAAGAAAAAACGCATCAGTCATATAGAAAGGGAAAATATTTAAAATCGGCGAATTTCACGTTAAAAATATTTAATCACATTGACGACTTATCTATTGCAGTTCAAAAGACGAAAGATCTATTTTTCTTTTCAATGTAAAGGTGAAGAGTAGTTATCCAGCTTCAAAAATGTTTAATCTTCATTCAGAGGTAATACCGGTTTTTGACCACAAGGACTGGAACATGAAGCGTCATACCTATTGCTAATTGAACAATGCAAATTGCCCATAAGGTTAGGCAAAACACCAATCCTCTATTCTGAAAGAGCAATTGGTCATTCCTTAACATTAAAGGCATATAAAGGCGATTACGAAAAAGACGAATTCTCTTTGAAAAGAAACCGGAAGAGTTGATCATAAGGACATGGTGTTGGCGCAATATTTTGTTAAAAACTATGAAGTAATCAAAGCGCTAAAAGCGCTGAATGTCTGGTTTATAAAGAGGCAAGGTGACATTTGAAGGCATGCACTCCATTTTTTAATCTTTTTAGCAAGGCTTTTTTAGGCAAGGGAAACCAAGGGTTCCATTAACCTATAGGGACCGTAAGCAACATTCCAAACTCACTTCAAAGGAAATATGTCGAACGGTATGCTCATTTTATAGCGCTGAATCCGCAAAACACAACTAATTCCCAAGGTTTAGATTACTATGCCCGATACTGCTTTGTAGACAGGCGCAACTCGCGTTTTTATACTTTTAATTGAGTAGCTTTGTTTGCTACTAGTCAGTCAATTGGTTACACTCCTGTCTGTTTTGGCCGTGTTAAATTATATAGTAAATTGGCACATTTTGACAGTCTGTAGCTCCTTTAAAAAGCAAATTTGGGCTTAATAACTTAGTGCGGCTTAAAGAGCATTATATGCTCTTGAATATCATCTCCAGAAAACAGTACCTTGCAGGATAAAATTTTTCACAATTTTTCATTGCGCACGACTACCCTAAAAATTCTCGTGGTAGGAAAGTATACGCAGACTTGGGTACCTCCACCAAAGGTCAGGCTCCAAGAAAAAATAGTTCGCACCTAAATGCATTTCATCTCATGCATGGAATGTAGCAGAGGTCTGGCACTTAGCTGAACCTCATTTCAAGCACTTTACTCTGACTCAAACATTAAAACAGTGTGGCAAAAGGAGCATATCATTTTTTCTATCCGGACTATTTTAGGGTACAACGACCTCGGAAGTAATTCAAGACCGGAGCGGATCCTAAATATGAAACTTTTTATTTCCAATTTGGACAAAACTTCTTTCAACCTATGCATATGTGTATTACAACTTTCCATGTCTTTAAATTTTTCAAAAATATTACTTAGAAATGAAATTGCAGGAGAATTAACACAAGGCCTATATTTCTGAAATTAGGACCAAAAAGGAAAAGTTTCAGTGTCCTTCACATGATGATTAGAAATTGACATAACTTTGGTAATAAGTGATCAATTTCCATAAAATAAAAGGTGTTTTGCAGCAAAATGATTCTTCTTTACTTTGTGACCCTTTTCAGATGTCTATGCTAAAAATTGGTTGCAAAAAAATCATTATTTGAAGAAAAAATTGATTTTAAGTTTAATTTAAGTTCAATTTTTCTTTAAAAATATAAATACATTCAAGAAAAAACCCTCATGAATAGCTTATATTGTAAGTTTAATATTCAAAAACTAAGTCAAAGGTCAGAAACTCCCAGGAAAAGTTAATTGGACAGTGTTAAAAAGAGAAAAGTTCTAAATAAGAATTACTATTTGAGGCTGTAGAGCAAAATGGTGGCAGAATTAATCTTTTGTATAATATATTAAAATCTTTTAAAAGTACTATTTTTTTGCTTTTACCATTTTGATTGAAGAGTCTAAGCTGTATCCGATACAAAAATATTTACGAAACAATGTAAAGGGGATCCCTAACAGGAAATATCCATACAGGGCTTAGGGTTTGAAAGCTTATTATCTTCATTTCAAGTGGTTACTTAGACTGCCGGCCAATCAAATTAGTGCCGTTTTGGTCATATGACACTGACATTGTGGGGTAGGTATAAAAGAAGATGAGGCTTCCTTTTATTACCAAAACCAGCTATTCTTTCAATTTCCAGACATCTAAAAACACATTCTTATTGAACATGATTTAAGGCAGCAGATGCAGAAGAAGAGAAAGCTTTTTTCAAAAAGAAAATATGTTTCATTAATTGAGAAGTAACCAACAAGGACCTTGCAGTGAAGCTTATGAAACAAAAAAACACAAAAAACAAGTACTATTTCTACTACAGATGACAACATTTCGAACGATCATATGTGTAACCTGCTACAATGACAAAAACAACACTTTTAGAATGAATCGCCTAAGTAGCAAATCCATCATGGAATTTCAATACCGTGAGGTTAAGGATTAACAAAATGTAAGTGAAACAAAGAAATATGTTGAGGTGATGGCATACATAATTATACATAGACTGTCCACTAACGGTGAAATCGACCGGCTGAAACAGAGCGACCTCTTATTCGAGCTCAAAACTATAGATCAGCACAAATGAGTTGTAACTACATATAAATAAATTTGAGGATACAAGAATATTACACTCAAAATCCCTTAAAAGGGAGGGGGAGTAAATCATATTGCAAGAGAGAGAGAGAGAGAGAGAGAGAGAGAGAGAGAGAGAGAGAGGCAGGGAGAGAGAAACAGAGAGCCAGACAAACAATGACAAAGAGACAGATAGAGATGGGGACAACCACACACAGACAGAGGTACTGTAAGAAAGCTCATTCAAGCAAGGTTTGATTTTCCAACAATAGTTTGTGTTTTTAGTCTATTTGAGTTGAACTGTTGATTCTGAACCCAAAAACATGTAGAAAGTCCTATCGACCATCATTCATACCAACGAGGCTTTTAAGTGGCTAATATTCTAGGGTGATGGCATTATCCATACCTTTTTCAGATGAAAATTTTAGTTCTTTACAGCCCAAACTTCTTGTTCAGATGATCAAATTGTGCAGACAGCTTGTTATGACATAATGGGAAAAAACCAAAGCATTCCGGAGGAATCAAAGTACTTTAAAGGCGTGAAATCAACAATTTGATATTTTTTTAAAAATTTAATTCAAATTTTAAAAATATTGAAAGATTCTTATCAGAAACCAGTTCTTGATCATATTTACTAGTTGACTGTGACATTTGAGTCAAAAATTTATGAAAACAACATAGCAATCAATATTTTTGTGTGACCCCCCCATCTCCATATAGGTTACACTCCTGTCTGTTTTGGCCGTGTTAAATTATATAGTAAATTGGCACATTTTGACAGTCTGTAGCTCCTTTAAAAAGCAAATTTGGGCTTAATAACTTAGTGCGGCTTAAAGAGCATTATATGCTCTTGAATATCATCTCCAGAAAACAGTACCTTGCAGGATAAAATTTTTCACAATTTTTCATTGCGCACGACTACCCTAAAAATTCTCGTGGTAGGAAAGTATACGCAGACTTGGGTACCTCCACCAAAGGTCAGGCTCCAAGAAAAAATAGTTCGCACCTAAATGCATTTCATCTCATGCATGGAATGTAGCAGAGGTCTGGCACTTAGCTGAACCTCATTTCAAGCACTTTACTCTGACTCAAACATTAAAACAGTGTGGCAAAAGGAGCATATCATTTTTTCTATCCGGACTATTTTAGGGTACAACGACCTCGGAAGTAATTCAAGACCGGAGCGGATCCAATTTATCCATTCGATCATTCCGTCTAACAATCGTAGTAATGTTTTTTTAGGGGCACAAGCTCGTCGACTCTTTCTTTTACATTGAATTGAATTCCATAAAGAAGTTGTATTTTACCGTGGGAACACAAAAAATTGATACGGTCGATTTCTCCCTTTCCCACAATATGGTCCATCCTTTGCTCATACCCCATTATTTTCTTATTTCTACCGGAGATATATATCAAATTACACAAAAACAACAAATGTTTAGACAGGTCAAAATTGTTAAAGATTGCAAACTATATACAATTTGTGGGCAAATTAGTAAAATTTGTAGAAGAAAGGAAAAATAATTAAGGAGAAAGTTGGCAGAATTTTCTTCTTTTCCCCATAGCAAGGTATTCCGTCAAGATCAAATATAAAAGCTATGTATCTTTGACACAGCAGTGATTTTGGCAGTGAAAAGTAAGAAAATATCTGGTATACATGATAAGGACAAGGTTAATAATCAAGATTATATTTCGGCAAATTGACCTCGTGTGTTGTTCGTCCCGAGCCTTCAGTTCTATCTGTTATTTGATTTTAGCACGGCGTAGTGAAGTGCAAGCACTGCGTTGATCACACAAAGCACTTCGTGCCGCACAAAAGTTGATGACGCATACTAGACCTTTTTTTGCGAGCGCGTGAGCACAAAAAAATCTTTGTAGTACACAAGTACACACGAATATCAAAACATCTTCTTTAGCTGAGGCGTAACAAGAAGACATCATTTTCCCGCTATACTATCGTAACGCGGAAAATTTCAATAGACCCGAGCGCGCTGGTTACGAAAACAATTATAATTGATATTATTATTTTAGTATAAATATTACAATGTCTTATATTATTGAAAAGACTGTCTTTTAGATTTTAAAAGATGCATGCATGTATAGTAATAGAGACTTTACTCTACCATATCCACCATATCTGCATGCACAACGAGAAATTAGACAGCACAACATTCTTCGGCCAAAATATCAATGCCGCTAGTTTTTAGCTGCACTTGCGATATTTCTTGTCAAAAGGAGCCACTTATCGCAACTGATTGCACCTTTGGCAAAACAATATCTCTTGATATACCCAAAACCAGGATTTGTTCATAGAATGACCTCCTATTTTTTGTAAGTGATAGAAATAATACAATTGTTCTTACCCAATGCACGTGAAAAGATACTTCAAACTTAATTACATCGTCATCTACACAGCCTCTTCTACCAAATCAATAATTCAAGTTCACAAAATATGAGAGTTCCCAGTATCAATCCTCTAAACTCTCCGTATCATTAAGTGAAGTTACTCTCAATTCCTAGTATCCAAAAATAATCATACCTGGAGACGTTTTTCACACAAAAAAGCAATACTTCCACACACCAGTGAAAAGGGGCATCGCAAATTGAAGAAAAATGACCAAATTTTATAACTGATCTGTCGGTGTATTGGAAATGTTTCAAAGTTGGACAAAACTTGACTGCAACTGACATTGACACGCAAAAATACGCAATTTCAACTTTCAAGATATGACACACTGTTTATTCGCTGAAGAACGACTAGAAAGTAATTACATACTGTTTCTTAGTTACAGAGGGCAACCGCCTGAAGAAGTGAATACGCCCGATCTTGCCTTTAATTTGGATAATCAATACACAAATACAGACCTTTTTTTCATCTGTCTTTCTTTGTTTACCTCCAAATTCTGGTATCCTCCCATTTTCCTGCATCGGGTTACCCCGGGTGAGAAAAGGCACAGTCGTTTGCCACCTATGAAGAGGACAATTAGGTCGGGTACGTCCCCCATCGCTAATCCGTCCTCAAGGAAAGAAAATCGTGCACGAAAAAGATCGAACAAAGCATTTTATTAAAGAAAATATGCAATACTTGGAAAAAAATCAAATAAAAATGCACGTGGATCACTGTTCTCCACTTGAAAATACCATTTTCAAGCCGAACTATTTTTTTCTTAAAGGTCTACTTTTACAACGACCTCCGTAAGTAAATTCAAGTGAGGTCACTCCACGTGTGCTTGCTTATTTGACTTCCTGGATCATTCGCGAAATCGTTCGGACTCTTTCGTAAGTTCCTCGGACGTAAGTGCGGTAATTCTGGGTCATTTTCAGGTAGTTTGGCTTCTGGTCGATATTAAGTCAATACGCTTAAAGAAAAACACATTTCTTTATTGCTCTCCGGTCGTCTCTGGAGATATATTATAATTTCATGACAAAAAAAACTGCGTTTCGTTATCAAATTATTATATGCCAACCTTTAATCTTTCGTCGATTTTGTTATACTCAACGTCATCCAGGAGCTTCAGGTATTATATAAACCCGTGTTCGAAATAGCGCGCTTTCGTGGCTGCGCCCGTATTATTTCAAAGATTATCCCATGGAATCGCTGAGGATCTCCTATTGTTGCTTGATGTGTTACTTGTCACAATGTACGTTGTTGTTCGGCCAATTTGGTTAGAAAATAGATCTACTAACTTTCTGATTACACAGGATTGTTTTCTGTGATTAAGAGCATAAAAGGTCTTTAAGTTATTCAAAATTTTGAATCTAATCTTTTGGAAACAAAACCTCTTTAAGAACGAACAAAATAGGGAGGAGAAAACAACATCGCTAAATCATGTGTTTTATTTTTATTTTGCTCGCAATTTGTTGTTGTTTTGTTGTTTTTGTAAGCTTTTCTGGTCAACAGAATCCCTTTTCGCTAAATACAAGCCGATTTAAGTTTTATTTATGGCTTAACAAAAACGATTATTCGGGCAATGAGCTTTATAAGTATAAACAAGCTACGCCTTATTAGTAAACAATCTTATGATGTATAACTACTTCTGCGAGTACACGCGCCGGCTTAACTTGATTTTTTTCTATATTGATCGGAAGACTGAAAAATCTCTCTATTTACAGACTCATCTTGAACCACAGAGCGTTTATTAAGTTAGTATCAATAATATGTTTGTTCGCATAATGTCTTAATCCGTTACCCAAAATCAAATGTTTGTCTTCGACCCTAGTCAGCCTGTCCAAACCGCGCAGTCTGACTAGGATCGACACTTTACGCACTACCCAGATGGCCCTTTTTCGCGTAACGGATCACATGCGAATAACTTACGTGTACTTTTATGTATTCCCATTAATATCCATGCATTCCGATTTGCTATTAGTTTGGTTTTATTCCACAATGAAACAGTTATGTGTACACAGCTATTGTGAAAGCTTGAAGACAGAGTCGTTCCATAAAAGTCTATTTATTTATGAAAAGAGTATTGATCAATTTCACAAAACTGTGAAACTGAAAAACCTAACTTCACGTATGTTTGAATCCGCTTCGCTTATCTCATACTCATACTCATTCTTTTATTAAGCTATAAACATCTACAGTGTTTCTAGCACAAAGCAATACAAAGAGAGAACATTTTAACAAAGATCGTGAACATTCAATTCTGTTAATTAATACCTCACAAAAAACATAGAGTTAAGAGAATAAATGATCGTAGCTATCAAAATATTTTTTTCAGTAAATTAAATTTAATGAATAAAATTTAATTCTAATCAAGCAAGACAGTTTTCATTGTCTACGCGGATTAAGCATTTATATATTCATAAAGATATACATCACCAATTTAACATCTATGGAGAAATATTTCGACTTTTGTCTGCAAAATAAATAAACTTGGCTAACTTAATTATACTTTTTTTGGAAGTCATTTGGAACAGACTTTGAAATTTATGCGGTGATGACCATTGACAATAAAAAGGTTTCAAGTATTTTCTTCTGAGGTCTGAGAATTTCGGACAAACTAATACAAAATGATATTCTTTTTCTACCATGTTCATTTGACAGTTTTTGCATATACAGTTTTCAGGATTAATATTATCATGTCGGCCCTTTTCAATAAGTAAATTGTGCGAAGAAGTTCTTATTTTTGCAAGAGCTATCTTATATTTTATATCATACTGATGTTCTAAGTAGGGTTCTAATTGAAACGAGTGTTTAAAATATCCATATCAATACACTGTGATTAGGTGTTGTTTTTTATTATTATTATTTTTTTTTTTTTTTGTTCTTCTTTTTTAGTTTCATTTCTCCGTGAAATAAGAAAAAAATGTCTTCATCCCCAAATTAGAAGTCATAAATATGTTGTCATTCTAATTAATAAGTGCTTCAGTTTCATATTAATAATATTTTTCATTTTGCACTGAAGAAAAACATTGAAACATTGTTCTGGTAAACATTATCCCCTAACTGATGGTCACCTTTTCTCGTGAGTTAAAGCTCGTCAATCACGTACGTCTGAACATAAATAGGGTCGTTACGCTAAGTAAGAAAGATGTTGGCAAATTGTGCTGTAAATTAGAAGAAATGTCAGAATAACAAGTGTTTGTTTATCACAAGCAAGTACGTGTTTACTTAGAGCAGAACGTTCCGACTTAGAAGCACCTATAACATTCAAAAGGCCACAATCAAAACGTAGTTGGTAGAGTGTTGGCCACCAAATCATAGAGAACCCAGGTTTGATCCCCAGCAGCAGCACTCATACTTTTCGAAAATTTTCTCCCATCAATGGGTGGATATCGTAAACTGGGTGGGGTGGGCCGCTAGCGACTCGGGAAGAAAGTCGTGTTAGCACTGGTAGGAGAAATATCAGGAAGCGAAAAGTAGGTCACTGGATGAAATCTTAAAAAAAAATTCTTGTATTCTAGATACAAAACCTTTGATCAATCTTTGTGGATCTTGTTAAGGATTTATATCTTGATAATATCTAGATCAAGTGAAAGTAGCCTATAGATCAGGTTAGGTGTAAAGAAGTCATCGAGTCTATTTAAAGGAAAAAGAATTTTCTCTGTTGAGACACATATATGGCTCAATAACCATGAAACTTTTTAAACGTCGAATAATTATCTTAATTACAATGTTAAATTTAGCAAATTAAAAAAAATGGGTCAGAACAGGTCAAAATGTACTTCACCAAGAAAAATACTGTAGTCTCCTTGCTCTAAACTCCTCTGATTACATTTTTTTTGTCAACAAATCTGGAGCTTTCTTAGACTGCTTAGTTTAGTAATTGATAGATTACCGACCTCGCCCCTTGATCTCCGTCATGACATAACCCACATTTACTTAAACGATATTTATCATGAAATGAAGCCTGTATTGACCTGATATCACCTGTCTGGTAACATAGCATAATATCAGGAAGTCTATTTTGGTAATACCAATTGGCATTCATCTTCATCTGAATTTCCTCGATTTTAATATAATTAAGCGCTAAAAATGATTGCTTGATAAATAGAATAACATGTAAGTACCCTAAAATATCAAAGTTATCTAGTAGCGGCTGCGAGAAATGATCATGACTAGGCAAAGCCTTGTCTCCCAACCTCGACCAGATTATATTGTTATTTTATCATATGACACTATTATTATTAACACATTACATGTATTCACTATTCATCTGCAAAATATGGATGTCAAACAAACAGCGAAACCGATGACGGGCGATCTAGTCGTTAAAGTAATTCATCCACAAAAGTACTTCCAAGTAAAGAATTTTGATAGACAGCCGCTAAGGGAATGGAACTCGGAACGTCTTGTTCAAGAACTCGACACTTTTTTTCTCGGCCATAGACACCATCCATGATGTATAGCGTTGAGAACTAGTGAAGTTTTCAACAAAAATATGGGTTTATACTTATAAATATAAGTCGTTATATTTTCAATGTTTAGTAACACAAACAGCATAAACTATTGCGACTTGGTGTTAAAGAAAAAATACACTCAACATGTTTTAAGATTTCACCATCGGTAAGTTTCTGGATTTAGCATTAATATATTGCAATATACAATAAAAGGAACTTGTACACCTAAAATGGTTAAAGTTTCAAAACCGTTAGTGTGGTGTCCGTGGTCTAGAGGTAGAGCGTCGGCCAAAGGTCCTGAGTTCGATTCCCGGGAGCGGCTATCGATCTTGGCTCTTTCATTGGCCCACACATTCGGCGCGAGTACTGGTGATTTTTCCAGGAAGCAGAATCGAGAGGGATTAATCTAAGTTGTAAGAACTTGTTTCCCAATCGATGTAAAAGGAATAGGTTTCAAACCAACCGTTAGAGTAAGATCGCTCTGAATTTGGTGTATAGTAACACTTATGGTGTAAACTTAAACTATTGTAAACTTGTGTTAAGGGAAAATGAAAAGTTTAACCTCAAAAATGGTTTAAGTTCCAACACTGAAAGAGTAAAGTTTCTCTGAATTTAACGAATAGTTACACTGATAGTGTAAACTATTGTAAACGTTTGTAAAAGGAAACTTGGCACCCAAAATGGTGTGAGGTTTCACCAATTAAAGAGTGAAGTAATACCAATTATTCCTTGCTACTTTTTACACCGTGTTTCGTGTTTTACAACGCCAAACGTGTTTATTAAAATAATAATAATAAATTAAAATATCCAAAAAAGTATCTTTGTTGATGTTGTTATTGTTGTTGTTGTTAGTGGTGGTTATTTGTTTATTTGTTTGTTTGATGATTGTAATAGATACAACATAATCATATTGGCATTATCTGAGAATCCGACGAACACAACATTTTTCTATATCGTGTGCTATAATTAGGTAACCAGAACGGATGTAACTAATTACGTGATAAATGTGTTTGTTTCATTGATATGACAGCTACCTGACATTATATAACACAGCATCGTAATCTGAAAGACATATTGCCAAGTCACAAGACAAGGGGCCATTTTGGTTGTGAGTTTCTTATATACAAATTCCAATCATTCAGAACATCAATGCGCCATCGGGCGCCTAAAAGTAGTAAAGTTAGGAACATCGTGAAATTGACAAGTTGAATGATTTTGGAATAATTTTGGAGTGTTATTGAATGGGCGAGTTAGAATGATTTCGAATGTGGCAAAATATAATCGATAATTTCGCCGTATTAAACGAAATAAGCTATATTTTTTATCTCCCTCCAATGAAATGTACCTACTTTTCTGTACTGTGAAATAGAATCATGTAATAATTTGATCGGTTTGATTGAAATGATGACCCCTTTGAACGATTTTGGTCCGGTTTTGAACAATTTCGGAATGATTTTGAGTGACTTGAGTGAATTTTTGAAATGAGTGATTGGAATGCTGAGTGAGTGATTTTGAATGGTTTTGATCGAGATTAATGTCGACTTATCTTACCAAGTAGAGCGAGTCAAATGCGCGTTTCAAGATGAACTCGCTCAAAATATGCAAAACTTCATTCAGATAAAAAACAATTATGTTTTCATTGGTTAGCGTCAATTTTGAAGTGTCTGAACTTATTCAAAAAGTATAAACCTTGTCAATGACAGGATTTTAAAAAATGTAGGTCCTGTGTGTCCCGTTTAAGTTTTGTTTTTGTTTTTTTTTTTGGTTTTTTTTTTTTTTTTTTTGTACACAGAGAATATGATATTGTATGATAAAAATGATTAACATATCTTTACGCAGAAATACATGACATGGCATTCTTAGCCCTGTTTATCGCGTAATTTCTAAAAAAAAAACACGTTTTGCAATACGAAAGAGGAACATCTCGGGTTTTCGAAAATTACCAACCCCGCTAAAACTGTATGAACTACGGTTAGTAACATCGTGAAAGTGATACTCGACTCAATCAAAAAACATTCTTAATTGCTGTTCAACGCTCGATTCATTTATTCCAAATAATAACTCGCACCATTGAAAAAGTTCAAAAGTCGTTCAAAACACTACGAAATCGTTCGAAGAGATCGACATTTTATTCAAATTGATATCAACTGTCCACGAATTCATTGTCTAGTTTTGGTTAAGGTCCGCAAAGACACACAAACCCAAAAGGACGGACGCCGATTTTAACGAAGGGAGGTAATCCAATATCGCTTGTTTCGTCCAATAGGATTAACGCTGTTTAATTTCACTCAAACTCGATCCTGCCACTCGTTCCATTTTATTCGGAAATCATTTCTAGATCATATACTGTTCCAATTTCACGTTGTTGTTAACTGTGCACAGGCTTGATAGCTTTGAAAGTATTTGCTTGTTGGCGATTTTCCATATAATACGTTGTGTTCAATAATACCTTAGTTTTTTTGGTTTTTTTTCGAAATGCGTTCTTGTGATGACGCCTGTTGGATCAAATTTGCCTTTCAAATATTTGTTTTGTTTAGGAGAATTGCCAAATGAGCTACTTCATTTGAGAAATAGTATCTATACACAAAGGAAAAAGTATTGCAACATCAAAATGTATATAAAATTAAGTGTACGTTTAACAAAAACAGAATATGGACCTCTAATAATTTATTGGACGTTCTTGATCGCCAAGTATCTGAACTGTTATATCCTTTTCAAAATCTTGCCCAGTTGTTACAGATGTTGCAATAGTAGTGACTAATTTCCTACGTCTGATCCAGGATATGAAGAGAAAAGTGAATGCCACGATTGTCGTCGCTGTTGCATATACATGACATTGGCTGTACAGTTAATGTTTTGATTACCCGTGGATTAGAGTTAGTAACCAGGTTGAAATCTATTCTAGCAAATTCGATGCAGCCATAGTTAATTGTGTACGAATAATTAACTAAAACGTGTTCTTTTAAGAATGACCATAATATGCATGAAATGGCAGAATAGGGAAAAATCCTTGTTTTTCAGTTTTATTACCAATTAAAAGACCCACTGAAAATGTTTTCTTGTGCATAAAATGCGTTAAGTTATCACAAATCACCTTTGTTCAAAACTACTTTGGTAGAAATCGAATGTTGCAATACTTTTTTTTTCTTTGTGTATATGAAAGTGGTTTGGACTTGATCTTTCATTTCTTGCGTTTCGCTCAGGTTAAGGACGATGTTAGATTGTTTAATTATTTACTAAGGCCTGTTTCTTGTACAACCGATGCAAACATTTAATTTAAAAACAACTAGAATAAGGGGAGGTTCGAAGTACAAAATATCATTATTTCAAATAAAAGTACGTGCATTATACTCTTTCATCTTTAACTTTTAGAGAAAACGACAAAGTTAAACCCAAGTTTCGACCTTTTTCATCTGTGAGGTACGGAATTGTAAGTCGTTATACTCTGACTTTGTCTGTTTAAATATATACGTATACTTCTTTCCACGGAAAAGGTTCTAAAAATGTCGTGTTGATTACACGACAAATGTCGTGAGACAGGAATTATGCAGGTTGTCATAACTGGTTTGTTAGCTGACAGCGCCAAAAAACACGCGGAGACAGTCTCGGCCGCATTTCGAGCATTTTATTCGTAACTTGGCAGAGGTACTTGTTCTAGAATTAAAGATAAAATGTATCCAATAAGGCGCAAGATAATACCTATCGGGAAATACCTCTGCATAATTTCTAAGTGCCCCAATGTAGAAACGAGCCCATTGAAAACTCGGATATTTCAATCATCAATATGTTTGACGAAAAATTATTATAAACTTTTTAAAAAGGGACAAGTTCCTTAAAACAGTCTTGATATGCGATTCAAAAAGTGTTATTTGGCTTTTATTTTATACCTTCACAAAATGATAAACCAAAATATTATCTTAGTTTTGCAATTCAAAACAGTTATGAGTATGGGGATTGAAAAGTTTATTCTTTCGATAACCTACCAAAATCTACTTTCAACAATGTGATATTCTAGTTAGATTAAGAAAGGTTCGATTTCAGAAAATTCATAGGAGCGTTCTTGCGTGTTTGCTTTTCATTTTGAAGATGGGTAAAATTTCCCTTTCGTTTAGATAAGCACGGAATGATAATGAGCCAATTATGAATTCCACGAAATGTCGAATTAAATCTGACCTCGTTTATTTGTTATTCATGAAATTGAACTTTTATGTGGCAACTTAAATAGAGAACTGTAAGAATTGATTTTGTAACAGTGCAATGTAATACATTTATTTTAGTGTGCGCGGGTAAATATATATGTGCACTTCGAAAATATGAATTTTGCCAGGAAACAAAAAAGGAGCGTAAATGTCTAAAATGTGGACAAACAGTCCTATTTTAAAATAGGTAGCGTTGTCATTTCTTACGTGCACGTTAATAGAATAACGCACCACGTCAAAATTACTGACGTTCATGCAAATTTTGCGCATGCTCCTATTCGCGCGTATTCTGTCTAATCGGTTAAATTGCCCAAATAGTTAATCATATATTACCACGACAAGGTTAAGACATACATGCATCTCCCCTACAACATGTTTCAGCAGAATACAGTTACAAACATCGTAAAATTGACAAGGTGAATGATTTGGGAATGATTAAGAAATGAAATTGAATGAGTGTGTGAGGCGAGTTTTTCGTGAATTTGATGGGAGGTAATTCTATATCACAAATTTTGTTCAGGATGAACAATATAAGCGATATTGATTACCTCCCTTTATTAAAGAAAAACGCGTACAAGTTCTATACATAGCTTCCTATTTCTTCAAAAACCTATGAGACGCTAACATATTGAATTATGTCAGTGAAACCGCGTTTTCCTATATCAAAATTTATTTTGAATGACGTTGTTGATTTTATATTTTTCAATTTGAGCGTTTTTGAATGGTTTGAGGGAGTGTTTGGAATGAATGAATTTAGCGCTGAGTGAGCGACTTAGAATGATTTTGATTGAGGTGAATGTCAATTTCACGATGTAATTAACTATATGTGATGGTGCCTCGTAACATGTAGTAACGGATTCCTTTTCAAAAAGATAAGCCATATCATCAATTTTGATCCAACATAACCTCTCACTCAAACACTGTTTTTTGTGGTGCCTTCATGTACTTGTCATAAAACATCCTAGGTAAACGAAATTATTGTTTGGTGATTGTTTTGTTTCCCAACTGGCGATTTGCCGCTGTAATGTCGAAATATGAAACGAATTAAGCTGTTTAACGTAGTGGGCCCGCAATAGTTCCGCAAAATTTCGGAACCCATGACCTTTCACAATGTTGACCGTGGTTTCCTAATGAAAATCATTAGGAAACCTCGGTTAACTCTCTTAAAGTTATTTGTTCTGGAAATTGTCAAGCATTTTTCATATTTCAAAAGTGTTTTTTTCACTGGATGATAGAATGATCATTCTCGATTCAGAAAATTAGCCAAGCATGAAAAGTTTGGACCCTAATAAGCCTGCGCAATCTGCACAGTCTGACAAGCTCTACTCTCTATGCACTACCGAGATAGTCCCTTTTTGCCTGACTGGTCAATATTTTCTATCTATAAGCCTTCAGCACGAAAAAGCTGTGGTTTTTACGTTAACTTTCAAAAACTTGCCAGTTGTTTTATATCTCAGAACGGTGGATTTTGCAAAAAAAAAATGTTGTTGTTGTTGTGTCCAAAACTGTCCTACCTGTCGGAGACCATCTTCACGAGTCAAGGGGTATCGAATCGATAAGATCTTCTCGAATAATAAAAAGATAAGTAAAACGTTCGTAACCCTTGGCTCGACAAGATGGTCGGAGACAAAAGGGCGAGACAATTGATCCGTCAATTGAATGTCTCATTTCTTTTAGTTTAAACACGCCGAGGGACTTTGTGCCTGAGAGAGCGTGTAATATCCCACAATTCTATTTTTCAGGGCTGTTTGGTTCCAGTTTCAGAACGTTTACAGCTAATTCTCCGCATAATAGGCTGGTCTACTTTGGGAGCTAGCTCCTTGATAGTAAGTTTGAGGTTATTGCTGTTAATAATTGTAATCGTAATTATTGCTGGAAGTAAAAATCTATTCTTTGATTTACGCATTCTTTATCTATTTAAGATATAAATGAATATAAAAAATAGATTTTCCTGGTTCTACGTTACATTTAGGCCGGTTAATTGAAGTCTTTATTCAAATGTGATTTTTTTTGAAAATGGAAAGCAAACTCTCAATTCAAAACGGACCTTTAATTATTTCAAGGCAAAAAGAGCGTGTTTTTTTTTTTGTTTTTTGTTTTTTTTTTTTTTTTTTGCGATATTTTCTTTTTTATTTGAAGTTTTTATCTTTTGTTTTATGATAAACGTTTAAGTACCTACACAAAGGGACCATTTTCGAAATGAGAAAATCAATTAATCTATATGTGGGCTCAGGGGTCTGACCCCGCCAAAATTTCAGCAATGATTGGGTTATAAAGTTGGAATATCTGAATACTCAAAGTGTCGAATGATTGATTTATTGAATGGAAATTTACGTCCCTTTCAACAGTTTTCAGTTATTTCGCGTTTTTGATTATTCTAGATTCAGAAAATACAAACGTAAGCAAAGTGCGAAAAGATTCGAACCTGCGCAAGCTGCACAGTATGACTGGGGTCGACACTTTACGCAAAACCGAGATTGTCCCTTTTTGTGTGACGCTTCATATATATATCATGTAACTTCTGGTCGCCATTAACCGCATCCAATGTCAATTATATGTTCGTATCGTAACTTTTCCCGCAACAGGTCACAACTAGAGCTTGTACGAGTAGAAATTTTGTACCTGGTTACCCGAGATCTACTTACCCTCAGGTACT
Source organism: Fragum whitleyi (assembly GCA_948146395.1). Lineage (NCBI taxonomy): Eukaryota > Metazoa > Mollusca > Bivalvia > Cardiida > Cardiidae > Fragum > Fragum whitleyi. The sequence continues at coordinate 57,038,714 of OX411551.1, read as the reverse complement.
CGTGTACCCAATGATTACTGTCTATATATTTATTTTATCAACTAAATACAAAGGCGTATCAAGAATTTCTGCAAATGGGGTTCGAATATTCAAATTCAAACGTGACTGTAAGGGACGACGGTGTTACGAGTCTGGGAGTAAGTCCTAAGCCAGGACCCTCAAAGCATTCAAGTGTATGTCCATAGTACCAACTGGAAATCAACTTTTGAAAAGAATTGAAGACTGTTTTGAACAGTCTTCAATTATTTTCTGAAGTTGATCCCCAAAGATACATAGTACCCATACAAAAGTCGGATAACGGGTACTGATTCAGGACCCGGTGGGACCGTAACCCTACCCGATACCCGGGTAATAGAGTACTCGTCCAAAATCTAATTATAACTAATTCATTTATTTCTTTATTTTCTATTCTTAATTATAATTATTCATTGATTGATATATTTTTAATTTTCAGATAGTTGGAGCCATAATGGTGTGTTGCTTTAGAATAGCAGTGAAGTAACGCGACACAAACTTGTGAAAACACTAAAGCTCTTCATTCTAAGGGAAATAAGCATGAGAGATATTAATTTGTGCTTAAATAAGTTCCCTCCCTTTGTTTTGGGGAGCTTATGCAGCAGTTGACTAAACTATGACTAATTCACCCTGTTGATAATTTTCGTTCCCTTCTAAATAAGCTATTTTAGATTAGTCCGGAAAATATTTACTTAAAAAAGAAATCGGATCAAGCACAGATAAATAAATGATTTTTTTGTTTGTTTTGTTACGTTTTGTTCTCTGGTGACAATGTAATTACAAGTAAGACACTTCTACATCATACAAACTTATGTTGTTGTATTTGTTGTTGTTGTTGTAGATGTTGTCTTATCTCCAATAACCATACATTTCGAACTAGGCATAACTAGGGTTTTGAAATTTATACGCACTCAGAAGGCGACAATCATAGAACATTTAGGATAAAGGCGATTTGTGGACTGTGACAAAAGATGAATGTCCGCCGCTCGCTCCGCTTTTTTATGATTGAGCGTCGGTGAAAAATCAAAACATCGTAACTACAGCTTAGTTAGCTGTAGTTACAATGCATTGATCGTTCATCAACGATTTTTCTAAAGAAGATTTATTTCTTTTGCTGCGGCACTTGCGTAATGTGTGTGATTGTATTCACGCCATTGTTTCGGACCGTTTAATTTCGAGTACATGTAAATGAAGACCATAAATTCATCAGACAAGGCCATTTGACGATTTCTCGTGTTTCTTTATCACATTCATTACCAGTCACTGAAACAAATAAATACTTAGAAAAAGATCAGACCATTTCGGACTTAACCAGATTCGGCGATTTTCGAATCATTTGAACTCAATTTCGATACCTAAATTCGAAGGTTATCGACCCGAACGACAACGGTCAGTCTGCGCGGCCTAAGACATTAAAACAAGTATTTTCCAAGATGGCCCCTCAACCCAGGTAGGTTCATATATGAATTTCGATGTGTTATCACGTGGTTCCTTTCCTAAACATGTGTTTCAATGAGGTCCTTTTACCCATGACGTGTTATGTACACTTTTATTTTATTACAAATTCCGTAATTACGAGACTCTCTGTAAATAATTTGTAAAAGATGTTGCGCGCTTCAAACACATGTTACAACACAAAAAGACGTCCTTGGAACATCTGGTATGTCAAGGAGAGCTTTGGGTTTTTATTTCGTGTATTAATTCTTTCTTACCGGCGTTTACATGACTTATGAAATGTCGGTTAGCCTTTTTTACTCTTTCCCACCATTTGTACTAGTAAAGGATTATTTCTACTACGTGTTCTACAGTTAAGAAAATCGTGATATTGAGACTCATCTCGATCAAAACCATTCAAAATTACTGTCTCATTACTCCAATCATTCTTCCCAAACACTCATTCCAATCACTCAAAAACGCTCCGCAATCGTTCAAAATGATAAACATTTGAATCAAATCGATCGAATAAATGCATGAATATTATTGGCTGGTGTTGATTTTTAAGCGTCTGATCTGTCAGTGGAGACACAAAACATAAAATTAGAATTCAAATTCAAATTCCTTTATTGGTTTAAAAAAATCCAGTTATAGGATTGTCACCAAGAACATACATACAATAAACATACAAGACAGAACTTATCAAAAAGGTTTATTTCTGATGGGTATATAATATATGAACCGATATAAAATATCAGCATACATAAGAGCCAAAGTCAAGTCAATTTTTTGAAGGGGGGATAATACACTACATATAATTTCGTCCAATAGGACGAAATTAGTGATAATGTATAACTTCCCTTGAAAATCAATCAAAACTCGCTCATCACTCTCATTCAATTTCATTCCAAAATCATTCAATTTTTCCAATTCATGATATTCCCGTTTTCGCATTGCCATTGGCTAGCGAATATTTTCTGTATTTGCACTTTCGTTAGTAAATTTTCGCATTTCAATTATCGATATGCAAATAGATACCTCTCTTTCGAATTATGTGCGACTGGTTTCAATCGATTCACGTTAATGAAACAATCGATTGATCAAACGATGTATTTAATTAAATCAAAAGTGTATTGATGACCTTCCCCATTCATTTCGAGATATACTTGCAGCGGCTAAAGATTTACATTTGATTTGCTCTTATGTCTCGGAGCATTTATATTTTGCAGATTAAAGCCGCTTGGCTTTTCAAAATTTGACACCAAGATAGCGTTGCCAGTAATAAATAATTATCGATCAGCCACCGTGTAATCGAAATGAAACGTTTGGAAGCAGTCAATGATACGCCTAAATGTTCAAATCGAAGACACAATCTTACTTCATTTGAGACGATTCTCCGAGTTACTGTCGTTTGGTACTGGGTTATGCCATTTATTTTCCATGATGCTCCATATGGTAGTTCTCAAAAGAAGTCGCGTGCCGAGTAAAATGATAATTGCTCACTTTGAATGTAAAACTTCAATCAAGTCATTATAATACATACTCCTTACATCATAATGTTTAAGTGTGCACAGTCATTATTTCCATAGCAAATTGCCCATAACGATGCTTGTTAAGTACAAACATAAGTGTGTAGGGGATCGGAAGAAAACAGGCGAACTAGTCTTGGAACGGGATGCAACGGCCAATGTTGTTTATAATATTTCAAATTGCCCTTCTTATATACATGTTTTACCTAGGTGAAATAAAAGATTTGGTCTGTTCTGTTCAAGTTCTGAACACTCGTTTGTCTTTCAGATAAGGAAATTTTAATGAATCAAACAAGAGGAAAAGAACGGCCCTTACTATGGCCCATACAACATAAAATTGATGTTTGTTTTTTGTTTGTTTGAATGGGGTTTTACGCCGTTTTCAACAATCTTTCAGTTATAACGGCTCTATCACCTTACAACGTATTTCCGGTATTTCACATACCAACACTTCCAAGCCTCCAGCTCCTGTCCCGGATAGGTATATGATGATCAAACCATTCGTTGAAGACAAATAGTCGGGAAGGATGAGTGCCGCCGTCGGTAATCGAAACTGGGACCTTTTGATTGATAGTCTGACATTCGATGATTAAGAAGACCCTTGGCTATTATAAAAGTTTCATGCCAAGTTTTAAGTGGCCGATGGTTCGGGCGGAATAAAGTTGATGGGGGAGTTCGATCAAATTTGGACCATCAAGTTTTGAGATGGATCATCAAAGAAACATTTCCGGCAAGTTTGATTCAAAATGGCCCACTAGTTTTGTGGGAGAAGGCATTTAGAGATTTCGAAGTCCAAAACAGCTCCTCCCTACATGTTTGGGACCAATAACAGTTTCACTAACACGTTTTAAGAAGGGTCAGTCAAGGGAAAGTTCAAGTCTGGTTGAAATCCGGCCATTGGTTACTAAGAAGAAGATATATTCCGCTTCATCCAAGCCCTACAGAATTTCGAAACAATATTGTCATAGGGGTGACAAAATCTAGAATTGGTCAGTTAACAAGAGAGATGCAGTAGCTATAACTGTTGTAACGGATTTATGCTCGTCTATTGAGGAAAATAGTTTAATGAGTAATTTTTGAGTGAACGCAACCCCGAAAACCCTACACCAGACCCCATTCCTCACTAAAAGAAAGCGGATCCACACAGGGTGTGCGTTGTCAGCGACACGATAATTTTACATTCGGAACACCACTCGGCAATTCTCACGATCAACCTCGGATGCATTCGGAACACCACTCAGCCAATCTCACGATCAACCTCGGATGTACATAGACGCAGCATTTAAAAAAAACATATTGGAAACCCTTAGAAACACCCGAGGACGTCATTTAAAATGGCGTTAACATTTGACGTCGCCAACGTTACTCGTTTGAGTCACTGACGTGAAACCATCGTATCCTTATATAGATATCTTTAGATTCTTAAATAACGACCGGGAAAAAATGAAAATAAATCGTCATTCTCAATGATTAAGATTTTTACAGCCGTTATTAACTGTAAAAATATTTATCTAAAGATAGCACCGGTTGTTTCCGAGCTTATTTTACACCTTTTCCGCCTTACGAAATGTGCAATTTTGTTCGCCTTATAAACATCCGAGGTCTGATGCAGTTAACGGAAATGACCGAGTGTTGAAACTCGTGCTCTTTTACATTTTTAACTGAGGTTTCCTAATGAAAGCATTAGGAAAACTCGGTTGACACTGTTAAAGTTCATGATTTGCGGCACTACCGCGGGTCAACTACCCTAAGAGTGAAGTAAATCTTTAAGTTCGGTTATTCAGCTGGAAATGTTGCTTTATTTCAATTATTTATTTAAAATCGTTTACAAACATTACAAATAATGAAGAAGCACTGTTTCTTATAAATTTGAATAGTTTTCTCCTTTTTACTAATTTTGAACAAAAAAAATTATCATAGATAAATAGGCCAATCCGATTCGATCATTAATCTATGCAATGGAAAAATATGAAGCACAAAACAAATGACAAAATAAATAATGTTAATCGGTTAACATTAATTTCATAGGTTTATCCTTAATACGTACACATATAAATAAAAATCGCATTGTTTATTCTACTTTTAAACTCAAGAAAAAAACAAGATGTGTTTGTTAAACACTATTACCCCCGAAACGGCATTTTTTTATAACTTTGACCTTGACAGATGACATTGACCTTGTCACATAGCCTTGACCTTGGTATCTATAGATGCGCATTATCGAGATCTATCATCATACTTTGTAATAGAGCGTAGTTTATGAATAGCATTGAAGTCATTGACAATATTAAGTAATTTACTTAAGTTTTGCAGACAGACAGACAATAGGACGGACAGATGGACAACAGTAAAACAATATGCCCTGATCTTTCGATACGGGGAAGTAAGAAATAATCAAAGAACAAATATCTACCGGGTATACGGTTCGGAAAAGTACAATGTACGGCTTTTTGCGATTATGTCTTCTTGCCTTTTCCACGTGACACCAATTAAATGATTTATGCAATATTTACTGCACTTCATTTGGAAGAGCACTCAAGATAACGTTATTTCAATGACGTCACATTCTCTTGGAACTCCACTCGAAATTTCGACGTTTACATAGGCGTAACTAGGATTTTGAAATTTATTCGCACTAAGAAGGCGACTAGCAAGGAATATATAGGATAAAGGCGATGTGGACTGTGACAAAAGATGAATATCCTCAACGCTCTCCCTTTTTAATGGTTTGAATATTGACGAATAATCAGAATATAGAAACAACCGCTCACTAAGCTGTAGTTACGATGTTTTGATCATTCTTCAACGATATCCTTCGAAAGAGGATTTATTTGTACTACGCACTATGCGTTATGTTCGTTATGGTAGTCACGCCTTGGTTTGTGTGTAAAAATCACGAGGTAAAGAATGGGCTAGTAACGCCAACAAGAGACAATAATGTGGGACTCTACACTAATCACAGATTTGCTTTGATTCTGTTATCATTGAACACAAAAATTGTTTTGTTTTGTCCTCATTTTGTCCTCATTTCGGAGGTGATTCCTCCGCAATCTCGAACTGCTCGATCGACCTGAATGACGTATCTATTGATGACGTAGCCGTGGTGTTTCCGCTTGGTCCAGGTACGGGATGACGCATTTCCGGATCCGGTTTATCAAAGTCCGAGTCTGAAACAACAGTGAAGAAATATTGAGAAACAATATGTTTATAATAATTATGATTGTCATGTTAATGGAAAATATGTATGATAGTCTTGAACAATATTTCAGTTCACTTGTTTATGTCATTATCATTAAACCCCATGATTTTCGACCGGCAGGGCGGAGCAAGGGATCGTTGCATGTAAGGTTAAGGTGAATTAGCTTTTTTATATCTACTCACTAAATAGATAGTCGACATGATATACTCGAAAGTTTAATTCGTATGTTGGTAATCAAACCCTCGTGACTTCAGCTTCAAAAAGCTGATGTTACAAAGTTTTGGTACCCCAACGGTGTTTAATGTGTTTAATTTCGCTTAGCACAATCTTTAAGGTACATTTGGTTTAAGGATACATTTATTTACTCGCGTTAACGGTAATTTACCGACAAACTTTGTAAAGAAAACAAAACTCGCCCTGCCAGGTCATTTAAAACGCAGAATACTTTTATTAAATCGACTAGGCTGGTACTCTTGTATACGGTGCCTTTTTTACATGGCAGGGACAAAGCTTAGTTAACAAAAATACATCTCCGTGTTTTTGCACTGTATGATTTTGAAAATGTTTTTCAGGAAATTTCCTTTGGTCAATTTATCAAAGCTATGTGGCAAATGAAGGGGGGATTATATGTTTAAAAATATAAACAGAGATACCTCCGTTTGACGACCATATCAATTAAACCTCCGCTTTCTTAGCATTTATTACAAGCTTGAGTAGAGCTAAACGACGATATGTCGACAACAAGTATTAGAGACCAAATTTGATAATATCCGTTATATCCGTCTTTCCAAGTTTACCTTAAATACAATTAACCATTACTAAAATTTGGTCCTACCATGTCAAAATAAATCAACAATACATCATAAACAAAACTTTGTTTAGAATTCCGTACAAAAAATAGATTTGGCAACATCATCTGCAAACTTGCGATCATGAATAAGTGTACATTTGTTTTCCTGGGATTTGTTTACATTATTTCGATTTCAAGATTCGACAGATGTCTGCTGTTAAATGATTCTGACAAACTAGCTTCTGTTTGACCCATTATGAACGGATACTTTGTAGACAAGTTCAGGTTGAAAGAAATTGCGCATAATCAATTCGAAGGAATAAATTGCTCTATCATCACCATTATAATTGAGCCTGTGCATGACATTTACAACAATTCCACATGTGCGTGAGGTGCGAACATTGAGCAGTATAGACAGGGACCTACTGTAAATGTAATGTTACCTGATGGAGCACAAGTACTTCACGACCTTATCTATCTACTAAACGCATAGAAAAGACTCTGGTCAGGCTGTGCGGATGCACAGGCTGGTCAGAGTATTTGCTATGTACATATATGAAATTGTAAATAATCTCACGCACAGATAAATTGTTGTTGTTGTTGTTGTTTTTATCATATTAAACGTTTTCTATGAGGAAGACAATGTAGTAAATGAAGGATGTTCCTTTATACAAGCAATTTAACCATTTCTAACAATGCTTTCCGAGGTCTTTTCATCAAGGGGTGTTAAAGGCGATTTTACGGAGAGAAGCCTTAAGAAGGCGCATTTCAAAATACGCATGTAGGTTACATAGGAAGTTGAATTTTTCATTCTAGATTATGAAAATCTACAGAATTCGAAATGTTTCGATCCTCTTCAGCCAATACATTTATCATTCCACCCCTGACCCCCTATGAAAACGCTTTTTTGAATTGTTGATTCTGACACTGTCCTTTTTAGACAATGTAGCATTGGTCTACTTTCGTAATACAAAAACAAGAGGACCATGATGGTCCTAGATCGCAGATGTCAACAAGGATATAATTTCTACATAAGATCAATACCATGGAATGTTTTCAGCCAACAGCAGGAAGGATATGCCTTTCCCGCTATATCATTCTTTATGAAAGGGGATGCATCCGGGTGGAGCCCATATTAGACCCCAGGGTCTTGATATGAAAAAAACTTGGTAGAGGTCCACTAGATGATGCTACATACAAAATATGAAAGCTGTATGCCTTCTGGTGTCAGAGAAGAAGATTTTTGGAGGTTTTCTTTTTTTACCCTTCGTGCTCAGAAGAGCTAAAAGGGATGCGCGCGGGCAAAGCCCAAATTGAGGGTAAAGGGAAAATTAAGAGTGGTGTTCATTTATTTGAACAACTTTGGTGGAGCTTGACCCAAGGAACATCCCTGTCAAGTTTCATCAAGATTGGCCCACTGGTTTAGGAGGATAAGATGCTTTAAGAAATTGTGGACGACGCACGTCGCACGACGCACGACGCACGAAGGACGACGGACGACGGACGATCACAATTGCTCACAGCGAGCACTTCGTGCTCAGGTGAGCTAAAAAACGACAACATTTTAAGATTTTACCGTGAAACCTGTGAGTTATGAAGAGAAAAAAACGTACTTAATTGATCGTGAGAAAAATTTGAAAAGTACATGTGTGTGACTGGTAAATGGTGACACACATGACACTTTATATATAAAAAACATTAGGAATTCAATTTCAGTAAAGAAGGGAAGATTTTCTGATGTTCAGATTAGATTGTCTATGGGACTTGGTCTCGCATTAGAAAGTTTTGACGGCACTGACCACTGATTTGTGTGTCTCAGACTCGCAAAACCTGCATATATATTGCTTCCATAGAAATGATGGTCCCCAAAAGGACTTTTCTACCGACTGATTTATGCTTATTTTGACATTAGATATTGAATGGTCTTTTTACATAACTTTCTTTCTTATTTTTATATTTCTTATTCATGGAGCATATTTATATAATTTCTTAATTCCAAACTAAATCAAACGTGTTCAATCATTCAGAATATCGATCGGCGATTTTCGTAAGCTTCAACAGACATGTTGCACATATCGATTGCTCAGCGCGAAACGGTTGTAACTCCCTCTAACCTTATAGGGAGTTAAAACTGTTTCGCGCTGAGCCATCGATATGTTGCAAAATCAAAAATAGTCAGAAGACGGAAATTACATACTGCGTTGCGGCGTACATGTATCAGGAAACTACATCGTTGTACTAGTTTGAGAAGTATTTCATTTTCTCCTGACACAAAGCTAAAAGGATGGGAGTTTTCACTCCGATTTCTCATGTTAAACAACATCGCTAATAACATCTTTAAAACCATCGACATAGAAAGCGAGAAAATTATCAGTCGAAGTTGATAGTTAAAATGGCGTAACATCACTTAAAAGACCGGCGACAGTTACGTCAATCCACCCAACCCACGGGCTCCTGATTAAAGAGTTGAAATAAGATGTCTAGAAAATAAATCCTGAATTTTTTTCAAATGAGAATTACATTCTTCAATTTTCAGATGTCATGTGTTCGATCCCGAGTGGCTGCACATATATGTGATATTTGATGGATATGTGAAAATATTTTCCCTTAGTTTAAAGTGTGTGACTGTGAATGTTGATTATTTGCATGAATATGTAACCTTCGTTAAATAAATTTATCATTATTATTATAATCATTAATATTAATAATAAATTACTATTATTATTATTTATCCTTTATTCCTCCCACCAAACGGTGGACAATCGTAAACCTAGAAGGGTTGGAGTTAGTTACATCGTGAAATTGACATTCAACTCAATTAAAACCATTCTTCATCGCTCACTCAGTGCCCTATTCATTCATTCCAAACACGCAGTTAGACCACTCAAAGTCGCTCCAAAATGACTAAAAAAGATACAACAACAAATACATTAAAAAAAATATTAATAGAAAAAATAGCGATTTCACTTACATAAGTGAAATTGTATGCGTCTGGGGAATTCTTGAAGAAATAGGAAGCTATTTATAGATTTTGTATACATATCATTCATCTTGAACAAAATTAGCGATATTGGAATACCTCTTTTAAATTTCACTCAATACTCGCTCCACACACTCGTTCAGTTTCATTCCAAAATCATTTCAAAATCATTCATCTAATCAATTGACGATATTCTTATCTGTATCTAGAACCCATCAATTGAAGCTGTACTGACCCAACCCCAGGGCCTCAGCTTGACCTTCAAATTTCGACAATAAGTACATATTATTAAGTAATGAAATTCTTCCGCTCGATTTAGACGTTAACAATGACGGGACTAGTCTTCCGTATAAATCCATTACGGTGATTGTGATTTGATAGAGAATCAATTGCCTTTTTATTTCGTCAAAACTTGTCACCCTTTTACTTTTACTATCCCAAGCTTTGATTTTCGTAGAAGAGAAAAAAGACAACATTAGTTGTAAAGCCAAATTTCATAGTCAGGTTCTTTCCTTTCCTTTTACTTTCCTTCTGTTTGGTTTTTTTGAATGGGGTTTAGCACCACTTTCAACAATCTTTCAGTTATATCGCGTCGGCCGGAGCACTAATACTGGATTCCTGGTGTTTCCCACTCCAGTACTACCATAACATCCATGGGTCGATCCCCGGCGACGACACTTATCCTTTTCAACATTTGACTCCCCCAATGGATGGATAGTCGTATGATAGTAGCTGGAGGCTATGAAATGATATAATGGTTGAGGTCGTGCAAGAAATACCAGGATTTCTTTTAAAGATTATACTGATAAAAACGGTCCTGTATTAGAACTTCGTTTCTGTGAAACTTCTTGGGGGAAAACGTATTTCTTTTCAGCAAAAGTTAAATTATTTTTCACTTGAACAAGAGTTCTATGTTTTTATTAATAGCCAAGTTTGAATGATTGATTAATTTCTGCGGTAATATTAAAATGAGCTTTTGAAAGACTAACAATATTATTGCTAAAATGTCCGAGGCTTTCGAAAGGCTAACGATATTATTGCTAAAATGTCCGAGAAATGTTTAGACTTACAATAAGTTCTATTTGATTTTTAGCTCACCTTAGCACATCGTGCTCCAGGTGAGCTTTTGTGATCAATGTGTGTCGTCCGTCGTGCGTAGTAAACAATGTAAGTGTTTACACTCCAGAGGTCACAAATATAGCCAATCATCATGAAACTTTGCCAGAATGTTTGTCAGGTCAAAAGGATGAACCCTAGTGAAAATGTTAAGGATCCGTGCCATATCATGGGAAAATGGGCCTTAATGACAATGTTCTTGTTTACACTCTAGAGGCCACAAATATTGTCCAATCTTCACGAAACTTTGTCAGAATGTTTGTCAGGTCAAATGGATGAACCCTAGAAAAATAGGAAGGATCCCTGCCATATCACAGGAAAAGGGGCCTTTATGACAATTTTCTTGTTTATTCTCTGAAGGCTACAAATTTGGTCCGATCTTTAAAAAACTATATCAGAATAATTTTAAGGTCACTAACATGATCCCTACTGAAAGGGGGAAAGATTTATATGATATGACGGAAAATGGCCTTTATGACAATTATCTTGTTTACACTTGAGAGGCCACACATATAGTCCTATCTTCACGAAACTTGGTCATAATAATTGTCTTGTCATAAGGATGAACCCCATTGAAATGGGAAGGATTCACATGATTTCAAAGGGAAAGAGGCCTTAGTAACATTTTTTTCTTATTTTCACCCTTGAGGCAATAAATCATATAATTACAATTATGATTTTGCTTGAAAATTTGAGAATTTGATATTTAGACAAAGAAACGAAGGTGAGCGATATAGGACCATCATGGTCCTCTTGTTAATATTTGGACAAACTCTTGGTTGCGTAACAAAAGAGATTTGATAATTTTTGGCCCTGATAGTGGGATAACTTTAGATTAAATGAGCATTTGAGAACTATTTGTTAAAAAATTGGATGTGAATTGACAGGAAAACCGAACAAAAAAAATGAATACCCCATTAATCAAAATTAAATGATTACCATGTGTAAATATTTACCTTTGTCAATCTGTGTGATAAGGCCCTCTTTGTATTGTCGTCTGTATTTTAAACATATTCCGATGATAAATGCAGAAAATAGTGCAGCAGATACCGATAGAACACCAATCGTTACCATGGTGATGGTATGCCACTCATCGTTTGAATCATTAGCAACTTCCGGTGTGCTATCTAACTGCGTATTCATACGCGTTTTATCGTCTTTTTGAACTTCTTTTAAAGTATTTGAATTTTGAAAGTGTAAAAACTCTGTGAAAGTTCCACAGACTGTGTCTCTGTTTTCCCAGCATGTTTCGCGCACTATTTGTGGTTCTGGACAGTCTGAACATGGCTTACAGTCTCCTTCCGGTTCCGGCCTGAACATTCCAGAAGGACAAAAACTTGAGCCGGCAGCCAGAAACAATGGAAACCCAGAGGCGGAAATGGTGTAAATCAAAATGGCCCACATGTTAAAAGATTCTTTCTCTGAAAATAGAAAAAAATATTACATGATCTAGAAATTTAAAATACATCCGGGCATGTTCGGCTGTGGTTCATTATTACAGAACATCACCGCATCACGGTTTATATCATGTTTTATCACGCATTTTTTCTCTGAAAGGGAAATCATCAAAACACAACCGAATTAAAAATTATCCTGGTATCACTGTCAACTTTCAATAGTCGCCTTTATGAAGTCGATAGTGGGATCAGTCTAATTGAGAATGCGACCCGAAAGGAACCATTTGCTATCATTATCATTATTATATTATTATTATCATCATCATTATTCTTATTATTATTATTATTATCAATAATTTTATAATTGTTGTCAATAAAAACTGAATGCGGATAGAAGTTTTTTACCGGGATCGAAACTTTTGCTAATCATTTAAAAGAAAAAGACCATTGGTTGACCGCCACTCCATCCAGCTTCTTTTGAATCATTGTTATAGTAAAATTTCTGTGTGTCCATTTAGTCTAGTTTCGTGTGACAGATCTTATCTTATATTCAAAATAAATTAAACTCATTTTTACGACTCGGTGGTACACTCCTAAAACAGCTTATCCTCAAAAAAAAAAAGGTTCAAAGTCAAGAGCTTAATAAACATATGCATAGTTATAAGAAGATATCCCGTAGACATTTGAGCCTATTGAAGTTCGTGACTAAACCTGCCCAAAACTCTCTTTACGGGATCAGGCCGGAAACCTCTAGACCACAAGTACACTTTTGTGTTCCCTGTGATCAAAGGTCCAAGGCTTGACAAAGTAGAAATCAAAGTACTGAAAGTACTGATAAGTTGGAATGCGTTCAAGAGACGGTGACATCAAGCCACTAACGGAGCTGACGCCTCCCGCCTACCACATGTGATCACATAATACGTCTCGTCTTTTGACGGGCGTATATTAATCAATGTATTTCAACAACGAGAGATGCTAAATTCCCTGAATCGCTATACAGGCCTGCATCTGATAAAAGAAAAATAATAAAAAAAGAAGAAATGAGAGAAAATAATTCTGTATTAGAAAAACCAAGAAAATATATTCGTGCTTACTTTACTATACACGCAGATTATATGATTACCATGCGCGAATCGAGGAGAAAAGAGCATAATTGTTCATGAGTATTGTAGGTATTTCAGTGGGACCTGGGGTCTCTTTCAAGAAGAAAAATCGTATGATAGCTATGATACTTTAGGAGATATGCTCTTGACATGTTTAGTGACGGAACATCGGAGCGATGGAACGACGGAATGACGGACGGAGACCAGTACTATATCCCCTCGTCGAAAACGGCGGGGGATACAAGAGTTGTTAATTAACTTTCATCTTGTACAAATGTCAATTTGTATCAAAAGAAAATTCACAATACGGACATTTTATCCATAAAGGAGGAGTTGTATTTAACAGAATTTTGACATGAAGGCCCCCTTTTCCATGACACGACTGAAATTCACATTACTGTAACAACATGCAAAAATTCAGGTAACAATGTACATTTCGCAAAAAAAATCTTTAAGATAAGTCAATAAAAAAAGGAGGAGTTGCGTTCACAAGCATTTTACAAGAAGGTCCCCTTTTCCATGACGTAATTCACCGAATCGCGATTATATAGGCAAGGTCAGGTGACTAGGAACATTTTGTGAAAGTATCCAAATCATTCCATAAATGGAGGAGGAGTTGCGTTTACAAATATTTTGTTCAAGAAGGCCCCCCTTTTCCATGGCACGGCTAAAATTCACCAAACTGCGTTAGAATATGCGCTAAGTCAGGTGACTAGGGACGTTTTGTGAAAGTATCATCAAAATCGGTCCATAAATGGAAGAGGAGTTGTGTTCACAAGATATTTTTACATGATGTCCCCTTTTCCCAAGACGCGGTTGAAATTCACCAAACCGTGAGTTTATGCGCAAGGTCAGGTGACTAGGAACATTCTGTTAAAGTTTCATCCAAATCCAACAAGAAGGAGGAGTTGTGCTTTACAAGAAAAGTGGGCGTACATGCGCGCGTATTCTTGCACAGTCAAAATCGCAAAATTCACGACTAGCCTTTAGGTGTCGCAAATTTATGAGTAAATCAAACAATACGACATGTTTCTTGAAAGCCAAAAATGTTTCTTGAAAGTCAATTTTAATCTTTCGATTGTGATACGATCAAATTTCGGTCGTAGGACCTTTCTTGAAAGAGGCCCCTGAAGACTAAACACATGGGGTTGGTTAACTCGTTCAGATATTTGATAAAAACCAAGGCTGTAGTTAACCTGTCGTAATCTTCAATGATATTTGAAGGATTGCGCACATGCGTATTTTTGCAAAAGTGAATTTATTTACTTAGTAAAGAAAATGGACAAAAGCAGAAAGAGAAGATAAATATTTGCCTATAGACTCTCAATTTAGGGTGAGTGATAAAAGGTAAAATTTGTCTATACAGGTGGAGACAAAATTGACCTTTGATCACTCACTTAAACTTGTGGATCTATACCTTCATCGATCCTTGCTGCGTCCACCATCAGAGAAATTATTGCGCGATTTGGAAATGGGGTTCCTTTTTTTTTGTTTTAGAGAAGTATTAGAAAGAGAATATTTGCTGGATCGGATTTTAATACAGATAGATAATCTGCAGATGTTGCGCGTTTCTAATGATGCTTTACGGAACAATTAGATACAAAAACATTTGAACTAATTTGTAGAAGGTCGTACAAGGTTCGTTCATAAAGAGAAACTAGACCTCTAAAGAAGCTACAACATAATTCTACGAAAAGCCACCCGCGACATTACCATATAAGCAGATCACGTGATTGGCTTGTGCTATTTCCACAATTCTATGAAACTTTGAGCAGGTGGCGACATTACCAAATAAGCAGATCACGTGATTGGCCAGTGCTATTGTCAATAGCTGCCTTTTAATAGACTTGACTTATCACATGATTTCCAAATATAGTAATGCAAATATGTGATACAAGTAAATTCGTACGCAAGTTTCAATAAATTTCGTTTAAAACATAAATTAGCGTGTTAATAATTTACATGAAGTGCTAGTTGTGTAATTGTTCAACATTATTACTTCTTGATGAAATAAACTGCATGTCTATGTCAAGTTGAGATATACAAAATAGGCCGAAGTGTATTCACATCCTGTTCACGTGATATGTGTTATAAGAAAACCCGAAATGGAATTATCTTGTGTTCATTTTGCGGTTTTGTTAAATCTAAGTTGGAATTGCTCCGCAATGCAACTTAAAAATGAAGACGGTTTTAATGAATTCATATCTTATTCTTCAAAAGTACGAGACAGTGTTTCTCATGATCCGTTATGCAAAATAGGACCACCTGGTTGATTAGTATATAACTTAATTCTAGTTGTGTTCTGTGCATTCTGATTAGCTGAAAATTGGTTTCATTACTCAATGAAAACAATTTTGATTACGCAGTTCTTGTAAGCTTTCGCGAAAAATAATCACATAAAAAGATCCATGTATTTGAGGGTAAATCTTTACATGTTTGCTTCAAGAGATAAAATTATAAGATATGAAGAGACGTTTTATTGATTTCATGGAGGTATTAAACTAAAAACCTAATCACACTCATATATGAATCCGCTCCGCGTATTCATATAGTGTGATTAGGTTAATAGTTTCATGCTTCCATGAAATCAACAAATAAACTCTTCATTTCTTAAACCAAGTGTTCGTACGAAGCAGCACAGACACAGATTTCTGTCCTCGTATTGCGGTGCTATTATGGACTCTGAAATGCAATATGTCCATGGTATCAACAAATGTTATCTTCATCTATTATAATTTCGTAGAATGCGGCAAAAATGTAAAAGTTTGTCAATAAAAACACAAACATGTATTACGTATGGGACTACTTTGTGCGCACGCTTACAAAATAGCGGCGTACTCAAAATTACTCTCATTGAGGAATGAAACCAACATTTCAGCCAATCAGAGTGAACGATTCCTGATTGACACAACTAATATTAAATTATATCGTAAATGGTTTGTTAATGCTTTGAAGCCATCGGCATGCTTTATAGTTGGTAGTGTTTTTTTCAGCAGGGTCGAAGAGCAGCGCTGAAGAATGTATTAGACACATTGTTGAAAGGAGTTCAACTCGTTTCCTTCAGTAGTTTCAAAATTAATCCAATCTCCCAACTTTCTCGTTGCAAATGTTAATTATGTCAGTTATGGTCACATTTGGCAGAATAAATAAGTGATACACCAAAAGTGATCCGCATTTTCAGCACAATTTCCTTTTATATCTTATTTAATATTTACTTTACATGTATTATTTTCAATATCATTTTTTAAGTCTCTCTTCATTTCTTATTATTTATTATCAGTAAGCAAAAATGTAAAGATTCACCTATAATGAATCCGATTCTTAAGTTACTACTTTGTGCGGAAACTAGGCTTATACTGAAAAATATTTTTCGTTTCAATCAATGAAACACTTTTAGCCAATCAGAATGCACGTATCTTGAAAGACACAACTAAAATTAAACTTTATCTAGAATCTATTGTTATATAATAAATGAAATGGAATGCGAAATGATCTATCCGAAGTATTTTTAATAGAAAATACAATGCAACAAAGGAAAATTTATTGCGTTTTGATACTTTTGAATTTAGATAATTCTATCAATATCCAGCTAATCAAATCGGTGATTTAGAAATTCAGTCTGAGAAAATATTACATTAATGGTGAAAACTTTTATAGCTTATTATCTCTCAGGAGACATTTACATTTGAGTATATTATACACGTTTTAGGATGGTGGTAATGTAAACAAGTTTCGTTTGGGTGAATTCACAACTTATTGTCCGAAACAAAGTATTATGTATATATTTACTTCTTGGTTTTAACAAAACTATTTGAATAAACAATTCATTCTTTGTTTATGAATGAGAAACTTAAATCCTCCCTGAACAGATTTGAGATTTTAAAACCATGTTGTTTAAAAATTTAAGTTTGTTACCTTATGATTTAACGTCGCTTTCAACATAATGTCGAAAAGTAAACAACATCGTGAAATTGACGAGGTGAATGATTTTGGAATGATTTTGGAATGAAATTGAATAAGTTAGATGAGTGAATTTTGAGTGAAATTAAAGGGAGGTAAACTTATATCGCCAATTTTGTTCAAGATGAACAAAATAAGCGATATTTGTTACCTCCTTTTAAAAGAATAAGCGTTAAGGTTCTATAAATAGCTTTTTTCTTCTTCAAGAACCAAACAGACACTTATGATTTTAATTTCACCAGTGAAATTGCGTTTTTTTCCTAGCCATTTTTTTTTATTAAGTTGTTGATCTTATTTATTTTGGTGAATTTGGAGCGTTTTTGAATGGTTCGGGAGAGGTTTAGGAATGAATGAATGGAACGCTGAGTGAGCGATTTAGAATGGTTTTCATTGAAATGAGTTTCAATTTCACGATGTAATTAACTGTATCTCACACCAATAAAAAACAATATTCACCAAAGCACGAGCTGTCCATGCCACGAAGACGAACTTTTTTCAAATTGGCGGGAGGCAAATGGACCGCTTTGTCAAATGTCGGATTAAACTTTAAACTATGGTTAAAAAGCTTCTTTCAGAAATTCACAAAATATACCTTGGTTTAAGATGAAAAAGTTCACGAAACGCTTGATAAATGGTACTCTGAAATGCACATGTGCTTACGTTAAAGCGTTCGCAAGCGTTCTCAAACAATTTGGTATCATGAACTTGGTTTGCGACCTTAACATGCATTGTAAGTTTACCACAGGAATTCGAAATTCTATCGGTATGATATATAATTATGTTTCTCATTTGTGTGTGTAGTTTTCTTTCGATATCCATATCTGATATCGTTCGTGTAATTCTGAAAATCTCGTTACTATAGATTCATTGAAGCTGTAGTTACGAGGGTTTAGAGTAACAACGACGTTACTTTGTTTTCGATATCAATAATTTATATACAAATATTTTTCATGTAGATCGGACATGCAGCTGGTGGCTCGGATGAAATATCGTGTATGTACAGATGTGACAAACGCCAGGGAACCATTGGTAGGTTCACCAGTCCATCGCATATACAGTCAATCTTGCTTGAGCGACCACGTCTATTAAGCGACCACTTTATTGAGCAACCATCGTAAAAAGTCCGTTCGTCGTCTTTTCCGAAAAAATTGACATTCTTAAACTAAAAAATGAATCTTATGACGTTAAACCCCATTAGAATCGTCTCATTGAGACTATTCTTATGGGTTCGAACATTCTAGGATTCAGAATTACGTGAAAAACATTATATGCTATCAAAAAAAAAAAAACACGTCTTTTTATCATTTAATGTTGAATTAAGCGAACATTTATTTTAGCGACCGCTTTTTGTTGGTCCCCTAATAGCTGCAATAATGTGGCCCTCTCTCAGATATTTTGATGATCCCACATCAGACTATCAAAAGGGATGGGGGGTACGTTATCGCAACTAGTCCCCTAAGTGGTCGCTTAACGCAAGCTATACTGTAACAGAAATAATATTGAAAGTGACATTAAGTCCCAATATAAAGGAAAATAAACATGAAGTTG
Organism: Fragum whitleyi; assembly: GCA_948146395.1. Lineage (NCBI taxonomy): Eukaryota > Metazoa > Mollusca > Bivalvia > Cardiida > Cardiidae > Fragum > Fragum whitleyi. The sequence goes on along the minus strand of OX411551.1, from coordinate 57,019,643 downwards.
GTCAGAGATGTTGATCGGAAATTAAAATATATTAAAGAGATGGAGAAAGGACTTATTGATTTCATGGATGCATGAAACTAAAAACCTTATCACACTGTATGAATACGCGAAACGTTGGTTGGAGGAGCTTTTTCTCTCTCATTTAAAAGGCTGATATTTCTAAGCTATTTTCGATTTTGTTTCAGAAAATAAAACTTAAAATGTCAATAAATTTAGAAGAGAAAAGCACCGGAAAGCTGCACCATCCCATTATCTCATATAATGATGATTCATTCATAAAGGTAGACAGACGCTCTCTCCTTCATGAATTTCCTTGCACCCTGTAACACTCTTACGTCAATCTAGTCCATACAGTGTGAATGGTATTGAAAATTAAATGAGACTAACTCTGGACAGTCTTTAAAATGTTGTAAAAATCACGGGAAAATGGAGAAATTTTAATTTCTGCAGATGACCATTGCTTAATATCCACACATATGGACATTCAAAATAGGAGTAGAAATGCAGTAGGCTATAAAGATAGGTATACAAAAATTTGAAAATTTGAAAATATTGTGAGAAAAGGAAAATAATATATATCGTAGATCTGAGCGTACATTGTTTTTTTTTTTCGCGCAACAAATTTCTTTTGTTTTTCATATTGTCTTGAGCTTTTAACGAGAATATCTACATGTAATTTGAATTGTCATACAAACCTTCCATAAAAAAGATCCCGCAATGCAAACTGCTTTTGGATGAAATATAGGGAATTGTTAGAAAATAAGACTCTATAGATAATGATGTTGTTGACGTAGAGATAGAAAATATTACATGTGCTTAAATATATATATACATGTATATAAAGACAAAATTGCAACTAAAATATTTGCCTTTTCTTCTCGTTACACAATGTCTGTGGTTTTTTTAAACGTTAGTGTGATTTTTTTCTAGAATATCAGGATAATTAAACTCTTCACAATTTTTTTTCTTTTCATATATCTATTTAATTTTGTGTCTATTTACCTTTGAAACACAATTACACGAGACAATACTACTAGATGTATATATAAAACAAATATAATACCTATTTTGCGTATTCCAAATAAGATTTTTTCACTACAGAAAAAATGTTTTTCGCTAGATTTCACAAGTTATATCCAAATTTGAGGTATCAACTTTTTCGTGGGTATTTTTGCCGCTAGTTTATTTCTATCCGTGGTTTATATAGGATATAAACAATAGAGTTGTGATTCCAATAATTCTCATGATGCAAGCGGAAATACCTGCTACAAAATTCAATATTCAGGTACAGCCCAGTACCTGACAAAACAGGGAGTTTTGAATGACCATCTTAATCTTCCATTGACCCCCTTATTTTGCAGATAGCAAATAGATGAATTGTTTTGATTTTCATTATTCCCTGCTTAGATTATATGTTGTGGGTACCTATTTGAATTGTCTCGTCTAGACGATTCCAATGAGTACCTATAACCTAGTTTTTATTTTGAAATACAGATTTACTGCATTTACTCCCTTGCATGTGCCTCTGTCTGGTATTGACCCTGAAAGATTTCAATTAGAAGGTCGAAGATATATTGTTGGCATACGAGGGTTGTTAAAAAATTATCCGGATTATGCCTCGCAAAATTTAATTTTCAAGCAATTTTACTAAATTTTGTATCAATCGCTGTAGGAATTCAATCCAAATGAGTTTCCATTTTCGACCAATTTCAGTGCTATTTCTGGTTCAATCAATGACACCAAGCCATAAACTCAATTTAAAAAGATATCAGCGATTTCACGATTCAAGAGTCTGGGTTCAATCATTGAAAATATTAAATGACACGACGAAAAAGAAGTTGCTTCGTTAGGATTCGTCAGCAAAAAGAACTGTCAAACCTCTAAAATAATAAGTCGAATTATATGTATATGCGAGTCAAGTTTAGACTCTAACGAATTTCGTGCAATTCAAATATAATCCAGTTTCTATTTTCCAATCTCAATGGCATTTAGGGTTCAATGGCATCCCGTCATTATCCAATTCAAAAACTTTCAGCGCATTCATGATTCAAGAATTTTATCCTGGATAATGCATAAATAACACGGTGCAAAATTTTCTAAGTTTCAATCGCCACAAAAAAATAGAACAGCCAAACCTCTTGAATACATTCGTGAAATTAAATGCTCGAAAACTTAAAAGAATCGTGCAAATTTCTTACAGGTAAATCTTTAATACAACCTTTCTATTTCAAACCAATCCAAAGGTTATTTCGGATTCAATGACTTACGCCATAAACTCAATTTATAAACTGTCAGCAAGTTCATGATATCTGAGATTTCTATCTCGGCAAATATAGAATACCATGCTGCAGTAGATGTAAATTTCGGCTTGTCAAAAGAAATAGGATTATTTCGAAACTCTATCACTCCCAAATAATGAAAAATAAGAATGTGCGTGATATTTTGAACAAGTCTGAACGTGTGTGACTAGGTTTGATTCAATTTTAAGATATTGGAAAGTTATTTAAAGGGAGGCGAGGATCTCACCCAAACTATTCTAATGAATACCCACCATATGCAGTTAACAACATCGTGAAATTGACAAGGTGAATGAGTTTGGAATTGTTATGAAATGAAATTGAACGAGTGCGATGAGTGAGTTTTGAGTCATATTTAAGGGAGGTAATCCAATATCGCTTATTTTATTCAGGATGAACAAAAGTAGCAATAATTATTACCTGTATGTAATAAAATATGCATACAAGTTCTTGAAATAGCTTACTATATCTTCAAGAACCAATCGGAAGCTTACAGTTTCAATTATGTCAGTGAAATCGTGCTTTTTTCCAAGCTATTTGTTTTAATTTGTAATGTAGTGTTGATCTTGTCTATTTGGTGATTTGGATAAGTTTTTGAATTGTCTGATTGGGTGTTTGGAATGATTGAATGAGTGGAGCGCTGAGTGAGCGATTAAGAATGGTTGTGATCGGAATGACCGTCAATTTGACGTTTTATCTGTTGTAAATGTATTTTGTCGCAAAATGATTATGTATTATGATTTAGATATGCGCTGTTCCATTACCTAGATATCTGCATCGTCCATCGAAATGGTGATTTATACCAAGTCTTTGCATCATTTCCATAACGGGTCCTTAAAAAGAGCACTCCATGCCACTCAACCAAAGGGCAATAAAAATAATCAAAGGGGTAGCTAAAGATAATTATATACTTCAGTCTTTTCAATATTATGGTTATCTAAATATTTCTTTACGTAAAGTTACCTTATATGGCGAGGATAGGCTTTTGTGGGCATTTCTATTTATATCTTATATGAAATCTTACAATTATTCTCTTTGTTAGGAGAAAGTAACTATGACAACATCTAATGTCCCAAAAATGTTGGTAGTTTTGGTTTTCTAGAAATAACAAATGAAATTGAAAATCACTTCTGAAACACACCTTAGAATTAAGTTGCTAGATGAAGAACATTCCCAAATATTTTAACTTCCATTGTGTACACCAAGTTTTAATAATCTGATGAACAGAAAATTGTCTCATTATGGACAAATTTTAACTGTTTTGCTTCATGATTTTGAATCTGAACATATCAAGATGGAATATTTTAATTTCATTGAGGTATAAAACTTAACCTTATAACACTTTCGTATGAATCCGCTTCGAGTATTCAAAGTGTAATTATGTCTTTTGTTTCATATCTTCATGAAATAAGAAAACGCAATTTTTTCTCATAAATGCGCTTATTAATCAAACGAGGGGGGGGGGGGGGGGGGGGGTTCTAAGAAAGTTTGCTACGTGGTTAGCTACGCCGGGGTTGTGAAAGTAGCGCGAATCGCTGGCAATTTTTTCATCATCCAAATTTTCTGCGTGCGCAAAGTATTTTGTATATAATGTATGGTGGGATACGCTCGGACGGAGCCAAATTTAACCTTTAAGCGTTAAAAGCGTTCGTCTCTATAAACTAAAATAAATAAGCATAAAGCTATATTCCCTATTTGTATCAGAGAACAATATTTCTAAAAGTTAAGCTCTTTGATTCTAAGTAAAATGGAAGAAATCGGAGCGGAATTAAAATTTCACCCCAGTGTCACAATATGAACTTTATTAAGGTCCACTAGATGATGTTACATACCACATATGAAAGCTGTCCGCTATCTTGTTCTAGAGAAGTTCTCAGGGTTAAGAATTTTTCTAGCCCGATTCTTTTTGTTGCCGTGGCAGCCGGAGTCTAAGGGTGGATTTAAATTACTTGATCAAATTCTAAGGAGCGTACCCAAAGAAACATTCCCTCCAAGTTTTATGTGGCACACTGGTCTAGAAAAAGAAGATATTTTAAGAAATTGTTGACGACGAACGACTAATGATCGACGTTTGACGATAACAAAAGCTATGAGCATTTTGTGCTAAGGTGAGCTTATAATTTAAGGTAGTGGACCCGTAATAGTTCCGCGACGCTTCGGGAGTAACGAACTTCAACAGTGTTAACCGAGGTTTCCGAATGATTTTCATTAGGAAACCTCGGTCTACATTGTGAAAGGTCATGAGTTCCGAAATGTTGCGGATCAATTACAGGTCCACTACCTTAATCTATTTCACATCGTAATTCTCTTTATTTAGTGACAACATTATTGCATGAGACGCAGAATATTTACGATCATCTATAACTATAAACTGACTTTTCTGAGGTAAGAGTCAAAGGAATCATAATAAATTCCTCTTGATTGATGTTCTGAAGAGTGGGGCTGTAAAAAATCAACAGAATCACAGAAAAGACCAATATTTATGGCGAATCTGTTTAGATGAATTAAAAACCAAGCCGTTTGATAATCTACATTGTTAGGATTATTTGGCCATGAATTTACAGAAAATTCCAGGACGATAATTTCCACCTGGACTTGATTTTTTATTCGGTTGCCAAGGTATTTTTCTCTGAATAAACTGCCAATCGAATGCAGACGATGGAATTGCTTTTTTGTTCTGTCCTTGAAATTCCAGCGGTTTAATTGAAATTAAATCTGTAATTTCGTGGGCAGTATAATATTTGAAATATCTATGTCGATGCGTTTTTTCATATTTTGTAATGGTTAAAGTGTGAAATTTGGTCCCTGATATATTTGCTGACGTTTTTTGTTAAATTGATTTATTTCATTGACATTTTAATACCCCCGCTTCAAAAGATCAAACCGTGATATTTTTTTTGTTGTTGTTGTTGTTTTTTTTGTATATTCGTCCGTTTATCTAGAACATATTTTGCCCCGCCCCCCCCCCCCCCCCCCACACACAATAGTTTAAATAAACCATATAACATTTGATAGGTAAGAAATAGTCTAAAGAATTCAAAAGTGTACTGCCTGTGACAAGACTTTTCTGCAAGTATCAACCGAAAAGTCATCAGTCAAGGTCGTTTTTCAAGGTTAAATGTAATCAAAATTAAAACTTGAACCTTGGCAATAACTTTTGGCAAGGCCATTGTCCAATTTTCACGTTCACTTAATTTTAACATATACTTTTTCACTGGTCATACCCTCTCACTTGAGTGTGGTCAAGTTTTCTTAATTGTGACAGGTCCTTTCTGTTGGTACTCACTACAAGGTAATCAGTCAGTTCAAGGTTATATTCTTATGTCAAATTTCTATAAATATACAATTCTAAACTTGTTTAAAATTTTGAAATAGTCAGTATATAGCCTTTATTTTTAAATTTCTAATGTGTATCGCTTGTTACAAACTCTTTTAGTTGGCATTAACTTCAAGGTCAATGGTTATGGTCAAAATAATTTTTTTAAAGATAGAATTCGTGTCAAATTGAAATTTATAATTTATAAATAATTAGTATAAGCTTTAATATTTTACATTTTAAGGGCATGACATGAGTAAAGGTCATATCTGCAAAGTCACAATTTAAAGATAAAACCATTCACTAATCATACTTCTGCATGGTAACTGATATGAATTACAGCTATTGCTTCTGACAAGACCTTTCTGTTGGTACAAGTATCAAGCTTATCAGTCAAGGTAAGGGAATGAGGCATTTTTTTTTAAAATTGTTGACAGAGAAAGACAATATTTGAATTTTTTTATATATTAACTTATTCTTATTATTTTCGTGATAAATGATTGATAAATTGACAAGGTGAATGATTCTGGAATGAAATTGAATGAGTGCATCAAGTGAGATTTGAGTAAAATTAAATGAAGGTAATCAAATGTCCCTTATTTTGTTCAGGGTGAACAAAATCAGCGATATTTATTACCGCCCATTAATAAATTATGCATACAAGTTCTACCTTTTTTCAAGAACAAATCAAACGCTTACATTTTCATTTCTATCAGTGAAATCGTGATTTTTCCAGCTATTTTTATTTTGAATGTAGTCTTTTTAAGTGATTTTTGGGCGTTTTTTAATGGTTTGAATGAGTGCTTGGAATGAATGATTGGAGGGCTAATTGAGCGATTTAGAATAAATTTGATCGGAATTAGAGTCAATTTCACAATGTGCTTAATTGTAATAAAGTATGTCAAACGGCGCCCTGATTAATTAGTATACCATAAACCTGTCTATTATTTCATTGTAAGCGCAAATTCATAACTTCGTATTTGAATATTAAATTAAGTTGTCGACTAAAAGATTTTTAATGTCACTGTGTTGAGACCACTTTATAATGATACAAAATTGAATTAAGAAAATATTTCATTTTGATGGATTTTCATCGATGTGTGAAACTAAAGACCTAATCTCGCTGTACAAACACGGGAAGCGGGTGCGTGCAAATGCCATTACCGTCACGATTGAAATGAAGAGTCTTGAAAGTATATAATGGCAAACCGTCACGTTCTGTTGTGACTGTATTACGTCACAGGACAACCCCGAAAAGGGTGAATCATGGTCAAATTATTCCCTCCTTTTTTCAGCGTCAAGATCAAGCTATTTTGTTATTTACGAGACACATGATGACCATCTTGCCAAATCGAACGATAATTAAGTTATTTTTCCTTTTTTTTTTATTTTTCCATATGCGTTGATAGTAAGATGACTGTAACAATAAATATAACAATAAATAAATGCCTTTCGAAAACGGTAAGAGAATCCTTTTGATTTCAATTTGAGTCCTTCTCATATGTCAATACTCAATACTTGGTCCTTTCAACGTAATGCCATGTTTCACAGAGCTTTTTATACTGTTCTCATCCTGAACTTGTGACAGAAAACCATTACAAACCAATAAATTGTAACAGGGAGAGTTACGGATTCCCGTCACTCTGCTTGTGGCTATTTATGAATTTGCCCATCAATAGTAGTTTGGGACGTCCCGTCGTCATGGTGAAAAAAATTAATTTTGTGACGGATTTCCGTCACTCTGCTTGTGGCTTTTTTTTATGAATTTTTCCATAAGTAGTAGTTTGTGACGTCCCGTCGTCATGGTGAAAAAAGTTTTATTTGTGATGGATTTCCATCAAACTGCTTGTGGCTTTTTATGAATTTGTCCATTAATAGTACTTTGTGACGTCCCATCGTCATGGTGAAAAATATAATTTTGTGACGGATTCTCGTCACTCTGCTCGGGCTTTTTTTATGAATTTGTCAATTAATAGTAGTTTGTGACGTCTGGTCATCATGGTGAAAATTATAAATTTGTGACAGATTTCCGTCACTCTGCTTGTGGCTATTTATGAATTTGCCCATCAATAGTAGTTTGGGACGTCCCGTCGTCATGGTAAAAAAATTAATTTTGTGACGGATTCTCGTCACTCTGCTCGGGCTTTTTTTAATGAATTTTTCCATAAATAGTATTTTGTAACGTCCCGTCGTCATGGTGAAAAAAGTTAAATTTGTGATGGATTTCCATTACTCTGCTCGTGGCTTTTTTGTGAATTTGTCCATCAATTGTAGTTTGTGACGTCCTGTCGTCATGATAAAAAATATAATTTTGTGACGGATTCCCGTCACTCTGCTTGTGGCCTTTTTATGAATTTGTCCATTTATTGTCCCTTGTGACGTCCCGTCACAATAGCAGAAAAAATATAATTTTGTGACGGTATTCGTCACTCTGCTTGTGGCTTTTTTTATGAATTTGTCCATTAATAATAGTAGTTTGTGACGTCCCGTCGTCATGGTGAAAATAATTTATTTTGTGACGGTTTCCCATTATTCTTGCTTTTTTAAGAATTTGTCCATTAAAAGTAGTTTGTGACGTCCTGTGGCAATGGTTAAACTATATAATTTTGTGACAGATTTCCGCCACTCTGCTTTAGGCTTTTTTATGTATTTGTCCATTAATAAAGCATTGTGACGTCCCGTCGTCGTCGTTAAAAATTAAAAAAAATGTGACGAATTCCAATCACGGGGGGGGCTTATTTATGAATTTGTCCATTAAAAGTACCTTGTGACGTCCCGTCGTCATGGTGAAAAAGATGATTTTGTGACGATTTTTTGCCACTCTCCTTGTGGCTTTTAATGGATTTTCCCGTTATTAGTAGCTTGTGACATCCCGTCGTCATGGTGAATAAAATTATTCTGTTACAAATTGCCGTCAAAATGAATCCTGGCAGTAAGCCACAAGATCCCCCGACCGTTGAATTATTGTGTCAATAGGAGTAGACCTCGGGAATAACAAGGGGACAGTCATATAAGCACGTCATTTCGCACGTGGGTTTACATGACGTCGCAAACTCCAACTATCCCGACCCGGACCGCTTCTTCAGGATGACGTTGTATAAAATTAAACCAACGAAAGAATAAAAGTGGGCATGTTGCTTTTTTGATAACAAAACGCGGTGTTTTACTGCGTTTTGTCATCAAACTATAATATGCCAAAAAGATCTCCACGGTCGATCTGAAAGAATTAACAAAATGTGTGTTTCTTCAAGAGTATTGATTAACCGAAGTACCGCCAGAAGCCGGATTTCCCAAAAAAAATGGCCCAAAATTACAACACTTACGTCCGAGGTACTTGCCAGTTTACGGAAAAGTCCGAGCGATTTACCGAATGATATCGTGCATCGCTGTACCTACGGAGACGGAAATAAAATTGCGATGATAATGATAATGTTGTCTTTATCATCATATATATGTATATAATAAAACAAATCAGTGGGTAGGGGCCTGTTTTACTAAACATCTTACGATATTTTTTTTGCGTAGGTCAAAAATTATAGTTGCTTCAACAGTAGCAACTAAAATTGAAATTCTGCTATGCATCATCTCATTGGAATCGTCTTCTGAATACGATTCAAGTGAGATGTTGCAAGACAGGATCTAACAATGACTGAAAATACCAGGTACGATTTGTGATATTGATTTACGATTTATATTTTCTAGAGTAGTTTAGTAAAACGGGCCCCAGGGGTTACACAGTGGAATGGAGACTGCATGAAACAATTTCAAGAACTCCATCTTGACATAATTTTATTTATTTTTTCTTGTAGGTCATGAAATAAGTAAGGAGGATAGGGAGAATGTCATTCGATACTAAAATTAAATGGTGGAAATCTGAGACATTGTAACAGCAATAAAACACCGGATGTATTCATGTCTATCTTCAATCAAAATATCGTCGCTCGAGGGGGGTTCACATTTTTTTTAAATTCGTTTGGATACAATGATTTTATTTTACTCCTTGTATGGTATTACCTCACCATTATCAAATTTCTGGTGCGTTTTGTAAAACTCAATTCGACGTTCAAAAACGCACACACAACTGGAAATACAAGAAAAAACAAAAGGGCCGACATATGAATAAATGAATTATTAAAAAAATAAAGAAAAAATGAAATATTTACAATTAATCGTCATTGAGCGACAAAATATCGTTACAGCACCTAAACAATGTTCCTGTTATCTCAACGTTTTCTAACTTACGATGAGTTTCTCCAGTGAACATTTTACATAATAGATTTCTAGAAAACGTCAAACGGACACAAAGTGATAAAGAAAAATAAAGAGAGAAAAAGTTTTGATGGAATTAATAATTGAATAATTTTGTTAGAGTTTTATAAAGGAAACATCCTGGCCAAGTTTCGCCATGATTGGCTAAGTAGTTTAGGAGGATTTTCTTCTAAGATTTTCTTCGGCATTTTTTTTAACAACATTAGTAGAGCAACAACACTGCTAAGTTTCAGTATGGCGGACTTAGTGGTTAAGGAGATCCCCCCCCCATTCCCCCAAGATTAGACATATCTTTATTTTCGGTCTAAAGGTAACCATGGCAACCCCCAGAGTTTTTGATGGAATTAAATATTTTCATCAATTTGTGCAGAGCTTCACTCAAGGAACGTCCCTGCAAAGATTAGGCTTGATAAGCTCAGGCGGTTTAGGACAAAAAGAAGTTTGAAGATTTGTCACCGACCGACCGGACAGACAGACAGATTGGCGGACGGACCGTTAGCTGAACGACGAAACGTGAGGGATCACAATAACAAACCACGAGCATTTTGTGCTCAGGTGTGCTAAAATTGTACGCGTAGTTTGTTTCATGAACAAAGAGTTCTATAGGCAAAACAGTTTTACGCACAAACCAAGATGGCTCCTTTTCGCCTGACAGGTTATTACATTTTATTATGTGTACATGTTCATGTATTTCATAGACGTAACTAGGCCTTAGAAATTTATACGCACTCAGAGGGCGACAAATATAGAATATGTAGGATAAAGACAATATGTGGTCTGTGACAAAAGATGAATGTCCTCCGTTCACTCCTCTTTTCTATGATTTGAACGTTGGTGAATAATCAAAACATCGTAACTACAGCTTGAGTAAGCTATAGTTACGATGTTATGATCATTCATCAACGACATTTTTAAAAAAAAAAATACCTTTCTATTACGCATTTGCGTAATGTGCGTTATGGTAGTAACGCCCCTGTCATTTAATTTTGATCCGTAGTGCGAAGAGGTGTCATCTGGTTTCTTCGTTAGTAAAATGATGTCGACCAAAGTAAGTCTGCGCAATCCTGACTGACTTGGGTCGATACTTTTCGCAATCGACGTTTGTTCTAAACCTAGATTGTTCATTCTACCCTTCTGTAAAACAGTTTTTGAAATGCAACTCCCGGCTGTCCTCTTTCTGTTTTTTTTTTTTTTTTTTTTTTTAAATATTTATTTTACGCTGAATTCCATTAATGCCCGTTTCATAGGCGTATCTAGGACTTTAAAATTCAAACGCACTTAGAAGGCGACAAACAAAGAATTTTTAGGATAAAGACGATATGTCGGCTATGACAAAAGATGAATGTCCTCCTTCTGCTTGCTTTTTATGATTTGAGCGTTGGTGAATAATCAAAACATCGTAACTACAGCTTGAATAAGCTGTAGTTTCGATGTCATGATCATTCATCAACGGCAATTTTAACAGATGATTTTTCTTTTACGCACTTGCGTAAATTGCGTAATGGGAGTTACGCCCTTGCGTTTTGCGTGACGGGTCACATGTAGCCTACATACCGTTTGGTATTGATAGCTCGGTCTGCTCTGGAACTGAATTAAGCTTCCTTAGATGTCACGAACATGTAAGTTGATTCGAATCTTCATAAAAATTACGCACGTGCACACTTAACTAGGCTCCGTTTAATATGCCGCGAGTATTTTCTGATTTCAACAAAATAATCGAATGAATGAGTCACACTATGAAATTTATCAAATTTATCGTCAAATACCTAGACTGTCTCTTAAACGTTATAATCCATTTTGTCCCTTTGAAAAATCATTTTTATCAGATAAAAACTGCGGCAAAATGTATCGATTTTCGTCTGTATAATTTCACACGCTGTCTGCCCCGTTCATTCATTAGCATATTCTCCCATTGTATTGAACAAAACAGACATATTCATCCGCGCGGTGTGTGGACCAATAATATCTCGCGAATCTTAATTTGTAGTGTAAACATGGTTCATTCATAAAATTGGATCAACCGTCAGATTAAAATCTTGACATGCATACGATTTCGATAATCAAACGCTGGTCAATGGTCTATGTTTACATATGGAAAGAAATAATTTATGAAATTGATATCAAATTTAGTAGAAAAAAAAAAAAAAAAAAAAAGAAAAGAAAAAAAAAGAAATAGGCCATAAACCGTAAATTTGTAGACCTATTGTGGCGGTTTTCATGTTGATTTGAACTTCACTAGATTACCTTTACACAAAGCACATTATAAGCTTGTGTGATCTGTTACGCTAAAAAGGAACAAAATAAGAACTTCACTTCGTAGAATAGATAGTTCAGGGGTGTGGAAAATCCCTTCACTTATCCCCGTACAAGTAAAAGATGATTTTCTACTTGTCCAGAATAGAAAAGAACTTGTCCGCAAAAAAAGAATACCAATCAGTTTTGAGAAAACATTTTTAATGAAGAACATACTGGACTCCAGCGTTTTCTTAATTTAAAACAATGTGTTTCTACTCTTTGATATTAACATTTTGATTATCAATCTCTAGACCTGTGAAGTAAAATTCTAATATTTTCCCTGGTAATTACTTGTCCAAGAATAAGTGCCATAGGCAATAGTACTTGTCCGCAGGTAGAAAAACCAGTGTCGGACACGTTTCTACCAAGAATCGCATTTCAAAGATTCTTTTACAGGAAGCAAAAATGACCATTCTCGAATAAAAAATCAACTGAGTGCGAAAAATTTAGACCCTTGTCAGTCTGCTCACCTCGCAGTCTAACAAGGATCGATACGTAAGACGCTGCATAGTTGGTCCCTTTGCGACTGATTGGTCGCACTATACGGTTAACAACACCGTTAAATTGACAAGGTGAATGAAATTGGAATGAAAATGAATGAGTGCAATGAGTGAGTTTTTAGTGAAAATAAAGGGAGGCAATCCAATCATTCTAATTTTGTTCAGGATGAACAAAATAGGCGATAATCATTACCTCCCCTTAATAAAAAAGGCATACAAATACTATAAATAGCTTCTAAAAAATGTTTACATAAGATACCAAATTCTACCAAAGTCTCAGGATGGTAGTAGGCCTACCATTTCTACCACTGTCATATTTTCCAGCTTCAAACTAAATTTATAATATTGTTTTAAGTGTCGTTTTATCTCGATCTAAATACGGAAAGCACAAAAAAATTTCGGCAGTGATACCAGTCTATTTCAATATAGGCTTCAATTATTTGATTGTTTGAACAAATGAATATTTGAATTGACTAATCGTGAAAATTGACAAAACGCTGCTGTCTAAAAAATATAAATAAATGAACGAATAAAAAAAATGACCAATGAATACGCCAATTGTGACATGATTATAAGTTGATCTCCGTCTTTGCAGTTTAAATCAAACTCGAGTGGATTGGCAACGTAAACGCCATAACTACAGCTAGATGAGTTTTGGTCCGAAAACGTTCTAACACACATACAATTACATGTTATTAAGAGCTAAGACGACCTCACCATCAATATGTAATTATCTAAATGACAATTCAGATTATGAAACCCCAGAAATTAGGCTCTGTCAGACTGGGAGAACATAGTTATCAAATAATTTAAGTTCCCATTTTTACATGGATCAGGAAATAGTATACGACGGTTAACAGAGCTATACATCCGCGAAGAGAAAGTAGTCCCATTCATAACTGATGTAGGCAAAATGTAGCAATCGTTGATGCAGAAACTTAACGTGAATGAAGTATTGAATGTAAGACATTGTTTCTGGATTAACCATAACAAGAGGTTATACGTTCACACGTCTGTTTGTGGTAGTGTTTCTGATGTTTTGAATTTGAAAATGGGAATTTCCTTATTTTAGGTATTCCTGTCAATTACGCAATCTACACGCGCAGACGGTTTGACAAAGCGGTGTGGTCAGGAAAAACGTGGAATAGGTAAGTTAAGCTATCTTGTTAAACTTTTTGCTAAGATACAGTCTGTTAGGACCGCGCATAGTGGTCTGTGTTTCAGTGCACGTGTCCTGTGATCAAGTTTGGATGTGGACAACTTTTAAAAGAACTTGAGACTGTCACAATCAGACGGCTGTCTGCACTGCAGACGATACCCAAAGAAGATGAATCGAGAATTTCGTTGCGAATGCGGATAGATCTACAAGGGCGTAGCTCCCATTACGCACATTACGCAAGTGCGTAGAAGAAATAAATCCTCTTTCGAAAATAGTCGTTGGTGAACGATCATAACATCGAAACTACAGCTTTTTCAAGCTGTAGTTACGATGTTTTGATTATTCACCAAAGCTCAAATCAAGAAAAAAGGGGCGCAGACGTATACATTCATATGTTGTACAGTCCACATATCGCCTTTGTCTATCCCATGTTGGTCGCCGTCTGAGTGCGTAAAAATTTCAAAAGCCTAGCTACGCCTATGGATCTAGATCTACTCTTTTGTTGGAAAATGAAACAGAATGTTAATGGAGGTTTTTGAAATATATATTATTTTCATCTTGTCCACATAAGGTGACTGTTTTTCGAAGGCTTGAGTTATAACCCTTTAAAAGTTTTAGACCGCTCCAACTTCAAAGAAGGCATGTAAGAATCAACGTCATTTAAATTTCGTGAAAAAGGAAAATTGTTGTCAAAAAGAGATCTAATGACACCAAGTTTTTATTTCATCATCTGTTTTACCACATTTGAAATTTTCCTGACATGAGAACAGGTAAAAATCTGAAAGAGACCAAAGTCTCATAACTACAGCTTATAGATCTATAATAGTCTGGAGCCAAAGGTTTTTGTTGCTACTGACAATTTGGTTGCTAGCTAATGCTGTAATGTTGCAATTTCTTTCACTTTTCTCAATTCAGAATTTAATATGTTTAAGCAAAGCTGTAGTTATAATGTTTTGATTAAATTTTTTGGTCAAAAGCATATGTAGATTTTTTTCTCTCAAAAGGGAGTGTCCAATTCATAGTCTTAATAACAGGTAGCCAACACTGGTGGGGATAGTGTAATATAACCAAAAATTAACCACAAAATAAATCTTTTTTTATTTAAAAAATATATAATAGATCTAGCAGGGTTGTGCAGTCTGATCTTAGGATACACTGTCTGTCTTCTACAGTCAACCAGCTAATAGTGGATCATGGCCAATAGAGGATCCCTTAAAGTTCAATCCAATGATGCCAACAAATGAAAAGTCTCTTTCCAAGGCTGCTGATCTTACAGTGACCAATGCTTAAAATATATGTTTTTCTGCCTCAAAGTAACCCTAAGCGAGTTACATGCCAACTGTTGAATGCAAAACTAAAAAGAATTAAACTTTGATAAACATTCCAAATGTTGTTGTGAAAAGAAGCGTGTTTCATCGCTTTTACATAAGTTTAATTTTCAATGAGTTGATTTCTTCTAATTTTAAAGTTTTTGCTAATTATCAGAGAATTCATGTGCTGTTTCATAATCAAGCAGTTACTTGTCATTAGAAAATATGTTTGAGATGACCCACCATCTGAAAGGTCACATGATCAGCTAATGGCAAATTTGATCTGCTATAGGCAAAAGTAAAGGAATATAAAAATTAAAAAAACACAATTGCAAGCAACATGTTTCATAAACACAGAAGAATTCTATTAGAATCTAGAATTTTACACAATTGTTTGTATTCTTTTTTAACCCTTGTCATGCTGAACCCGGAATATTTCTGTTTGGCAGGAGCTATAGACAAACATAATCCTGCACATAATGTGCAGTCTGATGTTAGTCTACACCACCTGTTTCTCACTTTCAAACCAGAATTGTCAATAGATTTAGTTTTTTCAAATCAAAATTGACCTACAGTTGGTACTTTCAGTGCTTTTTGCCCTTTGATTTTGATGAAAATTTTTGGCCAAAATTTATTCAGCACGACAATGGTTAACATTTTCAGTTTTCTAATTATTAGGGTTAATGAGACAATTCAAATTTACATCACAGTGATCCATTATTGGCTAGTTTATTGTACTTGATTTTTGTGGGAAAAAAATCTTGAGGCAGAAACTCATTGACATGTTAAACAAATAGAAAATTTGTCTTAACCCTTTCCAAAACAAGACCTGGTTTTGACGTCCCTGATAGAATTGGCGTGGGAAAACATTGAGACAAAAGAAGAAAATGCTGATAAACAGCATTTTCTCCGTTTGTCTCAATGTTTTCTGAGCTATAATATTGTCAAATTATACCTTAAGTAGCATCCAATTTGTCGTCTGCAGCAGCTTTCAAATGGGACAACCCTAAATTTTTGCCGTTTGGGAAAGGGTTAAAACAAATAATATTCAGCAGGATAAGGGCTAAAATTGTGTAATTCTAGGAAAATACCACCCCCTCCCCCTCCTCTGTTCAAGCACTCCTGGAGTCATTGTTGATTTGCAAGGCCCATTTCATCAATTAAGTAATTTATCTTGATTCAGATTTCTGAATGCAAGGGTTCTGAGACCATATGTTTTTACCAATGGCTTATCAGTAAACAGATACACCATGATTTACCATGGTATCACATTTCATGTTTGTACTTTCAGAATTTATTCTTGGACTACAAAAATGTAGGGATTTCAGCCCAAAATCTGCATAATTGAAAAATGTTAGGTGTTTAATGCTCTTTGTTTATAGAGAAAAAAAAAACTTACTTTGTGTTGAAAATACAGGGGATCTTTGAAAAAGGTGGGGCAATTCCCGGATCCCCCTGCATAGAATAAAATCTGGTACTTAGAAAATTACACTATCTGTTACCTCAGATTAAAGGGGAATGCAAAAAGATATTCATAAGTTTATTTGATATTTTGTATAAGAAAATGGGAACTTGATTAACACTCCCATTCAATGTTTTGTTTAACTCCTGGGAAGTTTATAAGGAGAACATTGTCTATTCTAGGATACAGAAAACAGGGGGGAATTTTGTAGAAAAATTGTCAAAATTGTCAAAAAGATAAGAAATTTGCTCTTTCTCTATGTAGAATAATCCCCAATCATCTTCAAAAATAGGGGGAACTTTTCAAAAGTATGTGCTAAAATGTGCAATCCCTCTTTCCTTGAAAATACACTTGGAGAAATATGGTACTTGGTAGAATAATACTATTTTGGAATTTTAGTTAATGGAAATTAAATGTTATTAAGGGATCAATTAGCATCTGAGTCAAGCATAAATTTTGTTGTAATGTTTACAAACATTAATTATTGAATTAGTACCATAATTAAGGGGTGAGATAGTTTCATTAGCTGGCTGGCGTGCTAATAGGGCTTATCAGACTGTGAGATAGAGGGCACTATAATCTGATTGTGTAATTGAATGACTCAGTCACTACCTGGAACTTGGTGGCTCAGCGCATAACAGTTGTAACTGCCTATATATTTATAGGCAGTTACAACTGTTTTTGCTCTGAGCCATTTAACTACAAATATTGCAGGGGTGCGAAATTGGGGAGTATGCATACAAATTGATAAAAAAAAAAATAAATAAAATAAATAAAATTGTAAAATGAGTCCAATAAAATTTGGATAGAAAGAAAAATGTAAAGAAAGACTATGCAAAAAGGAAGAATTTTATTTATTCACTCAATGCTTTCTAATATTTTACATCGTAATATTTTTAATTGTGCTTTGTTCTCTTTAATGTTACTATTAATTTTTAGATCACAAAGTGAAGAATAAGTGTCTATGGGCAGACCTATTGTGGCGGTTTTCATGTTGATTTGAACTTCACTAGATTACCTTTACACAAAGCACATTATAAGCTTGTGTGATCTGTTACGCTAAAAAGGAACAAAATAAGAACTTCACTTCGTAGAATAGATAGTTCAGGGGTGTGGAAAATCCCTTCACTTATCCCCGTACAAGTAAAAGATGATTTTCTACTTGTCCAGAATAGAAAAGAACTTGTCCGCAAAAAAAGAATACCAATCAGTTTTGAGAAAACATTTTTAATGAAGAACATACTGGACTCCAGCGTTTTCTTAATTTAAAACAATGTGTTTCTACTCTTTGATATTAACATTTTGATTATCAATCTCTAGACCTGTGAAGTAAAATTCTAATATTTTCCCTGGTAATTACTTGTCCAAGAATAAGTGCCATAGGCAATAGTACTTGTCCGCAGGTAGAAAAACCAGTGTCGGACACGTTTCTACCAAGAATCGCATTTCAAAGATTCTTTTACAGGAAGCAAAAATGACCATTCTCGAATAAAAAATCAACTGAGTGCGAAAAATTTAGACCCTTGTCAGTCTGCTCACCTCGCAGTCTAACAAGGATCGATACGTAAGACGCTGCATAGTTGGTCCCTTTGCGACTGATTGGTCGCACTATACGGTTAACAACACCGTTAAATTGACAAGGTGAATGAAATTGGAATGAAAATGAATGAGTGCAATGAGTGAGTTTTTAGTGAAAATAAAGGGAGGCAATCCAATCATTCTAATTTTGTTCAGGATGAACAAAATAGGCGATAATCATTACCTCCCCTTAATAAAAAAGGCATACAAATACTATAAATAGCTTCTAAAAAATGTTTACATAAGATACCAAATTCTACCAAAGTCTCAGGATGGTAGTAGGCCTACCATTTCTACCACTGTCATATTTTCCAGCTTCAAACTAAATTTATAATATTGTTTTAAGTGTCGTTTTATCTCGATCTAAATACGGAAAGCACAAAAAAATTTCGGCAGTGATACCAGTCTATTTCAATATAGGCTTCAATTATTTGATTGTTTGAACAAATGAATATTTGAATTGACTAATCGTGAAAATTGACAAAACGCTGCTGTCTAAAAAATATAAATAAATGAACGAATAAAAAAAAATGACCAATGAATACGCCAATTGTGACATGATTATAAGTTGATCTCCGTCTTTGCAGTTTAAATCAAACTCGAGTGGATTGGCAACGTAAACGCCATAACTACAGCTAGATGAGTTTTGGTCCGAAAACGTTCTAACACACATACAATTACATGTTATTAAGAGCTAAGACGACCTCACCATCAATATGTAATTATCTAAATGACAATTCAGATTATGAAACCCCAGAAATTAGGCTCTGTCAGACTGGGAGAACATAGTTATCAAATAATTTAAGTTCCCATTTTTACATGGATCAGGAAATAGTATACGACGGTTAACAGAGCTATACATCCGCGAAGAGAAAGTAGTCCCATTCATAACTGATGTAGGCAAAATGTAGCAATCGTTGATGCAGAAACTTAACGTGAATGAAGTATTGAATGTAAGACATTGTTTCTGGATTAACCATAACAAGAGGTTATACGTTCACACGTCTGTTTGTGGTAGTGTTTCTGATGTTTTGAATTTGAAAATGGGAATTTCCTTATTTTAGGTATTCCTGTCAATTACGCAATCTACACGTGCAGACGGTTTGACAAAGCGGTGTGGTCAGGAAAAACGTGGAATAGGTAAGTTAAGCTATCTTGTTAAACTTTTTGCTAAGATACAGTCTGTTAGGACCGCGCATAGTGGTCTGTGTTTCAGTGCACGTGTCCTGTGATCAAGTTTGGATGTGGACAACTTTTAAAAGAACTTGAGACTGTCACAATCAGACGGCTGTCTGCACTGCAGACGATACCCAAAGAAGATGAATCGAGAATTTCGTTGCGAATGCGGATAGATCTACAAGGGCGTAGCTCCCATTACGCACATTACGCAAGTGCGTAGAAGAAATAAATCCTCTTTCGAAAATAGTCGTTGGTGAACGATCATAACATCGAAACTACAGCTTTTTCAAGCTGTAGTTACGATGTTTTGATTATTCACCAAAGCTCAAATCAAGAAAAAAGGGGCGCAGACGTATACATTCATATGTTGTACAGTCCACATATCGCCTTTGTCTATCCCATGTTGGTCGCCGTCTGAGTGCGTAAAAATTTCAAAAGCCTAGCTACGCCTATGGATCTAGATCTACTCTTTTGTTGGAAAATGAAACAGAATGTTAATGGAGGTTTTTGAAATATATATTATTTTCATCTTGTCCACATAAGGTGACTGTTTTTCGAAGGCTTGAGTTATAACCCTTTAAAAGTTTTAGACCGCTCCAACTTCAAAGAAGGCATGTAAGAATCAACGTCATTTAAATTTCGTGAAAAAGGAAAATTGTTGTCAAAAAGAGATCTAATGACACCAAGTTTTTATTTCATCATCTGTTTTACCACATTTGAAATTTTCCTGACATGAGAACAGGTAAAAATCTGAAAGAGACCAAAGTCTCATAACTACAGCTTATAGATCTATAATAGTCTGGAGCCAAAGGTTTTTGTTGCTACTGACAATTTGGTTGCTAGCTAATGCTGTAATGTTGCAATTTCTTTCACTTTTCTCAATTCAGAATTTAATATGTTTAAGCAAAGCTGTAGTTATAATGTTTTGATTAAATTTTTTGGTCAAAAGCATATGTAGATTTTTTTCTCTCAAAAGGGAGTGTCCAATTCATAGTCTTAATAACAGGTAGCCAACACTGGTGGGGATAGTGTAATATAACCAAAAATTAACCACAAAATAAATCTTTTTTTATTTAAAAAATATATAATAGATCTAGCAGGGTTGTGCAGTCTGATCTTAGGATACACTGTCTGTCTTCTACAGTCAACCAGCTAATAGTGGATCATGGCCAATAGAGGATCCCTTAAAGTTCAATCCAATGATGCCAACAAATGAAAAGTCTCTTTCCAAGGCTGCTGATCTTACAGTGACCAATGCTTAAAATATATGTTTTTCTGCCTCAAAGTAACCCTAAGCGAGTTACATGCCAACTGTTGAATGCAAAACTAAAAAGAATTAAACTTTGATAAACATTCCAAATGTTGTTGTGAAAAGAAGCGTGTTTCATCGCTTTTACATAAGTTTAATTTTCAATGAGTTGATTTCTTCTAATTTTAAAGTTTTTGCTAATTATCAGAGAATTCATGTGCTGTTTCATAATCAAGCAGTTACTTGTCATTAGAAAATATGTTTGAGATGACCCACCATCTGAAAGGTCACATGATCAGCTAATGGCAAATTTGATCTGCTATAGGCAAAAGTAAAGGAATATAAAAATTAAAAAAACACAATTGCAAGCAACATGTTTCATAAACACAGAAGAATTCTATTAGAATCTAGAATTTTACACAATTGTTTGTATTCTTTTTTAACCCTTGTCATGCTGAACCCGGAATATTTCTGTTTGGCAGGAGCTATAGACAAACATAATCCTGCACATAATGTGCAGTCTGATGTTAGTCTACACCACCTGTTTCTCACTTTCAAACCAGAATTGTCAATAGATTTAGTTTTTTCAAATCAAAATTGACCTACAGTTGGTACTTTCAGTGCTTTTTGCCCTTTGATTTTGATGAAAATTTTTGGCCAAAATTTATTCAGCACGACAATGGTTAACATTTTCAGTTTTCTAATTATTAGGGTTAATGAGACAATTCAAATTTACATCACAGTGATCCATTATTGGCTAGTTTATTGTACTTGATTTTTGTGGGAAAAAAATCTTGAGGCAGAAACTCATTGACATGTTAAACAAATAGAAAATTTGTCTTAACCCTTTCCAAAACAAGACCTGGTTTTGACGTCCCTGATAGAATTGGCGTGGGAAAACATTGAGACAAAAGAAGAAAATGCTGATAAACAGCATTTTCTCCGTTTGTCTCAATGTTTTCTGAGCTATAATATTGTCAAATTATACCTTAAGTAGCATCCAATTTGTCGTCTGCAGCAGCTTTCAAATGGGACAACCCTAAATTTTTGCCGTTTGGGAAAGGGTTAAAACAAATAATATTCAGCAGGATAAGGGCTAAAATTGTGTAATTCTAGGAAAATACCACCCCCTCCCCCTCCTCTGTTCAAGCACTCCTGGAGTCATTGTTGATTTGCAAGGCCCATTTCATCAATTAAGTAATTTATCTTGATTCAGATTTCTGAATGCAAGGGTTCTGAGACCATATGTTTTTACCAATGGCTTATCAGTAAACAGATACACCATGATTTACCATGGTATCACATTTCATGTTTGTACTTTCAGAATTTATTCTTGGACTACAAAAATGTAGGGATTTCAGCCCAAAATCTGCATAATTGAAAAATGTTAGGTGTTTAATGCTCTTTGTTTATAGAGAAAAAAAAAACTTACTTTGTGTTGAAAATACAGGGGATCTTTGAAAAAGGTGGGGCAATTCCCGGATCCCCCTGCATAGAATAAAATCTGGTACTTAGAAAATTACACTATCTGTTACCTCAGATTAAAGGGGAATGCAAAAAGATATTCATAAGTTTATTTGATATTTTGTATAAGAAAATGGGAACTTGATTAACACTCCCATTCAATGTTTTGTTTAACTCCTGGGAAGTTTATAAGGAGAACATTGTCTATTCTAGGATACAGAAAACAGGGGGGAATTTTGTAGAAAAATTGTCAAAATTGTCAAAAAGATAAGAAATTTGCTCTTTCTCTATGTAGAATAATCCCCAATCATCTTCAAAAATAGGGGGAACTTTTCAAAAGTATGTGCTAAAATGTGCAATCCCTCTTTCCTTGAAAATACACTTGGAGAAATATGGTACTTGGTAGAATAATACTATTTTGGAATTTTAGTTAATGGAAATTAAATGTTATTAAGGGATCAATTAGCATCTGAGTCAAGCATAAATTTTGTTGTAATGTTTATAAACATTAATTATTGAATTAGTACCATAATTAAGGGGTGAGATAGTTTCATTAGCTGGCTGGCGTGCTAATAGGGCTTATCAGACTGTGAGATAGAGGGCACTATAATCTGATTGTGTAATTGAATGACTCAGTCACTACCTGGAACTTGGTGGCTCAGCGCATAACAGTTGTAACTGCCTATATATTTATAGGCAGTTACAACTGTTTTTGCTCTGAGCCATTTAACTACAAATATTGCAGGGGTGCGAAATTGGGGAGTATGCATACAAATTGATAAAAAAAAAAAAATAAATAAAATAAATAAAATTGTAAAATGAGTCCAATAAAATTTGGATAGAAAGAAAAATGTAAAGAAAGACTATGCAAAAAGGAAGAATTTTATTTATTCACTCAATGCTTTCTAATATTTTACATCGTAATATTTTTAATTGTGCTTTGTTCTCTTTAATGTTACTATTAATTTTTAGATCACAAAGTGAAGAATAAGTGTCTATGGGCAGATTAAAAAAAGGGGGGGCGAGAAACTGGGGTCAGTCCTAAAATTTAAATTATAAGTTATGAGGTTCAGAAATTGGTATATCAAAGAATTTTAGCTTTAGCAGCATACCATAATATAAGCTGTAGTAACAATTTCTTACTCACAAGCTGACATGATTAGTCATTACATTTAAAACTTGAAAATAAAAAAGAGAAATTGGTGGGAAAAAAATTCATACACCTTTGCAATATAAATCACCACTGCATTCAGAATAACAAAATGGTGCAAACAGTTTGCCAATTATTCCCCCTTTGCACGCTAGTGCACGTGCAAAGCGGGATCAAACTGTTTGCACTGTTTTGTGATCCAGAACGCAGGACTGGATTCATGCATGGTGACTATCCTTAATTGTGTGTTGTGCACTGTCTAGATAGGAGGTGTATCAGTCTACATGTACATGGTGGTACAGTCGGTGGCATATCACTGGAACACCAGTGGAATTTCATTTGAATGCCGCTGGTAATTCCAGTGGAATGCCAGCGAAATTTACCAGTGGTAAAGTCAGTGGCATTCCAAAGGAATTTCCAATGGTAATGCACTGGAATGACCAGTGGCTTTACCAGTCGAATGCTGGCGAAATTTACCGATGGAATTCCAGTGGAATACCACTTGAATACCAGTGGAATACCACTGCTTTTTTTCTGTAGGGGCAATCTTTATTCTGGACAAATCTATATGATGTGGGTATGCATTGGAATTGTCTCAAAGAAAAAAATATAATGAGTACCAACAACATAAGATTTGTACAACCTTTATGGATAAATTTGAATCTAATATTCACAAAAGTGACAATACTGGTCTGCCTCCATCTGTCTGTAGATCCAGGGATGTGGAATTCCCATGCCCGACTTATCCAACATGGGCTTTTGCTCTTGCGGGCAAGTACATTTTTCTTTGCCACTTGTCCATGGACAATAAAATACCAGAGCAAATCTTGATAAAGTCAGTACTAAAAAGATCTAGGAGGAAAGACATCATTTTGCTTGTATGAACGGGGAGAAAACATTGTCTTTCATGAAGAAAATGCTGGATTACAGCATTTTCTTCATTAAAAACAATGCTTTTCTCAATAATATTATTTCATTTTTTTGTGGGCAAGTTCATTTTGATCCTGGACAAGTAGAAAATTGATTTTTTCTTGTCCATGGACAAGTGGAGAAAAGTCGTGTTTCCACACCCCTGACTAGCTCTGATTAACGCTCTTGTTTCAGATTTGACGGGTCAAGCAAAAAGATGTTGAAAGTGATGCTAAAGACAAGTATACTATTGTGCCTTGTGTTGGCATGTGTGGCAGAGACAAACGACAGTAGCAGAGCTAAATGTGTTATTGGATACCCTCAGCCTTTATCAAAATATTTCCCGAACAATAGTTCGTGTTACGGATGCGTATACTGTCATGTTAAAGAACCAAAATTTAGCAGTTATATATCGTGCAAGAAAAACTGTAGTTCCGAAGCTTTTGCCAAATACTATTTGTTTCACGCTAAATTCAAGTTTAAAACATTATCATTCGACGGAGATCTAGTGAACGATCCAAAAATAACCAATGACTCAGATGTTGCTGCCAAAGATTCGACAAATCGTGCTCGTCCGACAGAAGTCCCCGAAGATCATGTCTCCCAGTCTATTTTTATAGCCATCAATGTTTCCCTGTTCATCATTGGTTCGGCATCCGTTTGCTTCCTGTTGTGGGTCTGCAAACGGAAGAAACAACAGACAACTTTTGATGCTAGTAAGTATTTTAAACACTTAAAAACTTCCTTCTAAACTATAATTTTGAGTATGGTTGTGACATTTCGAACAATTTCACACTTGTCTGGGGCAAAAACATTGAACAGCCTCGACAGCAAGCTAAAACAAGAAGACAATTTGCTTACTGCCTATAAAAGGAGATAAAGACCCTACCTTTTTCAGAGAGAGTATAGTGAAGACTATGGTCACACAGTGCGTGTGCAGGTGATGGCTAGATGCTTTGCTTTGTGCACAGGTGAAAATAATTTAACTTAAGTTGTGTCCATCCAGATTCATACATTTTGATTGGCTGAAAAAAAGATTTCATTTCATTCCTGAAAGAAAACAATTTTTGAGAACACACTTCAAGGGCGTAGCTCCCATTATGCAAATTACGCAAGTGAGTAAAAGAATTAATGCTCTGTTGAAAAACATAGTAAATGAATGATCAAAGCATCGAAACTACAGCTTATTCAAGCTGTAGTTACGATGTTTTGATTATTCACCAACGCTCAAGTCATAAAAGGGGAGCGGATGAAGGACATTCTGCTTTTGTTAGAGTTGTCATATAGCCTTTATCTTATATATTCTTTGGTTGTCGCATTCTGAGTGAGTAAAGATTTCAAAGTCCTAGTTACGTCTATGCACTTATTTGTAAGTGTCCATGCAAAGTAGTTCCATAAGAAACCTATTTCATAACGGAGAAATTGCAAGGCTCGTGTTTGACCCTTAAACCAGGGTTTTGACTCCCTAAAATCCAATTTTGACCCTCAAATATTTCCTGCAGGGGGGTCATTTTTACCCACCGAATTTCTAGTGGTGCAACCTAAGATAAGTATAGATCTTTTCTTTTCTTCATTCTATTTCAAAAGATCTATATAAATGATACAACATAAACAATAAAGTGTGTCTACACTTTATTGGTTATGTTGTTTCAGTTATATAGATTACTGTAAAGAATGATAAATGTTAGGTTTTTCTCTTTTTTGACCCCATCAAAATCATTGTTGACCCACATAATTTTATAGTCAAGGGGTCAATGACTCCCTAATTCAAAAAGCTAGCACAAACCCTGAATTGTTACATTTTTGCTTCATGATTATGAATTTGACAGGAAGAGATTATTTGTTAATTTCATGAAGATATGAAGCTAAAAACCTTATCACACTCATGTATGAATCACTTTTGCGTATTCATACAGTGTGATTAGGGTTTTTATACCTCAATGAAACCAGCATATAATGTATTCATCTCTTAATTGGTGACAATTTCATACACAGGAATTATAATATGCCTTAAAAATCAAAACTTGCTTGAATTGCAGTAGCCTGAGTTTACATGCTGATGCATGAATTAACTATTTTTTAAATTGACATTGAAGGATGTTATGAAAAGGCCTTTGTCAGTCTTGTCCTTTTGGCCTGATGCACACTGCCAATTATCATGCTCTGTTGACGGCAAATAATAACTGAATGTTAAATTTCATGCAGAATTTGATTTCAACGGTTTAGGACATAAAACTGTCAACTGTAAATGTTAAAATGTATGATAAAAACTGGATGCTTTTAAAACCTTTTCCTATTTAACAACAAATTTGGTTTTCCTTAATCCAAATTTATTTTAATCACTGGGTGTCTTGGATTTGATCCGCGGTGGTAGTATATGTCATTCTATAATTTGTCTCTTACCAATATGAATCCTCATGGAAAATCTTTGACCTATGTTGGTTAGGCTGTGAAAGGATGTTATTGTAGTACTTGTGCATGAAATACAAGGATTCCATCTTAAGGTGCTACAGCCACTCACTATAACTGAAAAATGTTGAAGGCAGTGTTAAACCCCATTCAAACAAACTATTGAACCAATCCAAATTTATACAGACTTTGAAGACAAAATTTTAAAGGTGGTAAATATTTAAGGCTTTCAGGAAAATTGAGTGAATCAGTCCGGGCTCCATGAAGGCCTCTAGTTTGACTTTCACAGACTCTCAAAACCTGCATTCTTTAAAACCCTGCTCACAATATCAGCATGCATAGACACCACATGAAATTCTGTTACATGAAAATTATATTATCATGACAGGAAATCAGCTTTTAATTAACCCTTGACATGCTGAGCCAGGAATAATCCTGCTTTTGCAGGAGGTATTATAGACAAATATCAGTCTGTACATATTTGCAGTCTGATTTAAGTCGACACCACCTGGTTTTCATTTTCAAACAAGAAAAGTTCAGAAATAATATTTTTGAAATAAATACAGACTCACAATTAGCAAAATCAGTGCTTTAAGAACTTTGATTTCAGTGCAATTTTTAGCTCACCTGAGCACGAAGTGCTCAAGGGAGCTATTGTGATCGATCATTGTCCAGCGTCCGTCTGTCCAGCGTCCGTCTGTCCATCTGTCCGTCTGTCTGTCACGGCGTCAACTTTTTCTTTAAACGACATCTCCTCCTAAACTAATGGGTCAAAATCAACCAAACTTGGCAGAAATAATCCTTGGGTCCCTTATGAAAATTGCTCAAATGGAAAGGATCCATGCCATATCACGGGAAAAGGGGCCTTAATGACAAATTTCTTGTTTTCACTCTAGAAGCCACAAATATGGTCCAATCTTCATGAAACTTGGTCAGAATGTTTGCTAGGTCATGAGGATGAAATCTATTGAAAATTGGAAGGATCCGTGCCATTTCAGGGAAAAAGGCGCCTTAATGACAATTTTGTCAAAAATATCTTTAAACGACATCTCCTCCTAAACTTATGGGTCAAAATCAACCAAACTTGGCAGAACTATTCCTTGGCTGGTCCCTTATGAAATTTGCTCAAATGGAAAGGATCTGTGCCATATCTCGGGAAAAGGGGCCTTAATGACAAATTTCTTGTTTTCACTCTAGAAGCCACAAATATATTCCAATCTTCATGAAACTTGGTCAGAATGTTTGTTAGGTCATGAGGATGAAGTCTATTGAAAATGGGAAGGATCGGTGCCATATCACGGAAAAAGGCGCCTTAATGACAATTTTGTCAAAAATATCTTTAAACGACATCTCCTAAACTTATGAGTCAAAATCAACCAAACTTGGCAGAAAAATTCCTTGGTTGGTCCCTTATGAAAATTGCTCAAATGGAAAGGATCCATGCCATATCACGGGAAAAGGGGCCTTAATGACAAATTTCTTGTTTAGACTCTAGAAGCCACAAATATGGTCCAATCTTCATAGAACTTGGTCAGAATGTTTGTTAGGTCATGAGGATGAAGTCTATTGAAAATGGGAAGGATCCGTGCCATTTCACAGAAAAAGACGTCTTAATGACAATTTTTTTGTTTACTCTCTAGAAGCCACAAATATGGTTCAATCATCATGAAACTTTGTCAGAATGTTTGTTAGGTCATGAGGATGAACTCATTTGAAAATGGGAAGTATACGTGCCATATCACGGGAAAAGGGGCCTTAATGACAATTTTCTTGTAAGAGCTCCAAACGCCACAAATATAGTCCAATCTTCATGAAACTTGATCAAAATGTTTGCCAGGTCACAAGAATCATCTCTGTTGAAAATGGGAAGGTTCATGCCATATCATAGGAAATGGAGTCTTAATGATAATTTACTTGAAATATCAGGTGAGCGATTTAGGGCCCTCAGGGTCCTCTTGTTCAAAGGTTATTATTTAGCATTACAAAGGTTAAGGAAAATATTCTAAGGAAGCATTGAACATTATATACTTTATGTTTAGCATTTAAATTCTATGTGAAGTTTTAATATGTGGGGAAGTAGTTTTCATTAAATTTCCCTGTCTTATTTTTACTCTTTACCACAGATCAGCAAAAACACTATAACATAATCATGCACTAAGATATTGCTATAGATGCTTTTGTTAAATCATTCCACAAAAATACTAACGGTAAACAGTAACACTTAAAGTAAAGAAGAGATGCATCTCTCAAGCTATGTCTTTGACCATTTTGTCTACACAAAAACACAAGATTTATGAAATTTTGTTTTCAATCATAGTGAGAATCTTTGTCCAATTTGTATGTGGTATTGGGTTTATGTTTTGAAACCTAATTAAGAAGTGTCTTAATCATTTTTTGGGGTGCATTTCTCGAAAAAGAGGGTCCAAATTCATAGAGGGGGTCATAAAAAACCCTGCTTTGGTCCACCAAACATAGGCCTTTTATGGCATTACTTAGTGTGACAAATTTGCTTTAACATTAATTGAATTGTTAAAAACAGTGATAATTGCTTTAATGTCACCATCTTCACGAGTCAAGGGGTATCGAATCGATAGCTTCTTCTCGAATACCCCTTGACTGAATGAATAGGTAAATTCTGTACGATTTATTTTTAGCCGACCAATCAAAAGGTCAAACGCAATTTCTGTAACTGCCAATCAGAGAGCTTCTTACAAACAGCATCTGTCACATTTAAACTCTATGG
Source organism: Fragum whitleyi (assembly GCA_948146395.1). Taxonomy (NCBI): domain Eukaryota; kingdom Metazoa; phylum Mollusca; class Bivalvia; order Cardiida; family Cardiidae; genus Fragum; species Fragum whitleyi. Next base: position 56,990,354 of record OX411551.1, on the reverse strand, counting down.
CAACCTTTTGTATACCAATGACTGTGTAGATAATCCCTTCATTCCTGGTTTAAAGAAAATGCGTCGCTTTTTTTTGTGTATGTTTTTATTTGGTGACTGGTTGATTTATAAAATCAACAAAATATAATTCAATTCCTTTTATCATAATTAATTTGAAAACTAAGCTTTTGTTTTCATTTTTATTGAACATTGTCTTTATTCTTATAATGATTTCTGTGTAAACTAAAATTAATCTATTTGCAATATATGAAAAAAGAAAGTATTGTTATTAAATCACACACTGTCCTCAATGTCGTGCATTATTATCAAAACTTAAATAAAACATGTGCGCTTCCCAACGGTCAGATTAAGGCACTACTAGATTACAAAATCTTAGACTGTTTCAATTTCAAACACATTCTAATTTCAAAAAAAAGAAGACAAGAAATTTAAGGTGATTTTTATTGAAGACAGGTTTACCTGTCTTTCAATATAGGGATCGTCGCCATCGGATTTTGATAACAAACCTACATGTGTCATTACGCTCAAAAATGTAGACCCATTCATAAAAATAAACGCGGCAAAAATAATCAATAGTGTAGCAATATACCGTAAATTTTGGTGCTGACCTAAATTCTGGCCGGGACCTCAGGGGAGTGAACATGTGATCTATGCAGAAGTTGCCTGCAGAAACGTGTTTTACATTCGTAAGTGGTGCTGTTTTAGGGTGTTTTCGGCTGCAATCTTTTGCATTTGCTCCAAATTTTCAATTGCATCCTACAACTGTTTTTATGCATAGCATTGGCAAGCTATTTTCAGTTCCCCATTTTAGACTCCCTATTTCTCGTAAAATTGTGTGTTTGTGTGTCCTTAAGGTTGCTTTATTTATCCGTCTCCCGGGCCTGTCGTAGTGTAAATGGATAAAAACTAAAATAGCACAAGGCTATTTGAATGAACTCGTAAACCCTTGGAATTTCCTAGGTTTCAATTTTTACTTGGATTTACGGAGAAATTTCGATGGCTTATCAAATTACTTTATTATAACGCTTGTTTTGTCTATCCATATTGTACAACATTCGGAACATCACTCGGCCATTTTCGTAAACGGCAACAGATCGTGATCGTGATATTCACTCGGCAATCATCGGGCGATCTCCAAAGTCTCAGATCTATCTAAATGTAGGTTAAGGAATCGGCCGAGTTGTGACGAATGCGTTAGATTGGCAGAGTGGTGTTCCGAATGGCCTATACAGTAGTACCACACATGCGTGACCCCGGTTTTGAGTTTCCGCTTTTGTTTTCGACAATTTTCTGACAATAACAAAAACTGTTTTGGAAACTGGAATGGATTTATTTGTAACATTCTGGAGTGGACTTTGAAAGAATTCTGCTCAAGGTGAAAAATGCTGTAGCTCGGGATTTCATTTAACGATCTGTCATTTTGGCAATTTTGTCAAAATTGATAGTTCACCCGATAGTTCAATCCGAATCTTGATCTAGAAAAGCAGTCCCGTGGAAAAGGCCTGAAAGGTTGATTGTCTTAACAGGTTTATATATTATTTTGTAGTAAAAATAATTTTCTACTAAGTAAGACCATATGCAAGGAGAATAACCTGAAATGGAGATCGAAATATCTCAATGGAAAAATAGAAATTGAATGTTTCACTCCTGAAAGAAACTTAAACGGTATTCATAAAAAAGCTACAGCTATTGTACGAGAAAATACTTCTTCTTGGTATTGACTTGACTAGTAAAAGTATAAGAATATTAGTATTACTTTCATTGCTTCTTCTATGTGGAGATAATTAGTCAAATTCTGGATCAAATAATAAATGTAAAAGAAATTTGAACAAATTTCCAATTCAGGGCAATATTCACCATGGCAATGAAATGTTCAGCTCTCCATCAAGGGGTAAGCAATGTGTGTCATGTGGATTAACATTTTATTTAAGATTTTTACACATCCACTTAATAAGTTTAACTGGAATAAAATCGGATTTGGATCATATTGGATTGCTGGGGATAATCTATACATTTTTATAAAACAGGGTTGCAATAATTCATATGAGTTTTTAGAATACAGGAACTGCCACCATATTTCTGTTGGATAAATGAATATTTTTCATTTAGGATATTGAAAACTTACACTTGGGAATGAATAGCGATTATGAAGGCAGTTACCCTCTTGTTAAGCTTGAATTGGCTAGAGGGATAGGTTTATCTGGAAGTGATGAGTCTTCAAAGTATAACATATTCATTTGTTAGGAAGGTACAAGGTCCATATGTAACCATCAATGATTGTTTTAAATTTTTGATTCCAACTCAAGAGATCTTCTCAACATGCCACAATTTTCATTCCAATTGTTAATATTCAGTCCTGTCTTCAATTCAGGCCTTTCAGGCCTTTGATTTTCAATCCCTATACTAATTTTGTCGACTTAAAAATAACATGAAATGGTTTTGAGTTATTCTATTTCCACCACCACCACATACACACCGACACTCCACCGCGTCGTAAATCAAATTCCGTAATATATTTGGGAGTAAGAAAACAGGGAAAAAATCATTGGGACATTTGAATAAGTAATTTGAATAAGTAACAGGTAACAATTTTCAGTAATATAAAAAAAATCTTAAAATTGTTCAAAAGAAGAAAAGTTTTACCCCCCACCCCTCCCCATAAAAAAAATTAATAAAATAAAAAAAAATTAATAACATTAAGATATGAGGAAAAATTGGCCAGGTTTTTTTTGTTTTGTTTTGTTTTGTTTCATATTGAAAGCAAAAAAAATCCATAATATACATATATAGAATATAGTCAATGGGCAACCAAAACTACTTAATCATAACTTGAATAAGCTGTAGCCACGAGATTTTTGACTGCCCAATCACATTACATGAATATTTCAAATATATAAGGAATGAAATCAAACAATCTCTTTTTTTTTTTAGAAAAAAATGTGTAACTCCATTTTTATTGAACATTGCATGGTATTGCTTCGTTTAAAACGTCGCGAATAAATTGTTTCATAGCAAGTTTAAATTTATTAGGGATGGGAACGAGTACTCGATTAATCGAGTACTCGATCGAACGTCCGAGTATCGATTACAAATTTCACTAATCGATTAATCGGAAAAAAAATAAAATCAAAAGCAAAATTAACTTTAAAACTCGCATTCAATTTTTTCAAATAAAGATCTTTCCTTTTCAACGATGATCAGAACGAAGGGTTAAGAAGGCAACACCTGGGCCGTCTGCCGATAATCTTATCCGTCGATATTGTCCTTAATTTGCAATCAAGAGCTATAGTTATTGTTCTATCTGTCAAACAATGTCAAAATTTTTCGCACCTTCGCCGCTCGATACTCCAATCAGGGTCGGTGCGTTTTAATTGGACGTCCGTGATATTTACCCTCTGTTGATTGGTTAATCAAACCTCCAATCAGCAGATTATCGGATAATCGTAAAGAATGCGTTCAATTGCTAATTGCTAACCAAAGAAGCAACATTCATTTGAATTCTACGAAAATTAACCATCGAAAGTCTTACGATGCCTCCTGCTAAGTCCGTAGTTTGGAAACACTTCAAGCGAGCAGCTGACGACAAGACGGTAAAATGTACACTTTGTTCCTCGGAACTCACCTACAACGGCAGTACTACAAGCATGCACAACCATCTACGACTGAAACATCCTGACAGTACCATCACTACGCCTACCAAACAGCCCGCCATGACGTCGTTCATCAACTCACCAAAGAAACTTCAGCCCGACCAGAAAGAAACTATCACACAAGCTATTTCCCGCATGATTGTCACAGACTACCTGCCCCTGAACATAGTTGAAGGGGAAGGTTTTCGCTCCCTGATGAAAGTCGTCGCACCAGACTATGACATTCCTAGTCGCGGGACTATTAGAGCCAGAATAACGAAGATGTACGAAGACGAAAAGAAAAGACTGACGGACGAATTACAAACCATAGACTCTGCCGCCATCACCACTGACACATGGACCTCAAACGCAACAGACTCCTACATCACCGTTACAGAACACCACATAACTGACGACTGGGAAATGAAGACAAACGTACTAGTAACCAGAATCATGCCAGAACGACATACAGGGGCAAACATCGCTGCCAGACTTCAAGACTGCGCAACAGAGTTCAACCTCCAGAACAAGATCCAGTCCTGTGTCCACGACAACGCCCGAAATATGGAATCTGCGGGTGAACTTTGCAGCCAATGGACAGACAACTCCTGCTTCGCCCACACTCTTCAGCTTTGTATCCGACCAGCCCTAGAGATACCGTCAGCCGAGAAAACAATCGCAAAGTGCCGAAAACTCGTCGGCCACTTCAAGCATTCTACGACCTTAACTGCAGAAATGAGAAAACGCCAGCAACTTTTTGACTTACCAGCCCACGAACTAGTCCAAGACATCTGTACGCGATGGAACTCGACCCAACAGATGCTCGAACGCCTGACTGAACAACGCCGCGTCATTACAGACATCATGCTAGACACCAGACTTACGAAGAAGAACGACACCTACCTACTACCGACTGAATCAGAGTGGACTACGATATCCGACCTCTCCGCCGTACTCAAAGACTTGACGAACGTAACCACATTCATGTCCGGCCAGAGAGAAGTATCCGCCAGCTACGTATATCCCATAGTATGCGGACTCATCAAGAACACCCTGCGAGAAAATGACGACGACAGCACCATCGTAAAAAAAAACAAACAATCCATCGCCGACCAACTTACCCGACGGTTCAACCCCTTCGACATCCAGACAGCGTCAACTTTACCAGCCATCGCCTCTTTACTTGACCCACGTTACAAGAAACTGACCTTCTTCTCACGCGAACAACGCAAGACAACAGAGAGCGCCTTAGAGTCAAGAATCGACGACATTCCACTCAACGTACTTCGACGACAAGATTCACGCTCACCTCCGACTAAGACACCAAAAACGGCGACTCTACACTTCCTTGACTTCGACAGTACCTGCTCCGATACAGACCAAGACGAACTCAGAGACTACCTCCAAGAAAAAACCCAGAACGTGACTCCTCTGGAATGGTGGAAGGACAACGCCCACAAGTACCCTCGAATTTCCGTGATAGCCAGACAGATACTAGCCATACCAGCCACGTCCGTGCCATCTGAACGAGTCTTCTCAACAGCCGGTATTCTCGTGAACAAGCTTAGAAATAGACTTTCTCCCATCCTAGTAGACAACATCATATTCCTAAACAAGAACTAACTTCCGACATTTTCGAGTAATTAAATCTGCATTGTAAACTGTAGATTCACTTCTGACGTTAAACTGTGAATACTTGTAAATCTACATTATAGACGACTAACTCTGACTGATGATTGAAATGAAATTAATTTGAATATATTTGTTCTGTTATTGTGTCTTAATTTTTTTAACACTGATACTCATTTTCCAGATAATTAAAAATGGTGTGTTCTTAAACCAGCGTTTCTTAATTCTTCGGTCTTTCAAGAAAATCGCGAAAATCTTCATAATGTATCAATTTTGGACAGCGAGCGCAGTTGGCGCTGACGGACAAACATGGAAACATTTTGTAGATTTTCTTGTCATTCTACCTTATCATTGCTGGACGGAAAAGTCAAGCTGAAAAAAGCATTTTTCAAGATCTCTATTGATCAACGGTCAACGGAATGTATTATCGTCGAGTCGAAACCTCGTAACCCAAGCCTTTTCAGCTCTAGTTACTTGGTTTTGGTACGAACAAGATATTTCAAACAGCGTATGACTGACAAATATTTCCCTTAATTCAATTGCTCGCCCATATATCGTTAAGTATTACCCCCCGGAAAAAAGTTAAGTCGGCATCACTTGCGGCATTTTGTAGAATTTCAACCTTATCGCGATAGCACGAGACTATCTTTTTTGTAAGAAGTCCTATCATTATCGTAACATTTAAAATCTAAATTTCGGTTGGTATTTAAAACATCGTAACTATCGCTGACCGTAGCTAGCTTACTTTGTTTTGGTAGCTAACCGTCGATGATAAAAGGCAACCTGTGTGTATTTCTCATGATTGTGTAAATATTATGATGGAGCCTGCGAAAAGGAGACAAAACAGCTTCCAACAATATTACGTTCTTGACAGTTAAATACAACGAATTTGACAAATTCTCGGCACAAATTTCAAAAAATAATCTGCTTAGATTAATTAGCTGCCTAATTTCATCCCAACTGTCACTTCGATCGAAAACGTGCTTTAATTACGATATATTAATGTGTTTGAAAACATGTACAAATAATGAGTCGACAGTCGGTATTTCTATCCGAGTACTCGAGTACTCGATCGGAAGGGTGACGGAGTAATCGATTAGTAAAATTGGTACTCGTTACCATCCCTAAAATTTATCGAAACCTTGTGACTACCTAGAACACAGGTAATTCTTTAAAATTAAAATAAATACATATATAATAAATTCTATTTATTTCTGTTAGGTCATCTTATGTGCTTAAAGAAAAACCTGATGGAAAAGACGGGGGAAAACTTCTGAAATAAAGAATTAATACGAAAGTTCAACTTAATTATCATTTCTATAATTTATTTCTTTAAGACGGCTTAATTATTGAATTCATTCCAATTTCTAAATTTCATGAAATTCTATATAGAAACATTCTGCTTTATTGGAGTTTCCCTTCGATGAGGTTTAAAAACAGTGTAAACTTAAGCCAGTATTGATGGATTAAATAACTTTAAATTTCAAATAAACATTGAAAAACCGTAATACATCGCGGGCAAAATAACTGAATTTGAGAACCTTTCAATGTACCATCAAATTATTAAAAAGATATATTGTCAAGCTAGTTTTCATTTGAAAAGATATAGGAATTTTGCACAGCCTTTTTGATTGTGTATTTCAGTCTTACTAAGTGTCACTTAAAGCTGAAAGTGTTAAGCGCAATTCTAAGGGTTAAATTCACATCTGGCATGTAGCCGCGGGGCAGATTGACCTAACATACCTCCTGCTTTTGGACCTTTTTGTAAAAAGGCTACTGATTGGTCCACAGCGTTTTCCGTTCTGTGACGTCACTCGTACAGAAATTACCTATTCAATCAGCCAAGGGTTAGAAAAGTAAAATGTTCGTAGCCCTTGACTCGACAAGATGTAATGTCACAGAGATCTGGAATTCTGACATTCATTGATTTCATAGCTTAACTTTTAAACCATCTATCAAAAATTATTACTGGTACCATATTTCCTCTAAATAGCGCCCTCCCTTATAGTAGCACCCCTATTTTTTTTTACTAAGAAAACTCACTTGCCTAATTAATTTAAGGAACTTTTTAAGACTTCTTTAATTTAGGATGACATTCCTCTTAACAATCATTTATATGATTGTTAAGAGGAAATTCACCTAAAATCAAAGGGAAAATGGCATAAAAGACATCACTTTAAATGATTTTTTACATCAGAAAACTCATACTAAATAAAAGTTCCCTGACCATGCTACATATAGCTCCAGGGTGCGTTTATCAGAAGAAATATGCTATACTTGAATATATCACAAATTATATAGAGACTATCTTTACTTAAATACATACATTATAATAAATAGTATAATTCCCTTTTGTCATAATGCTTAATATTTTATTAACTCTTACATTATTCAAGTTAAAGGCTGGCTTTTAGTTTAGTTTATTTTAACATGGGAGTACAAAATTGAACATTTCCTCTGAAAACACTGAGTGCAGCTGTTTTTAATATGACTAATACAAAAATGCCGAGAATTTCACATGGGAATAATTGGTACAATTTACTGAACACTGCACCAAAATACACCGGGCACTTCGAAAATTTCTAAAGTGGGGTTCAGACGATGTGTTTTTTCACATCTGTCTTTTCAGATCTTCAAAAACACATCGTCTGAACCCCTAGATAATGAGCGTTCTGTTAACAGATCTGCTTTACAGACGGAATAGAACATGTTCTATTTCGCCTGCTTTTTCATACCGAATTGACCAATCAGAAGCTTTTATAGAGATACTGACCGAGATGACTTGATAACATCTGTTTATACTTGTCAATTACCTGGAGAAACTGTTTACTTTTGGTATCATATGAATGAAACAATCATTTCATTGAAAACTCCACGAGCAAAATCCTACTTTGAATTAAAAAGAGTTTACTATTTTATTTTTTTCTGTAAAACACTATTGAACACTCAGGGCCCCCCCCCCCCCCCCCCAATAAAATAAAAAAAAATGTGGCTTCCAAAATGACTTATCTTAGTTTTGTCAATGGAGAGCAAAACTATTATAACTTCCAGACATGCTGACATTTCTTGTTCTTTTCACACAATATTCAAAAGAACTTTTATTTCATTATTTAATTGATAGAGGTATAAAGCCAAATTGTCACCAAATGCATAGTAGTAGTGTAACTAGTTTTATTTGTTTCATTAATCAATGAAGGAACGTTTTTAGGATGTTATAATTTGATATCATTATATATATATAAGTAATGAAATATGAAGATTCAGAGTATTTTTCCATGGATAGTTTTTTGCCTGGCAGAATACCATGCAGTTAGTGGCACTTTTTTCACAGATGTACCCATAGAAATATTCACAAGATCAATATGGTACTCACTTTATCATTCTTCATAGAGGTATGCATAGAAATATTTGGTCAACCGTGATGTAACTTTTTGTTACATGAACTAAAGAGTAAATCATTATCAGAGAATACATTTCTAGACTTTTCTAATTGTTTTTTAAAAGAGGTTAATTAAGAATCGGCATTCTTGCAGTAAAAAGTATAGAAAAACTGTTTGCAAACACCTTTGCATCATTTCACATGATGTTACCTACTATGGGCTGTCGTAATAGAACAGTTGGAAGGGCGTCATACTGGCAAATTGGAGGTCCTGGTTTCGATCCCCGACGGCGGCACTCAATTTTCCGGCAATTTGTCTCCCAACAATAGGTTGACAATTGGGTCGAGGAAAGGATGTGATGCCTGTGTATTAAATACCAGAAATCCATTGTTAGGTGCACCAGTCACAGTGATATAACTGAAAGATTGTTGAAAGCGGCATAAAACACCATTCATACCAACAGCGTAATCAACCCTGGTTTCAGAGTAAATGCATAAAAAGAATATGCAGTAAAGATAAAATTAAAAGCTGAGAAGAAGTCTGAGCTATGCAATCACAGGGCTTGTTCTCAACTGTAGCTATGACAGTAACAGTTTGATCACCTAGCTACAATTAACATATTTACTGTACAGATACAGATTGAGCAATATTTGATTTCGTAAAATCCATGTTATTGATAAGAAGAAAATTTATATGAGGGAAATTCTGAATTTTAACACTGAAACACTTTAATTTGAGCCGATTAAATTTTTTGTTATCATTATTTTCGTGTTTATCCAGGGGTGTGGAATTCCCATGCCCGACTTGTCCGACTCGGGCTTTTGTACTTGAGGACAAGTTAATTTTTCTAAGCCACTTGTCCATGGACAAGTAAATACCAGGGCAAATCTTGGAATGTTACTTAAAATAATTAAGAGCGAAATCATCCTAATGTTCATATCATAGGGTAGAAAACATTGTTTTTAATGAAGAAAATGCTGCATACCAGCATTTTCTTCATCAAAAGGCAATGTTTTTTTCAATTTTTTCTATTTACTCTTTAGCGGACAAGTTCATTTTGATTCTGGATGAGTAGAAAATTCGCTTTTACTTGTCCAGGGACAAGTGGAGAAAACTGGTATTTCCACACCCCTGGTTTATCCTTATTATTATTGTTAGTATTGTATGTTTGAGAAGTGCATTTTAATACTCTTTGATGCTGTTTTTTGATTGTCTTTTGATAACTAGAATGGTACTTTTTTCTATCTTTTTATTTCTTGTTTCTAAAAAAGGGCAAAGCGGTTGGGTAAAAAAATAGATATCCATCTCCACATTCCAGTAATGTAATACAACACTTCACCTCAGAAATAACTGACCTGGGTCATCCAAAGCAGATATGTAAAACATACCGTCTGAACCCTAAAAACATATATGTTTCAAAACATGTCTGTTTTTTCATATCTGCTTAAACATGCCGTGTGAACCCTACTTAAGTTCTCAAATTTTTGCTTATTATAAAACCCTTTAACATGTTTTCAACATATTAAAACATGAACAATGCTAGTATTTGACCTGTAAACCAGGGTTTTGACTCCCTAAAATCTGAAAATACCTTAATTTGACACTTAAAAATTCACTAGGGGTTCAAGTTGACCCCCTCTGGAGAAATTTCTTTGAGTCAAATTAAGCTTTATCCACCAAATTTATGAAAAGTGATCTTAAACCCCTATCTTAAACCCTATCTTACTTATTATGAAATAATTATTTACTTTATATCATTATAAGAAAAAGGTGTTTTGATAATGATTCTTTATTCATGATTTGTTCTTTTTATCATTTTGACCTTTTAAAAATCAGTTTTGATTCCCAGAATTTTATTGAGAAAGATTCAATGACTCCTCCATTTCTATCTCTAGCGCAAGCCTTGATGAACGAAAAGAGCAAAATTTTCATCTGTGAAAGTAATTTTATTTATAATATGACCTATGTCACAGGAGTGAAATAAACCCGTTGAATATTTTTGATATTACACGAGTGTTATTACACTAGTGGAATAACTATGCAAATGAGCTGAGAACGAAGATCAATCTTATATTTTTGTTAGGAAAATGACGTCATAATGGATCTGCTGACATCATTTTTCAAACGGCGTTATATGTTTCGTGGAATAACATGAATCGATAAATACCGTAATTTTATCGTTTTATCCCCAAATTTCGGGTCATATTATAAATAGTGTATCAAAATTTGTGCTCATCAAATACCGAACAGCCTCATTTTTATCTGTTTATAGATGACTTGTTTAATAAATTCGGTTTTCAATGACCACTCATTCAATATCCTCCATGTCAGTTATGAGAATATTTGTTAGTTTCACTTTCACGAGGGTATGAAACTAAAATAATCAAACTATTAATACATGAAGCAGTTTCATACATAATTGTACCTAAGTCTTTAATTTCATACCTCCATTAAATCAACAAATATTTTCTAAATATCTTATTATCTCATAATTTAATGCCAGGAAGCAAAAATGTAATGAAATTGCTATGGTACTAAAAAGATCTAGGAAATAAATTATCCTAATGTTTATATCAAAAGGTAGAAATCAATGTTTTTAATGAAGAAATGCTTGGTTTCAGCATTTTCTTCATTTAAACAATTGTTTCTCAATATTTTGTCAACTTACTTTCATCATATTTGACTTATCCAGGGACAAATGGTCTGTATTTGCACACACCTGATAGACAACCTGATTGCACATAATGACTGTTGACCATTTCCTTCATAGTCTTAAGATTTCATGTTCATGAAATTTTAAACTCAAGAAAACCTCGTGGAAAGAAAACAAATTATAAGCCTTGAAAAATGAAATAAAACTTTGAAGTCTTGTTTGTCACATGATAACATTTTGGTCAGTGTTTAATAATAGAAATTTGTATAAGTACAAAATATATGCACCATTTTCAATTGTTTAATTATAAACAACTATATTTAAGGTCTTATCAGTGATAATATTAAGGTGAAAAAAGATAAATTTTGAATTTTTCAATAAAATGACAACATTAGCTGCAATTTTGGGATTTTTTTATACCCCCCACAACGAAGTTATGGGGGGTTTACTGGAATCAGGATGTCTGTCCGTCCGTCTGTCCGTCCATCCGTAGACATAATTTTGTGTCCTCTTCTCCTCCCACAGTTTTGGACCAATTTTGCTGAAATTTTATCAGGTTGTTTTCTATCATATGAAGTTGTGCACCTGCAATTTTCATCCAGATCCGGTCATTAGTTTGAGAATTATGCCACTTTGAACTTTTTAAGGAGGGGGTACATTTTTCTAATTTTGTGTCCTCTTCTCCTCCCACAGTTTTGGATCAATTTTGCTAAAATTTTATCAGGATGTTTCCCATCATATGAAGTTGTGCACCTGCAATTTTCATCCTGATCCAGTCACTTGTTTTAGAGTTATGCCATTTTGAACTTTTTATGGAAGGGGGGGAGGGGAAGTAGTCAAAATTTAAAATTACAAAACTCAGTAACCATAAGGGGAGTAACCAAATTGGGTAATTAATCCTATCATATGAAGTTGTGCACCTGCAATTTTCATTGTTTTGGGGTGACATAGGTCAAAGGTCAAGGTCACAGTTAATTTTTGTTCAATTTTTGTTTCCGAACTCTAAATCGAGAACCAAGCGACCTAGAATCATGAAACTCTATGTAAATGTTACTTCTGACTCAAGGAAGTACCCTATTGTTTTTAGGTCACATAGGTCAAAGGTCAAGGTCACATTAAATTTTTGTTAAGTTTTCGTTTCCGGACTCTAATTCAAGAACCTAGGGATCTAGAATCCTGAAACTTCATGCAATTGCTGTATATGACCTCAATATTTGTTACAAACACATCTTGCACTTAAAGCACTTACATTTTGACAAAGTCCTGGTGGGGGGTATAAGTCCGCTCTGCGACAGTTCTAGTTTTTTCTGTCCAGATAGGGAAAAAAGAGACTTATTCCAGTAGGAAAGAAGCCTTTAAGAAAAAAAATCCTCACAAAGGTGCACTGAAGGTCAGGGTCATTTGTTTTACTGTCTAATATAACTCCTACATTTTTGGTTGATTTAAACTATTTATGGCTGTAGGTCAAAGGTCAAGGTCGCATTTCAAGTTATACTCAAGGATGCTCATTAAGTGTTGTAAATGGACAACCATTCTAGTTCATTGTTCTAGAGTTGGTCTGGCATGTATATCAGGTGACTGTATAATGCACAACTTTAACAGATGTGTATGTGTAACAGATACTAATTAAGAAGGGCGTAACAACCGTTATGCACATTTCAAGTAAAACAATAAATAATCAAAGTGCTGTCAGCACTGTAAATAGGATATCATTGAGAGGCTGGGATAGTGCAATAGTTTGCCAATCAAAAGGGCTCCAATTTGGACAATAAAAGTTTGTAAAATATTTGCCCAATTTGTGAATTTTTAGCTCACCTGAGCACGAAGTGCTCATGTGAGCTATTGTGATCACCTTTCATCCGGCGTCCGTCCGTCGGTCGTCGTCCGTCAGCCGGCGTCCGTCAACAATTTCTTTAAACGACATCTCCTCCTAAACTTCTGGGCCGATTTACACCAAATTTTACAGAAATGTTGCTTAGGTTGTCCCCTTCAAAAATAGCTAAAAGAATTGAAATCCATGAAAAACTCTGGTTGCTATGGCAACAAACAGTGAAATTTTAAGAAAATCTTTAAAATTCTTCTCCTTCTCAACCAGTAGTCCTACAGACTTAAAACTTGGCATGGATGATCAGTTCATAGACCTGAATTAAAATAGCTTAAATCATATCTTTTGGGTCACCAGGTGCGGAGCACCAGGGGAGAAGGGGAAGTACTTTGGGTAAATTTTGTAATCTTTAAGCTGCTTCTTCTTCGGAACCAGGAGCCCTACAGACTTGAAAATTGGCATGAATGAACAGCTCATAGACCTGAATGAAAATAGCTAAAATCATATCTTTTGGGCCACCAGGTGCGGAGCATCAGGGGGGAGGGGGTAGTACTTTGGGTAAATTTTGTAATCTTTAAGCTGCTTTTTCTTCGGAACCAGTAGCCCTACAGACTTGAAAATTGGCATGGATGATCAGTATATGGACCTTTATGAAAATAGGTAAAATCATGACTGTAGATTCACCAGGTGCGGAGCACCAGGGGGGAGAGGGTAGTACTTTTGTGAAAATTTTGTAATCTTCAACCTTCTTCTTCTGATGAATCAGGAGCCTGACAGATTTGAATATTGGCATGGATGATCAGTAAATGGACCTTTATAAAAATAGCTAAAACCATGACTGTAGATTCACCAGGTGCGGAGCACCAGGGGGGAGAGGGTAGTACTTTTGTGAAAATTTTGTAATCTTTAACCTTCTTCTTCTTCTGAACCACAAGCTCTTTAGACTTGAAAATTGGCATGGAGGATCAGCTCATAGACCTTAATAAAAATAGCTAAAATCATGACTGTAATGCCACCAGGTGCGGAGCACCAGGGGAGAGGGGGTAGTACTTTTGTGAAAATTTTAAGTTTAACCTTCATCTTCTAAAATAACCAGGAGCCCTTCAGACTTCAATATTGGCATGGATGATAAGCATATATATCTAAAATAAAATAGCTAAAATCATGAATGTAGGGCCACCAGATGCGGAGCATTAGGGGGCAGGGGGTAGTACTTTGGATCAATTTTGAAATCTTTAACCTTATTCTTCTCCTGGATCAGGAACCCTACAGACTTGAAAATTGTCATGGGTGATCAATATATTGACATTAATAAAAATAGCTAAAATCATGACTGTAGGGTCACCAGGTGCTGATCGAGTGTCTTGGGGAGGGGGTAGTACTTTGGATCATTTTTGAAATCTTTAAACTTCTAATGAACCAGGAGTCCTACAGATTTGAAAATTGGCATGAATGATCAGCACATGGACATTAATTGAATTAGCTAAAATCATGACTGTAGATTCACCAGGTGCAGAGCATCTTGAGGGGGGGGGGGGGAGTGCTTTGTTGAGAATTTTGAATCCCTACAGCCTTTATATTTGACATGGATTGATCAACTCATTAAAGAAAACTTTAAAAGTCTCAGACTCAGCCTGTATATCTGGCATTGATTAGCTGATCACAGACCTTTTATGAAAAAAGCTTAAATAAATAATGACCAGGTGAGGAGCAGAGGGGGGGATTATTTCAAATGTTATCTGATTGAAAAAGTGAAAATCTCTTTTTCTTTGGTTCATGGACATACCTAGGTAATGAAGCTTTTTTCTCAGGTGAGTGACCCAGGGCCAACGGCCCTCTTGTTTTGTCTTAACACTCCATCTGTTCGAGGACATGGCCAGCTCATCCAACCTTGTGGGTCCGATTTTGAAAGTTTGCTGATTCGATAGCCCTCTGCTAGTCTAAATTATTTCTTAGCAGATTTTTTTATGTTGTTATAATGAGCACGCGCCAAGCTAAATGCTTGTCTGTTAATATTATTCCTCTCTCTATAGAGTTTAAAAGCCTGTTTAGCAAAAAAGCATTTTTCATTAAACTATTTACAATTTTGATTACCAACATGTTTGTATTTCAAGCATTGGGTTTTCCCAAATACTATAAATGCATTTTCCCGCAAGAAACGCGTGAAATCGCCAACTATGCTATTTATATCTTTGGTTTCTGACCAATCGATTAAATCTAGCAGTACTATGTGATTATTAATGAGTTGTTCTAAAAATAGATCACTCTTACTGCTATCCTATATCAGTTTATCGTATGTTTTTATCGGTTTATTTGTTGTTGAATAATTTTTCTTCATACTCAAATTTGAATTTATTTAAAATAGGATTGGAGCATGATCAGAGTGCTCATTGAAACCAAATATTTCAAAATTACAAAATTATTTCTATTTGTTAACACATAGTCAACAGTACTCATTCCACCATGCGAACAAAAAGTAAACTTCCCACGCTCCCTGTCCGAGTGCAGACGACCATTGACCAATGACAAACAACTTAATTGACACATTTCGAGCAGACAATGTCCATTTGCATCTACCACTTGGTCTGAATTTACGCGTTGGTTTTGACCGAGTGATAATCATAACAGAATTTGATTGGTTGTCAGCCCTACAAATTGCCGTTCGAGAAAAAAATCAGAGCAGTATTATTGTAAGTGCTACAAGTTAACCTATTGTACGTTTCAACTTCTTTACTCAACCGAAAATCTTGTTATAAACACTGAAAATACTAACTGGTAATTACTAAAAGCGAAAATTACATCAAATTTTGTATAAGCCTCTTCTCTATTTGTCGAAAAGTAAATAAGATAAAAACAAAGTTTGTAGATTGTGACTGAAAAGGCCGTTTCTTCGGTGTTTGAAAACACATAATTTGGTTTGAACACATTGCTCAGAAGATAAAGGTAAAAATGTAGTTGGTCAAACAGACTGGATTTCTGGAATACAGCATATATAAATGCGGACTGCTTCACAGTCCGATTTAAAAATTCTTCATTGGAAAAAGTTGTAGATGAATGATCAGAACTTCATAACTACAGCTTATTCCAGCTGTAGTTATTATGTTCTGGTTATTCACCAACGCTCAAATCATAAAAAGGGGGAGTGAGTGAGGGCATTATACACTGTCCACAGATTGCCTTTATCCTATGTATTCTTTTGTTGCCGTCTTCTGACTGCGTATAAAATTAAAAATTCTAGTTACTTTACGCCTTTTTTTGCCTATTACTTCTATTATCAAATTTTGAAAATTAGGTTGGTAAGAGGCAGAATGTAGCCTTGGTAATAAAATAACATCAGATAAACATTTCAGATAGAAAGGGTCTCCAACATATTGTTTATATCCCATGGTTTTAAGGTCAATCTACATAAAATAATAAATTTATAAATATTTATGTCCCAGGGTCTCTGATCAATCAAACCTCTCTAAGTTGATGATGAAAGCATCTTTTTTTCTTGTCTCCTAATATAAACATTGATTTGTTTGCTATAAATCATCAAAGGTTTGTTTAAACCTTTTATTCCCACACAGTTTTTAACATGCAGGGCTACAGATTAATGAGGTATTTTGGAATTTAGATCAAAGTATTTAAAAAATCAAAGCACAAATCCAATGTTGTTGGAACTCATAGGGATTTTCCCATGGAGATGGGTCAAGTGATTACCCACAACATAGGATTTTCTGGAGAAATAAAGATTTTAGACTGGTTTTACCCCCCTCTTATCTGTACCTCATACATGGTAGATTTCTTTCAGAATTATTTTGTGCCAAAGCATACGCAACAGCTGCATACTCAAAAGTTAAACTCTTTTCATTGAGGTATGAAACCATTTTTAATCCAATCTTAATTTAGATGGATTTAACTAAAACAAAAATTTATATATTAAGAGGTGAAGACAATATTATTTGAATTCATGGAGATTAAAGGTAGCAATATTTCCTAGGGCATGCATGCAAAATAGTTAACTGATAAAAGACTTGACCAGGGTATTTTGACCAAAACTTTTTAGCCAATTAGGAATTTAGATTTTCCACTTAAATCTGCTCGACAAAAATGGAAATACCGATGCTAAAGTAAAAATGATCATCATTATCTATTTTGATCCATGGATTTAGAAATTGTGCCAATCAGCTTTTTCAGCTTTTATCACAAAGTTTTTCTATTAAATGGACGGAAATAATGTTCTTAACCCTTATCATGCTGAACCCGTAATATTCCTGCTTTAATTGGCAGGAGCTATAGACAAACATCAGCCTGTACATATGTGTAGTCTGATGTTAGTCTACACCACCTGTTTCTCACTTTCAAACCAAAATTGCCAATAGATTTAGTTTTTCAAATAAAAAATTGACCAACAGTTGGTACTTTCAGTGCTTTTTTCCCTTTGATTTTGATGAAAATTTTCAGCTAAAATTTATTCAGCATGACAAGGGTTAAGGATCTGCAATCTTGTGACTGGCCACAAATGTTCTTGCTAAGGTAGGGAACCTGTAATAGTTCTGCAATGTTTCGGAAGTCATACACTTAAATGTTCATCGGGGTTTCCTAATGATTTTATTAGGAAACCTCGGTTAACATTTTTAAAGATCACAAGTTCCAAAATGTTGTGGAACTATTACAGGTCTACTACCTTGAAACCAGTTTTAGTTTTTGTGTGATAGGCTCAAACGGCAGACCTATGCCTAAGTTCCATTCCATAAATCAGCCAAGAAAACACATGCTTTACTCAAGGCATGAATTTTGAACCTTTTATTGTCAAATGAATCATCTGGATAGTTAAACAATTTTTATTTCATCCAATCAAAGAACTCTTTATATTCAGTGCAAGTTTTATGAGTGACCTTACAAGAGGGCGGTCCTTACCAAACAGTTGACTTGTCAATCTACTTAATGGTCTACACCCTCCATAAAAATTACATGCTTCTCTTCATACGAGGATAAATTTTTGCCCTTCCCTAAAGGGGGAGAAAAGTATAGAATTGCTTCAATATCTCAAAATTCAATTTGAAGTGCTAAGTCTTGAAATCCTAATGCATTATGGGTTTTTTTGACAGTTAAACAAGTTTTGAAATCCCAATGCATTATGGGATTAGTTTTAAGATGATTTTGACTGATTTTGTCAGTTGACAATCACAATAATGTAAGCTTTTAAATGATCTTAAAAACCTTGGAGCTTTTTTTAGGTGACCTTTAATAACACTTCAACAAATTTGATATGCCATTTCTCTTATGGTTTAGATTTTTCCCAAAATTACAGACAAAATGGCTGTCATTAACTTGAATTCTTCTTTATAAAGTTATCAATTTTAGCTAGACAGAGCACCACCTTCAAGTGATTACACTTAGGTGTTAAGTAAAAAAGGGCATAATTCGCACAAAATGCATCTAGAACTGTCTCCCTTGGTAGTATGGATTACTTGTTTGAAAATGAACATGTATGCCAATTGCCAAGCTTCAAGTGAATTCCTTTAGTAGAACAAGAAATATCACCAAATCTAAAAAGAAATTTGCATGTCGACAACAATAATGGCAATAATGGTATAACAATAGGTCTAACTATCGCTGTATTGTGATGTTTTACCATGTAAAAGCAATAGGTCGATAGCATTTGTTCAGGTCAACAGTTATTGCAATAGTTACACTGACTATCGATAGTTTTCAATAATTTTTTATTAAAGTGAAAGTAGAACTCAAAGTAGTAACAATGCTGCCTTTCTGCATGTTTTCATCATAGAATGAGGTCAAATCCAATTCTTTTTAAGGGAATATCTGTAATTAATTATAACTTATTTGATCATTTACTCGCCATTAACAAGGTAAACAGCATTTTACACGAACACTATAAAGTTGCTGCCTAATAAAAAGTATGACGCTTAAACATTGAGATAATCTAATTTTTTCTGTAAAAATAACTATTGTGATAGTATTGCAATAGTTTTCTGACTATTGCAATACTATTCCAATAGCAACTTTACTATCCCAATACTATTGTGATACTTATTTTGAACTCAATAGCCACCCCTAAATGGTAAAGACAATAGCAATACCTCGTGTTTTTTCCCTGAAGCTGCTGAGATTAAAAGCATTTTTGAAGTGCTGACTTTTCCATGATAGCTAAAAAAATGTAAATATCTTCTTGATTTCTCAAAGGACTTTCTTCAAATTTTGTGTGTGCATTACTCCCACCTACTTCTCTGACCAGTTTAACTCTTTCCTGTTTTACAAAATTTTGGACCTGTCCAAATTCAAAGGTTTTGCAGACGAAAATTTAAAGTGGATTTAATTTGAAAAATAACCATTCTGTAGGGTAGAAAATGATGTGGAAAAAGAAGAAATTGCTTGTCAGAAGCAATTTCTTCTTTTTTCACAATGTTTTCTCAATAATAAAATCAAACGCACGTAAAAAGCAGGGATTAAACAGCAAAGGGTTTAATTTGAATTCTCTCTGATTTCTCATTTTCAAGATGGTCACATACTTTAATGAATTTTATCTGAATGTAGATGAATTTTATTTGCACATAGATGATGTTATCTCTGAAGAGGGTTCACATGACATCAAACAAAGTTTAAAACAAAAGACAGAAAATAAATTATGTTTATTCTTTCAAGATGAGAGTTATTATAGCAAAGGTGACATTTAAGAATGTAAAATAAAGTCTGTATTCTTTGGTATTGGCCCCTTATCAGGATTCTTGAAGATGGGGCCCTAATCCCCTTATTTGTTTCCCTGTTAACAACAGTCAATCGTAATGAAATTTATATCCGGACTTAAGTCTTTAAACTTTAATAAATTAACTTATTGAGTGTGACTGTCACTGTCCGACTGTAAATAATCTTATATGAAAAAACTCATTTAACCATGTACTCCATAATCCTCTGAAGCTTGTGCCAGCTTTTCAAATTTGGCAATCATTGACCGCTTGACCATAAAATTCTGGGGGTCTTATAGGTAAACCGTGCTTTCTGAATGTTTATAAACAAACTTATGACGAGTTCAATATAGATAAATTGGGACCAACAAATTTTTTGCTGTCATGGTTTTAAAACTCTACTGAAGGATCACAGAAACACAAAACTACTGGTATTCTAAACATCCTTTGAATTACATCTGTAAACTTCATGTGTCATAGCGTAAAAGTAATATGCTTTCGAAATCGACTTCATCATGAAGAAACTCAAATTGAAACATCAAAAGGCATTGAATATCTATTCGGAGAAAAAAGTGTTTTTTCTTGATGATTGTCTTTACTCGATCAGTATATACATGATTACATTTGTAATTAAGAACTGATATCTCATGCTTGATAAATTTCAGTAAAGTCCACCCCTACTTCTGGCTATTCCACAATTTCCCGCGTTTTCGTATACCACGGTTGAACTATAAGTGGTTTTGAAGGGGTCAAAACATCAAAACTTGTCAAGTCTTCAAGGGAATCTAAAATAAATCAATATAAACAATAAAGTTTAGACATTGATATTTTGATCATTGTTCAGTTGTGGTTTAAATTCACATACATAAAGTTTTAAATGTTGTAACATATCTGCTGTTAAAAATGTTCTTATTCATTTGAATCTTTGAATATGAGCCTGTGTGTGACATTTACAAGAATTTCAAAAGTGTGCAAAGTAAAGGCTCTGGACCTGAGTCTTTAATTTGCATTCTGTATATTATAGTTAAGGTCTCAAAGTACCTTTAGACTGACAGGCAATCTTCAAATTATAATATGTGGCTTTCTAGGCTGCCCAATATTGTCTGTTCATGTAAATGTCAAATGGTTGGAAATGTAACACACAGGCTCATATATCTTCCCTTGAATAGATCAATGTATTAGGAATACAAGAGCAGACAATTCCAGTACCATATAGAACAATTAGAATTGGCTTGTTAAAACTCTTGTTGGTTTCAGTAATTCTTTCATTTGTTTCAAGAATATATCATTCAATTTTCAAAGCGGAAAAAAAATAAAAAAAAACATTAAGGGACTAAAGAATAGATAAAAGGGCTAAAAAGTCAAAGTAGTGATGAATTAGTTTTCTACAATTGAATGGTTGACATTGACATTAGATGTCTCAAGTATGTCTTTTTTTAAAGTCTCTATCTTTTTAAGTTACTTCTTCCTGCGCTTTGTCCTAACAGATTCAATGTTTGAATGAAATTGTTCCGTCCTTTGTGATGATAGAAAATAGACATTTCAATGATTTTTAAGATTGAAATCAAAGTTCAAAATCTTACCTGAAATGAGTTTGTTCAAGTTCGAAAATTGATCCTTCAATAAATTGAAAAGTTTTGTATATCTTATTGTAGCATTGTTATTTGCTGAAAATTTATGTTCATATCTCCATGAATAAAATTTTAGTATGCTCCTATTTCATGTGCCTGTAGAAAAGGATAGTAGTTCCAAGAGAAAATATCTAAAACTGGATTAAACTGTACACTATTGCTTGATGGTATTAAATCATGAGATATTAAAAGATTGTTTTTAATTTCATTGAGGTAATGAACCTAAAATCATATAAATATCACTTTTGCGTACAAATCAGTTTTTGGTATTTATACAGGGTGATTGAGTATTTAGTTTCATACCTATGTAATATAAAAATAAAAATAAAGCTAAATTACCTTTAATATGTGGAAAAAATGACTAACTTGATATTGTAATTTTCAAATCCCAGATATGCCTCTGAGCCTTTTCTTTCTAAAATCTTTGAGACCAGAATTTTTCCACCTAAATGCTCAGAGACAAGAACATGGTAGGGAATCAAGTGACACATTTTTCTATATGTTCAAATAATTCTGTATATACTTAACTGATTTTGAAAAGAAAAGCTTTGAAACAGAAGGCAGAAAAAATGCCACAGATTTGCTGGAAGTGTTGAATCTTTTAAATAATCTGTTGTTTGAAATGTTATTGGAAATAAAAGTAAATTTTTACTTCAGTCTTGGTGGACAAAAACTTTTTTATTGGCAGATTTTCTTAAAGATTTGCCAGATTCAGCAAATTCCTGACATGTTTCCACCTTCTGTGATTAAACCCTTTCCTGTTTTACAAAATTTTGGACCTGTCCAAATTCAAAGGTTTTGCAGACGATAATTTAAAGTGGATTTTATTTGAAAAATAACTATTCAGTAGGGTGGAAAATAGTGTGGATAAAGAAGAAATTGCTTGTCAGAAGCAATTTCTTCTTTTTTCACAATGTTTTCTCAATCATAAAATCACAGACACATAAAAAGCAGGGATTAAACAGCAATGGGTTAAACCAAATTCAAACTCATATTATATTGTCAGAACTATTTACAATTTTCTGAATTTGTGTCACGGTGTTTCTCTACCTTGAAGAACATAACCATGAACGGTGCATTAGTTGAAGGACTGCAATAAACATAACAAAAGCATTGCAGAATGTGAACAGGATGTTGCGTCTGTAATCAAACAAAAGAAATACAGGATGAAATTTAATTATGTTTAACTCATGTTTAGCATTTCATGTTACTTTGCATGAGAAAATGTATCGCCTGAGTTAACAGACAGGCAAATTTAACACTCATCTTGATTAAGTAAAATTTTGTTTAAAAAAATGCTAATTTTTGGGACATTTCTACCACTTTGGGTAAAGTTTTAGCTTGGTTGTTTTTGGAGAAAACTGAGGTATTATTGTAGCCTTGGCGTTATTATTTTCCTTGTGGTCATTGTGCTAAAACTTTGACAGTTGGTGATATCTCTTGTTCTTCTGAAGGTATTCACTTGAAACATGTCTGTCGGTCGGTATAAGTCCACTTTGCGATAGCTCTAGTTTAAAGTTATTTCAATTTCGGCACATTTTAAAATGACTGCAAGGAAATTTTTTTTTAGTCTTCCGCCACACAAGACTCTGTGCATTCTTACTTTAATATTGAGATGAAAAAATTCAATGAACCATTTATAAAGGAATGTCTGGTTTATAAAACAGATGCATATCAGCATTTTACAACATTAGGAGAAATCTAACTTTGCCATGACAGTCATTGGTTCTGCCCCCCCCCCCCCCCCCCCCTTTAAAACTATGTTTGGGGTAATAACGGAGTCGCTTGTTGGTCCGTCCGTTAGTACAGATTTCTTTCCTCGGACTGCGATGCTATTTTTGGACTGGTCGCATCCAGATATGACCAGTATTGAGCAGAGATGTGCAAGTGATATTTTGGTTACAATCTATAGACTTTTGACAGAGAAATGGCCATTTCATGGAAAATGGCTTTTCATTATTGACAAGCACTTTTAGGGGGGTATTAGTCCAGTAGTTGAGCTCAAATTGTTTAAATAACAAAACAAGGGCTCAAATTATATCGATTTTATGGTTTATACAAGCCTTGAAAAACCCTTAGGATTATCATAGTGCTCTTACAATTTTTCCAATCTTGAACAATTGAATTTATATCTGCTAGTGATCATCCTAGCTTAAATTACCCTTGAAAAAAAAAACATTATTATTTTTCTTTTTTTTTGTAAGAGACAAGCATCTGCTTGGAGTAAGAATTAAGGTCAAGTTTAATAATGATGAACTCAAAATGTTGTTCACAGCATTTTTTTGTTGAACACAAAGCTTTGGCAGAGCTGTTCGCCTACAGATAGAGGGTGTATTTTTTCTTTTAGATCAAAGTTTTAGAATCATTATGGTACAAAACCAATGTTTTTGGTACTCAGTGGAACCATCTCATCGAGATGATTCAAATGAGTACAAACAACATAGGGTTTTAATTGAGAAATAAAGATTTTAGATTGCCTTTACTCCCTCTTATGTGCCTCTGCTTTGGCAGACAGTATAGACTAAGATCAGCCTGCACAGTCTCGTCTTAATCTATGACGCCTGCTTTCTTCTTTATTATTGTGAGAAGCTTAGGTAAGCTGGTTGTTATGCAGGGGTGTGGAATTCCCATGCCTGACTTGTCCGACTCGGGCTTTTGTACTTGAGGACAAGCAAATTTTTCTAAGCCACTTGTCCAAGGACAAGTGAATTAACCAGGGCAAATCTTGGAATGTTACTTACTCTTTAGTGGACAAGTTCATTTTGATTCTGGACGAGTAGAAAATGCTTTTACTTGTCCAGGGACAAGTGGAGAAAACTCGTATTTCTACACCCCTGTTATGTCCCAAACATTTGCAATTATTTTAAACAATTTAGATTCAGATGAATGATTAATGTAAACATACTGTATTTCTCTTGATAAATGCTCCCAGGAGCTATACACAACATGGTTTAGGTGCTTTTATTTAGTATACCAAATCTAGAATTGAATTGTTATTAAGCTAACCTTTGCAAGCTTAATAACTGTGCTATTCTAGACGAGGTCAAGCTCAGCTTGTCTCAAATAAAGTCGAGTATGAGATTCTTATTCTCACATACACACGAGTTTTGTATCTTGAAACCAGTTTTGGGTATGCCCAGATGATAAAACTTGTGTTGGATGATATCCTGACGTCATTTAGATGTGATCTAACATATCTGTAAGACATATATACCGTAATGCATACAAGGTGTTTTGTATGAAAAAAGTATCTAACGAGGTTGGGGCAACTGATAATTGCCAAGGCTCTGCCACACTGGAGTTAGATATTTTTTCATGCAATACACTTTATGAACGTATTATTATCTTATAACAACTATTTGCCTTGTTTTTATCAATGTTTCTAACAGAAATGCAATTTTCTAAAAATAACTGCATTATGTCATGTCATTAAAAATATCATATGGGAAGATATCACATGTATATTTGTATTATATATAAGTTATAAGATAAAAGGATATCTCTTATAGCTGTTTGTAATGGAAAACAAGGGGAGCTATCTAAGAAAAGGTTTTCTTTAAAAAAATCAGTAATTTCAAGAAATAAATATTATTCAGTCTTCATTGTGGTTTGATTTGGACCAGTGTAAAATTTTGTTGTCTTATAATGGGTTTAAAGGGAAAAACAATATTTAGAAAATGTCAAAATTTACATTTCACAGGCAACCCTAGACCTAATGGCACCAATGTTATAGTTTATGTGACAATTTGCATGTTGCTTTTAAGGAAAATTTATAGTTTCCAAATATGGAATTAGCATGTTTATGTACATGAATTTAATTGATGTGACATTTTGAAGCTTTTTGATGAGTTTAATATTTAGTGACAGTCAAACAGGAAACTATTAGAGTATTTTATGGACTTTTCGGCCCATGAATTATTCTATGTTGTTTTGAAGATAGGTCCAGTTCTTTCTAAATTTTCTGGAAAGATATTAGATGGAGTACATGTGTATGTATAATGTTTGTCTTAGCATTTTTTATGCCCCCACATTGAGAGATCGGGGGCATATTGTTTTACTCATTTCCGTCTGTCTGTCTGTCCGTCCATCTGTCTGTCCGTCTGTCGGAAAACTTAACCTTGCCAATATCTTCAAGCCTATTCAAGATACAAAGCTAATATGGCATGATGGCATGATGATAGATCTCAATGATCAGCATCTGCTGGTACAAAAGTCAAGGTCATGTGACAAGGTCAAAGTCATCTGTCAATGTCAAACTTTGAAAAAAAATGCCATTACGGGGGCATTCGTGTTTCACAAACACATCTTGTTTTCCTTTTTTTTTCATTGCAGAATTGAGACCAAGATAAATTCTATTATTTCTAATTTAGGTCATAGAAATTGATTTTGGAAATAAATATAACAAAAAAAAACTTGTTTGATTAGTAAGACATGAACTCCTAAAGATATCTCATTACACTTCCTGTCATTGGTTGATAAATCATTAGAAACCTCTGTAAACACTGTTAAAGTTCATTACATCTGAAACGTTGCAAAGCTATGGATCCCAGGGTTGGGGAAATACAACTTTTCTCCACTCGTCCATGGACAAGTAAAGGTCGAATTCCTTCTTGCCCAGGATCAAAATGAACTTGCCCTAAAAAAGATTAATAGATAGATATTGAGAAAACATTGTTTTTAATGAAGAAAATGCTCTAACCAGCATTTTCTTCATTAAAGCATTGTTTTCTCCCCTTTGATACCAACCATAGGATGACTTATCTCATATGTCTATTTAGTACTGTTTCAAGATTTGCTCTGGTAATTACTTGTCCACAGAAAAGTGGCCTAGAAAAATGTACTTGCCTGCAAGTGATAAAGCCCATGTCGGACAAGTCGGCCATGGGAATTCCACACCCCTGGGTCCATTACCTTATATAATGATCTTTAACCCTTTGCTGTTTAATCCCTGCTTTTTACGTGCCTGTGATTTTATGATTGAGAAAACAATGTGAAAAAAGAAGAAATTGCTTCTGACCAGCAATTTCTTCTTTTTCCACACTATTTTCTACCCTACTAAATGGTTATTTTTCAAATTAAATTCACTTTAAATTTTCGTCTGCAAAACTTTGAATTTAGACAGGTCAAAATTTTGAAAAACAGGAAAGGGTTAACACTGTCTCCTCTAATTTCAGTTGTGGTCCATAGAAGAAGAGAGAATCACGAAGACGAGAATTATATTCGATACACAAAGGACCCGACATCATCCACGAGAAAAAGTCGTATCCGAGCTAGTTGGCCAAGAGCTGGAAGATCTGAGAACCGGTATTTGTTAGAACAGAACAGGGAACCAGACAGTGACTCTAGGGGAGATAACACATCCTTTGTTAATGCTAACAGGGAAGATAACCCCGATTCAAATTCCGCCCAGTATGTGTTTATTCAGACCTTCCCGGCTGCTACAACGTTATCTGATGTACCAACTAGTGAGACAGACTCAAATCACACTGACCCTATTGTGTGAATAATGTGATAACTTTTAAGTTCAGCATAATATAACTTAAATATCAGCAACCACTTCAAAATGATGGTTTTTAGCTTGGCTGCTTTTGGAGAAATTCCGGTGTATCATCATGGCTTAGTACATATTGGTGGAATTGTTCTAACTCAAGAACAGTGACATTTATGTAAGGAACTGATATCACAATCAAAAGCCCAATCCAACTGATTATCGATTATATAGAGGATATTAAATGAGTTGTCATTGAATACCTAATTTATTAAATGAGTCATCCATAAACAGATAAAAACGAGGCTGCGCTGAGTTTTTATCTGTTTTAGATGACGAGTTTAATAAATTTGGTATTTGATGAGCACAAATTAGATATTCTATTTATGATATGACCCAAATTATTGCGAACAATCGTCAAATTTCTTGAAATTCAACATTTCAATTTTCCGCGAAACTTATAACGCCGTTTAAAACTGACGTCACAATATATAGATAATGACGTCATTTTCCCAGTTACAAAGTAGCGTTGCTTTATCGCTTTGGGCTCATTTGCATAGTTATTCCACTTGTGTAATAACACCCGTGTAATATCAAAAATATTCAACGGGTTCTTTCACTCCCACGACGTAGGTCATATTATATAATCGATTAATCTGCCCTTCACTAATTACTGTCAATAATGTTGATAGAGTATGGATCACCATTGGTGCATTTTACATTGACATTCCTCTAATTATGTTTGACTAGTTTGTATTTCTATGCCCCTGTTGCAAAGATCAGGGGCATATTGTTTTACTATTGTCTGTCTGTCCTTCTGTCTGTCCTTCCATCCGTCTGTCTGTCTGCAAAAGTTAACTAAAAAACTTAACATTGCCAATATCTTCATGCCTATTCAAGATACATGGTTAATATTTGGCATGGTGATAGATCTAAATGATCCGCATCCGCTGGTACCAAATTCAAGGTCATGTGACAAGGTTGAGGTCATCTGTCAAGGTCAAACTTTGAAAAGAAATGCTGTTACGGGGGCATTCGTGTTTCACAAACACATCTTGTTCAACTTTTGTTTCTATTTTCTAGTCTGTTAGACTGTGTTACAATGATCATTCGTCTTGCTATAATTTTAATCATTAGGGTAAGTTGCAAACAATTGTATTTGCCCATATTTATTCTGTGTAGGTGCTTCAGGGCTCAAGATAAAAAGGGGTGATTTAGGGAAAAAACTGATGATTTTACAAGGTTTAAGTCTGGTGTCAACAAATTAGGGTCAAAAGGACTTAATCTTTGGGATATTTGGGGTCCTTTAAATTCTGAAAAATCCTGCTTTATGTTTAGGCTATTTCTTATAGGCTATAATATTTTATTTTGTAGATTTAGAGCTTTTCCCTGGTTAAAGGTAAAAAAATTGATGGAAGTTTATTAATATTTGGGGCTCATCTTCAGGAAAGAATTGAAGACTGTTTAAAGCAGTCTTCAATTCTTTTCTGAAGTTGAGCCCCTGAGAGTCTATGGGACTCACATCACATAGTTTTAGGATCTACTTATTTTTGCGTCTCAGATGCGCAAAACCTGTGTCTGTTATAACCCTGATTTTAACTAAAGGGGCCACAATGCTAAATTCATTATTAATTACTGGATGTACAGGCACATTCTTTGAAATCCAAGTTGGATGAGCAGTTGGTGGATTCAGTTGAAATGATGTGGTTGTACCGCAGTGTGAAAACAACAAGAAACCATGGGTAGGTGCACTAGCCTCTGAAAAAGAACTCTTCGTTTTTTTCTCAGGCTATTGGGAACGGGTCCAAAACCAGGCATTTTGGGAAATGCGTTATTTTCACAAAATTTTGGAAAAATCTTATCAATAATTTATTATCATTATGGACAAATACTTTAGTATTGTGTACAATTTACTACCAGAATAAAGTTTTCTTTGTGTCCGAAGACATTCAAATTAATAATTAACTTAGAGTCAACAATTCTTATTCTTAATTTTCACTTTAAGTGTTTGGAAAGGTCCTCAAACTTGGTAAATTGGGAATTTTTTTCATGATTTTGGGAAAAAAAATGTAACTATTTGCCATTGGGAACGGGTCCTTTAAGGTAGTGGACCCGTAATAGTTACGCAACATTTTATAAGTAATGAACTTAACAGTGTTAACTGAGGTTTCCTAATGATTTTCATTAGGAAACCTTGGTTAAGATTGTGAAAGATCTTGAATCCAAAATGTTGTGCAACTATTACGGGTTCACTACCTTAAAGGGTAACAGTCAAAGAAGGAGAAAAAACACTGGCAATAATGTTGCAAGTGGCATTAAACCCCATACAAACAAACATTCTCCAAACATTCAGGTTACTTCCAAAATCTAGGGTCCATTGGTCCCTTCTGGTCTATTTCCTTTGTGTTGACAGTCTAAACGCTATTTTTCATCAAAACCATATGTTTTGGATGCTTATTGGAATTGTCCTGAAGAGATGGTTCTAGTGAGATCCAACAACATAGGCTTTGATTGACAATTAACCCTTTGCTGTTTAATCCTTGCTTTTTACATGCCTGTGATTTCATGATTGAGAAAACATTGTGAAAAAAGAAGAAATTGCTTCAGACAAGCAATTTCTTCTTTTTCCACACTATTTTCTACCCTACTGAATGGTTATTTTTCAAATCAAATCCACTTTAAATTTTCGTCTGCAAAACCTTTGAATTTGGACAGGTCCAAAATTGTGTAAAACAGGAAAGTGTTAAAGGAGTTTTTAAGTCCAAATCACTCCTTCTATCTTGAGCTTTGTACTTCTAGTTGTTTTGAACCATCCTACTTTGAGTTCATTGTGGAAGGACTCTATTTAAGTTCAGTTTCCATTGTTCCCTATTTTGTTACATTTCAAATGTATTAAATTGCTAAGTTATTGTTAACTATACTACATGTATTACTGTAAAGATTTTATTAAATCTCTGGCTCTACTCATGTTTATAACCCCACCTACGAAGTACAGGTGGTAAATTGGTTTCATCCTATCTGCATGTCTATCTGTCCATTTGTTCAGCCATAGACCATTAAAATTTTGTTCATCCATAGGCCATTTGTTCATCCATAGACCTTTAGACAATGATATAGAATCATGAAACATTATACAATTGTTGCCTTATTATAATGACCCAATGAGGGGGACTATTGTTTTGGGGTCACGGAGATCAAAGATCAAGGTTGCAGTTGGCTTCGCAACAAAATGAATTAAAGTAAACCTTATGGAAAAGGTTGGGGCATTAGAAAGACTTGGAGATTGACCTTTATTTTAAAAAAAATACCAAACATTTAAAATTAAAATCATAGCCTAGTTTATCTATGCTAGCCAAGGGTTCTTAACCTGACTATTTTTTCTAGGAAAGGTAAGAAGCAAAAAGGAATTAGAATCCATTGTTTGGAAAGATCAGTCTATACCCTTGTCTAAATGCCTTTCATACCATATTTCTCCTAATAAATGCTCCTGGGAGCTATACATAACATGGTCAAGAAGCTTTTTTAGTATGCATTTTCTAATTTTAATAAAATCATTAAATTTGACGTCTTTTTGGCCCTTTTCCCTTTAATTTGAGATGAATTTCCTCTAAACAATCATATAAATGATTGTTTAGTGGAAATTCATCCAAAATTAGAGAAGAAGTCGCAAGAAGTTCCTAAAACTTAGGCTTTTGAAGTGTTTTTTCTGAGTAAAAAATATAGGGGTGCTACTATTAGGGCTGGCACAATTATAAGAGAAAATACAGTACATATGATACTTGTGATACAGTGATAGTTAAATTAAGAAGTCTTTTTTTATACCTGTAACATGTATAATTGAATAGACATGACTCTAATATTAGTGTTAATTTACGCAATTTGCAATTAATGAAAGAATACAGTAGGACTTTAACCAAGAAAGAGCACTCCTCCATGACAAAGAAATATTTGCTGAAATTACTTCCCTTCTGATTTTTTAGGAAAAAGTTGAAGGGAAATGGATAGAAATATTTTGTTGGAAGATATAAAACATAATATTTTTGTCAAGAAAACACTGCAATAAAAAAAGAAGCAGCTTTTTAAAAAGAAGTACTCCATTTTTCATAATGTACCCTGTATGTTTTATATCCAAGCATTTAAATGTTGGATGTTTAGTTTAACAAGGCATAAATGCATGACGAAAAATAGGCACTTTACAAGTTTTTGAAAATCCCATGACAATGTGACTTCATTTCGATGGCTCAGCGCGAAACAGTTGTAGCTGTCTATAATCATATAGGCAGTTACAACTGTTTCACGCCAAGCCATGGAATTGTTTGAATAAAGAGAATTAGAGCTTAATTTGTATTTAAGAATCACTTGACAAGGAACCATCAATAAGAAGCAATTCAAACATTATATATTAGCGTGATATTTCCAACAATTTCACATGACTGCAAAGTAAAGTCTCTGGTCAGTCTGTGCATCCGCATAGTCAGACCAGAGTCTTTGCTTTTCACTCTGTAGATAAATAAGGTCTCAGACCTTTCACCCGCAGTTAGCGAATATACATATTACTTTGAGTAAATGTCTAAACTGCTTTATGTCAAACAATCACGCTCATATGGAATTGTAGGAAATACTGCGCATTGGCTCATATGTTTTTGTGACCAATTTAAAAAGGACACTTTAACAGTGTTAATAAATGAGCATGTGCGTGAGATTTCCAACAACTTCAAATATGTACAAAGCAAAGACTCTGACCAGCCTGTGCATCCGCACAGTCTGACCAGGGTCTTCACTTTGCGTTAAGTTGATAGATAAGGTCTCGAAGTACTTGTACACCATCAGGTTTCTTTATATTTACAGTAGGTGGCTGTCTACGCTGCTCAATGTTTGCACCTCACGCACATTTCAAATTGTTGGATATGTCACGCACAGGCTCAAGTCTTTTTATAATCCTTACTGAAATTGAATATGATGATGCTCAAAGTCCTTCCAAAAAGTTCAAACAGCATAGGATTCGGTCGCAATCTAGTTTATTCTAGTCTAGTTTTCATACCTAAAATATCTATTTTGATGATGTCACTAAATGCAAAATCTCACTTATAAGAGGAGTCCCTTTGTCAAGATGGACTTTTTACTTCTTGAAAGTTTAAATCATTGGGTCACCACAACACTATTGTGTCTATATAAATACAAATCAGGAACCCTCGGCGTCTCTACAGAATAGACTTCAGGAATAATACTGGTGCAGCCATGAAAGCATGTCATATCGCACTGGGCTTTTATGACATCAGAAACATCAACAATCCTGCTATGGATGACGTTGCATTAAACAAATTCAACGAAATGATTAAAAGTGGGCGTATTATAATTCCATAACAAAATGATTGTTTTACTGCATTTTGTCATCTAATTACAATATGCTGAAACTTTCTCCATAGATGTTCGGAAAGAATTAACAAAATGTGATTTTCTCCAAGCGTATTCAATTACCAAAATAGCAACAGAAGCTGAATTACCTAAAAAATGACCCAAAATAACTACGCTTATGTCCGAGGTACTTTGCAGTCTAAGAAAAGGTCCGAGTTTCTATTTCGAATATAGTTTTGAGACGATCCTTTGAATACAATTCTATGTTTATCTGTGGATGAGCAATTTATTGTAACTACAGCTCGAATCAAGAATTACAATTCAATACAATACAATTTTGTGTTGACCATAGACCATGTTATCCTTGTTAAAATATTTTCTTATTTGTTTTTGTTTGAAGTTGAGAACTTCAGTATTTGAAATGGTTTGGATGCTTTATATTTCTTACTGTGAATAAAGTGTTAACACTGTATCAAAGTTTGTTCTTTGAATTATCTCATTAGATTGGTTGTTTTGAGCAAAAAGTTGAGAGATTGCCATCATTTTGGCATTGTTGGTGTTGGCATCAACCTTTAAACTTGATCATTGTCTTTGCTGGTAGCTTAGATTTACTTAATCAGGGCTTGAGGTTAAAAATTTTTTTTGTGCTCATTTGAGAATTTTCTCAAATTAAGAAGTCAAATAGATCTAAATGTATTAACATAAAAGATAAAATTAATAAGTTGTAATTTATAACAACTTATCAACATAATCTTTTATGTTCATACATATATATACTTGTATTAGCATTACAACAGAATTACGACTTAAATTTCAAGTTAAAATTTGTGAAATTTTAAATTGAGAATGAAAAAAGTTTTATAGCTTTGGGCCTGCAGCACTTTCACATAAGAAATTCATACTATCAAGGTGTAAAATTCTGCATCCATTTTGCAATAGGGCAGTTCCTATTTCTGAAAGGATCCTAGTTTGAATTAATTACATTAACTAGCACCTCACCTGCAGCCTGAATTGGTGCTCACTTAAGGTAGTGGAACTGTAATAGTTCTGCAAAATTTTGGACCTCATGTACTTTCACAATGAAAATCATTAGGAAACCTTTGTTAACACTTAAAGTTCATTACCTACGAAACATTGCAGAAATTTTACGGGTCCACTACCTTAATGTCCTCCTATTAGGCATTTTGCACCTTAAGATTAAGGCCGGAACAATCATAGTCATTATGAGATGCCTTATTTAACCACTGGAGGGAAACATTATTTTTTGGAGAAACCCAAAGATATTGCTTTAGCCTTGGGGCCATTGTCATTGGCGCCACTGTGGGAAAACTAGAAATACCAAAACTTTATTTGTGATACTGGAATCTCTGGTTCTACTAGAGCCATTCACTTGTTCACCATCAAAAGAGCAACCTATGCTTTCAAAGGGGACAACTCTCAGTGCTTTTTGTGTGAATTATGCCCCTTTTTCAACATCAATGTTTTATCCACAATCCAGCACCAAACAGCCGAGTGAAGGCACTGTAGATTTTATATCACCTCAACATGATGGACTTGTTTCCAGAAAAAAAGGGAGTGATAACCTTAATCTTATATTTTTATGCCCCACATAGAGAGATTGGGGGCAAATTGTATTACAATAGTTTGTACTCAAAAACTCAACAGTGCCAATTACTTCAAGGCTGTTCAAGATACAATGCTCACAAATGGTATGTTGATGGATCTTAATGATATGTATCTGTTGGTACCAAGGTAAAGGTCATTTGACAAGGTCATCTATCAATGTCAAATTTTTAAAAATTACAGGGGCATTTGTGTTTTACAAACACATCTTGTTCATAAAAGCCTTGTACATACTCCTTAGAATTGTCTTGATGATCCTGTTGCTTGTTCATCATAATGATAAAGTTTCATGAAGATTTGATCAATATTATGGCCTCAAGAGTGCTAAAAAAGGATTTTTTGTTAAAGGCCCTTTTCCGTGCACCAATTAGACTTTCCCATTTTCATCCGTGTGACTAGACAAAAATTCTGACCAATTTCATGAAGAGGGACCATAACTTTTGACAAGACATTCAATAATCAGAAAGTCTCACCTTGAGCTTAATGTGCTTAGGTGAGCTAAAATTAATGGCTTTAAGACAAGTTAAATTTGTTCATTTTCATCTGAACCCTTGTGCAATTCCAATGAGCATTCAAAACAAAGGGTTTGACTGATAAATATTTATGCCCCCTTTCGAAGAAGAAAGGGTATATTGCTTTGCACTAGTCAATCCATCTGTAAACCATTTTTTGTCCGGAGCATAATCTTAAAGAATGGAGGCTAGAATCATGATACTTTGCAGAGGAGAAGTGCAGTGCACAAGAACATTTACTCTACACATCATATTTTTAGCTCACCTCAGCACGAAGTGCTCATGGTGAGCTATTGTGATCGTAGAATGTCCGTTGTCAGTCGTGTGTCGTCCACAATTTCTTTAAACATCTTCTCCTCCTAAACCAGTGGGCCAATCTTGATAAAACTTGGCAGGGATGTTCCTTGGGTCAAGCTCTACCAAAGTTGTTCAAATAAATGAAATCCACCCTTAACTTTCCCTTTACCCTTAACAAAAAGGGTGAAAATATGAAAATCTTTCAAAATCTTCTTCTCTGAAACCAGAAGGCAGACAGCTTTCATATTTGGTATGTAGCATCATCTAGTGGACCTCTACCAAGTTTGTTCATATCAAGACCCTTGGGTCATATTTGGGCTCCACACGGGTGCATCCCTTTATCTCTTATGAGCACGAAGGGTTAAAAAATGAAAATCTTCAAAAATCTTCTATGAAACCAGAAGGCAGACAGCTTTCATATTTGGTATGTAGCATCATCTAGTAGACCTCTACCAAGTTTGTTCATATCAAGACCCTAGGATCATATTTGGGCTCCACCTGGGCCCAACCCTTTTTACATAGAATCAAAGGGCGAAAATCTTTTAAAATCTTCTTTAATGGAAACCAGAGGGCACACAGCTTTCATATTTGGTATGTAGCATCATCTTATGGACCTCTTCCAAGTTTGTCCATATCAAGACCCTGGGATCACATTTGGGGTCCACCTGGGTGCATCCCTTTTTACATAGAATCAAAGAGCAAAAAGGCATATCTGTCTTGCTCTTCGCTGAAAACGATCCATGGTATTGATCTTAGGCAATTATCTTCTTTTTGACATCTGCCTATCTAATCAATGTGATGTCCCAGGGGTCAAAGAGACTCAGGTGAGCGATCTAGGACCATCTTGGTCCTCTTGTTTATTGTTATTGCCCCGTGTTGATTGACAAAGATTAGTTCATTGACCTGCTCTAATGGGGAGCATAAATGTTTTACAAACATCTCTTGTTATTCTTTTCTAAGGGACAACATGAAAAAGTGTCCGAACTTTGTTAGTGGTTTTCACTAATTCAAGATTTCCGTTAACTGTCAATATATTTATTTAAAGGCTAGAATTCCTGTAAAAAGTGTTGAATATACAAATTCTGACATGCTTTTAGAGAACAAAGGTGTTGTGAGTCTATGAGCAAATTGAATTTACACCATGTGGCTGTTGAGGACACTAAATGATGGCCAATCATGCACATGTCAAATTTTTGGAAAGATTACTCACTGGCTAATATTTAGGTTTCATAATTTGAAATTGACCCCCCCCCCCCTCTCCATCATGAGCTTTGCAGTATGTCTAGGCTAATTTGAGCCCATTTTATGAAGTTTTAGTCTCAATTAGACTGGCTCTTATATACTGAGCACTGTGTCCAGGATGACAAACTGGCAAACTGATTATAATTATTCCCCACTTTGCACAAAATTGCACATGCAAAGGGGGTATATTTTGCGAACAGTTTTTCATGTTTTGCTAGGCTGATGTAAAGGAAAAGACAAACACAAAACAACCAAGTCAATGTCAGCTTTATATTACATTATAGGGAAGAACTAGGATATAATAAATACTTGAGACTACAGATCTACTGTATTTCCCCTAATAAATATTCCTAACAGATTTTGCATCTTATCCAATTTGCAAAATTTGGCCCAATTAATATTTTCTATTCCTTATTCTTATTTTCCTCTTACTTTGGCAATGTTTTCTCTGAACTAAGAGTTTTAAGAGAAATTGATTTGCATCTTGGGAAATTTATATCATGAGCACTTATTGTCACAGGATAACTTATTAGGAGAAATACAGTATAAAGACTGGCAACCAAACTTGAAGAAATGATCTATCCGAAAAATGTTTCCTCAAAATTACTACAATGGTCTAAAACATGTAACAAAGATTGAATTTGCAAAAATTTGATTCAAATGCATACTATTTATTACTACAAGCCAACATACAACCAAATGCTCAAAAAGCAAAACTTGATAAAAGATCAACTTGATATTTTAGATGCTGTCCAAAACATTGAAACATATGAGCTGTATGTTTGAACGTTTCAGAAGCTTACCACAATAATTCTTATGTAGTTTGCCAAATTTAGTATCTAGTAATTGCCAAATCGAGGGTTAAGGCAAAACTATTGCAAGTGCCAATATATAATATTCATAAGTACTTACATTAGTTTTGCCATAATCCCTTGGAATTGAAGAAATAATTATTATCTAGATTGGATTTTTTTGTTAATTCATCAACTATATTTTGAGGGGTCAGCCAAAAACCAAATTTTAGTGCCTATAAATTTTTTAGCACATACAATAGTTTTTTCACTGACCCTTCAATTTCTTCCTTTACTGCAGCTTGAGGATAATCCCTGTTTGCTTTTTTTTAAGTTGCTTGCAGATACTAAAATACAAAAGGATTTCATTTTTTCTTTACAAACTTGTTGAAAAGGGGACAAAATATTAGTATTTAGCATTACAATAGTTATCAATAAAGTAGTCATAGAAAAAGGTACAGAGGTTAAACAAAATATGTTGCCATAGATACAATGTTAATCGTCATGGTTACAAAAAATGTATAATGACATGTATAAAAATGCATACAAAAACATCACATTAGAATTTATTATTGCACAGAAAAGTTCAAGGGTCAACATAGAAGATTCTGCATTGTTGCACACACCTGCCCAGCGAGTACTTGTAACAAAAGTGTAAAAAGATTTCAAAAGAAAACACTGAACTGATTGCATAACAAAAGGTTGATTTAACATTGTAATAAGCCTAAGAATATCCCTAGGTTCAAGATGCAAAATTATTTCCAAACATTTGAGAAATGTTACCCAGCTTTGCACATGCAAAGATGCAAAGCTGGGTATCATTTCTCAATGTTCGAAAAATATTTTTTGCATTTTGAACAAAGGACTAATTTTAGGTCTTACACAGTTTTCAATTAACTATTTGTAGTGCAATCGGGCCACTTTAAGTCTATCTAAATAAATACACCTTTGACAATTTTGCAATAAGCCCTCTACTGCTATTCTTCTTCATTTCTATGTTCATTTTAACTATGTATGTTTTGAGTTCTTAAACAAAAAAATGAGATTTTTTTTCATTCATACAATCAGAATTGTCTTTCTTTGTTAAGGTCTTTCAATCAAAAGGCTCTTATTAAGCTTAGTCAATTTCAAGTTATTAAGGATGATCAAGTAAGGCTTTAAATACCAAGGAGTCAGCCAAGATTTTGCTAGTGCCTATAAATGAATAGACACTTAAAATAATGTTGCACCAATCTTTATATATGGCAAGCTTTGAATTGCAAAAACACAACACTAAAGCTTTCATATATTCCAACAATTTAAGATTAAGATGGAATTTGCTAAATGATTTTACCAACATATTTCATTCAATAAGAAAACCAAGTCATTCAATCAGCAGAATTCTTTATTGAAGGTTTAGAGAGAAAAGTTGCCAAACCTATTAGGTAGTGCCTAAATACATGTACAAATTCATAGGCACATACAATACACCAATCCCTCATTTTGTGCAATCAAAATGACTTTCAGTTCCCATCTAAGTTTTCAATTTGAAATCAAGAGTGTTGCAAAACAAGTGTAAGAGCACATCAATTTGTAGGCATCTACAATAGTCTGGTGCTTTCTCCTTGAGCTTCTCTCTTTGTCTCAAGTGGTCAGTATAAAGCTATTGCAAAGGCCTACAATTAGGTAGGTACTTTCAATAGCTTTGTACTGACCCCTCTATATGAAGATTAAGAATTATAAGTCCTCACAAAAGAGAAATTATTTTCTACCACTCAAACAATGATAATGGAATTTTTCCTTTGTTTAATAAAAATAATGCTGGAGATTCAAAACATGAGCCAATGAAATGTTACAAAAAATATGGAGTCACGCTTATATTGTCCATTTCATTTGACCTGATCCTAACCATTAAATCTCAATATTAACCCTTGTCATGCTGAATAAAAATCCTTGGCAAAAATGCATAAAATCAATGTGCTGAAATTACTGGTTTCCCTGATTGTGAGTAAGTTTTTATTGTGAAAATACATTTTCTCAAACTTATCTGATTTATAAAGGAAAAAAAATCAGGTGGCATCAACAGAGATCAGACTGCACATGTGTGCAGGATGATCTTTGGCTATGCCTCCTGCCAAAGCAGGAATATTCCAGGATCAGCATGACAAGGGTTAAAACAAAATATTATTTCTCTCAAATATTTATTCATAATGTTAAACAACTAATTCTTTCAGAACTCATAAATTCAAGAAAGGTTGGAAAGTTGGCTTGAGGACCTATGATTTTTTGTAGCTTAAATTATAGGTTAGAACCTGGCAAAATGATATGTCCAATACTAAATGGTAGTTGCACTAATCACAGACAGGCTTTTGTACCAGTACAGAAATTATGTTAACAATGATAATAACTGTATGAGACAAAAAAAAAGAATCTAGGAGTTAGCTAAAAACTATTTCAAGTGCATTTAGATATATAGGGACTAGTGCTGGGACGAGTCCTCGAGTACCTAGGTATCGGGTAGGGGGTAGCGTTTCTACCCAGGTCCTGGATCATTATCTGTTACCTGACTAAGTACTAAGTTCCTTTGGGGATCAATTTCTGAAAAGAATTGAAGATTATTGAAAACAGTCTTTAATTCTATTCTGAAGTTGATTTCCAGATGGTCTTACAGGGCAACAGATAGTTTTGAGAGTCCTGGCAACTAATTTGCGTATCACAGACTCACAACATCTGCACCCCTTCAAACCATGTCGGAATTTGTATATTCAATCAATCTTTACAGAAATTCTGGATCCGTAGTATTAAATTGATTGTATACCTGCAGGTAATGAGATCTCAGGTACCCTGGCTCAAAATTTCAACTCGTCCAAGCTCTAATACAGACTTATAATAGTTTTTACTTGCCCCTCGCTAAGCCTTTTTCAAATGAAAATTTTATTTGAATGTTAAGAAATAGCCAAACTTGACATAAAATCACTTCCATGGTTTTCATATTGTTGTTGTTATTGTTTCAGAAACATGATTATTTTTATAACATTCAAACAGTCTTAGATAAACCACTAAAAGCAGACGTATGAAGCTGAAGACGCAAACGAAAAAATCGACAGATGAGGAGGGGGGCGTGACGTGATAGACTATTCTTCTTCATTTTCTTCATCGAATTCATAATCTGACGTGTTGACATCTGAAAAACACAGAACCAATCTAATTTAATCCATGAGAAAACAGCTGATTTTTCTGAGAGATCAATGTGGATTTCAGTTACAGATGACAATTATGAAAGGTCGCTTTGCCTGGATCCAGTATTTTTTATAACTTCAGAGGGATCCAAACGAAGAATGTAATTTGTTTGTTTTTTTAATATTTCCAAGTTTAATGTAGTAACGACATTTTGCTCACCCACAGACCAATAGATATATGAGCTAGTGCATGACATTTCCAACAATTTGACATGCACGCATGGCATAGCCTCTCGCCAGCCTGTGCATCCCCACAGTCTAACCAAACCAGAGTCTTCGCTATACGCTCTTTTGGATAGATGAGGCCTCAACCAAATCTCCAAGAGCTCAGAAAATATCCTTATTGCATTATGTGATTGTTCTTGATTGCACATGTTTTTCCTTCAGACACTCTTAAAATTGTTGGAAATGTCACGCTCAGGCCCATATTGAATTTCACGTTTCGTAACTTCATAACCCATTTGTGTTGAAATCCCAGAAGAGGTTTGGACCCCTGATGCCCACTTTTGGATCTGCCCATTGATAGTTTTTACTTCAACTACATTGTATTTCTTCCCTTTAAAAGCACCAAGGAACACTGTACCATCACTGACTGTAGTATACTGTTTCTCGTCATTAAAGCTTACCTTTTAACAGCAGCTCATTCTGGGATATTTGTACACAAAAAAAATCCCAAATTTTGGGATAAAGTCCTCTAAACCATGTAACGGTTGCTGTAGAGCAATTCATATCTTATTGTAGAGCAAAATCATATCCAGTGTTGTTATACTTCTTTGTAGAAGAAATCGCTTAAATAGGGTTTAAAGCCACTTTTAACAGTATTTCAGTTATAATAGGGTGGCTGGTGAAGCTATTGATCCATGTCTCACTGTTGTTTCTTGCATTAGTACCACAGTACCGCAACATTTCCTCCATTAGCCACCACTTGTCCATCCCATGCAGGCAAATTAACCCTTGTCATGCTGAATAAATTTTGGCTAAAAATTTTTATCAAAATCAAAGGGTAAAAAGCACTGAAAGTACCTACCTAAGGTCAATTTTTATTTGAAAAACTAAATCTATTGACAATTCTTGTTTGAAAGTGAGAAACAGGTGGTGTAGACTAACATCAGACTAAACATATGTGCAGGCTGATGCTTGACTATAGCTCCTGCCAAAGCAGGAATACTCCGGGTTCAGCATGACAAGGGTTAATCATCATTTACCATTTGTTGATAGACAATAAGAAGTTTCACTAAGTCTTTTGACATATGTCAGATTACAGTTGACCTAGTAGGGTATCCAGCCTCTGACCTAATGATTGAGAGGCCATCGCATGTTACTACCTGATTTCCAATATAAATGTATTCACCATTTTGAACTGTTTTATTGTTTATTGCAAACAAAGTGATTTGTTCACACAGATTTCAACTGAATCCTTTTTTGCGATGGTTTGATGTAATTGTAAATCTTTCGCAAATACATATGAATATTTAGGCACTTACAATAGTTTTACACTTACAACTTAAAATGGAAGATCAAGCCTTGCTAAATACATGTATATGCTGATACACTCTGATTCTTTATGAATGGTAAGTCTATCACAAAAAAGTAACATCACAATGACTTGACTTGAGAAAATACACAGACAAGCCAAGAGTAGAAAACAAATTTAAATAAAAAGCCTGCAAAAGCAAAAACAATATTATTTGAAAACATATTCACACAAGTCGTTTAGCTTGATCATGGTATAATCATTATTGCCATCTCTGCTTATGAATGATACACAATTTTATTGCCGTCACCATTTCATGATTTCATGACATATTCTTTAATGTTTTTCTGAGACTTTTGAGAAATAATGGTAGATTATCATTGGGTAATCTCAATGCAAAACCAGTAAAATTGCTACAGAAAAAAAGTATTTGTAAAACATTTATATCTCCCATAAACACAGGTCGATGGCATATTCTTTGTCAATTAATAAAGGACAATAACTCAAAAATATAAGTGAAGTTATGGTTCTTATGCATTGCACTTCTCCTAAATGAGATCTATTTAGCTGTGAAGTTTCATGATTCTAGTGTGCATAATTTTTGAGACATGCTGGGGACATAAAAAGGTGTTTTGACTGACTGACATATGGACTGACAAACCGCCTGACAAGTGGGAAGCAATATAAACCCTCTTCTTCATAGGGGGGCATAATTATACCCAACTGTCATTCATTTGCAGAATAAGAATGATTGTTTGCTTTCAGGTGTAAGATTGATAAATCTTTCAATTCCTGTGTGGCTCTTGAAAAATATAGCTTTTGTTATTCACTCAGTAACAGATAGAACAATCATACACTGAAACAAACAGTAATCCTCTATGTATCCAATGCCTGTTGACACAAATAAAATTGTGTGTTTCATACAGTAGCAGAAAGACAGAAATCAAATATACACTGTGATTTATTCTTATCTACTTTATACAATAGCAAAACCATCAGCTGCAACAAAAATATACAAATGGTTAATACAACTTTTTATACCATAACCAGACACACAGGAGTGGATAACCCTGCATAAAGATGTAAACAAATTAACTATAAATTTAATTTTTACCAGAATTATTTTAATTGTACCATATTTGAGCCAATAACATTTGGGGAGTTTTATTTGTTTCCGACCATTCTGCACCTAACAAACCATGCCAAACACATTGAATGCTCTTTTCTATATCCTGTAATAATTTCATTTGAGCTGATGTGTGACATTTCCAACAATTTGATATGCGCCTGATGTGAAAAAATTGAGAATCATAGACTGCCACAAAGTTCAAATACATGATAAGCTGCTTGTCAAAAGATACTTTAAGACCCTATCTACCTATTAAACGCAGCGAAGACACTGGTTAGACTGTGCATATGCACAGGCTGGCAAGAGTCTTTGCCTTGGGCACTGTTGAAATTGTTAGAAATGGCACACATAGGCTCATTCATCAATCTTAATAATGTCATGGCATATCATCAATGGCAGAAATATTGTTAATATATCCTGCCTCTTTTACAAGATCTTAGCTTCATTATTTGTGAGTGTTTTTTTATTTATGCCAAGTACTCTATTTCAAGGGTTATGGTATAAATTAGATTTCATATGTGTGTTCAAGCTTATTCCTCCCATCTGATGTGAATCTTTGTGTGATAAAAAATCAGCAAAGCCTTGTTTATATCACAAAAAGAATAACTATTTAGATGAAAAAAATAAATCATGAACACCAAGTCATATTGTCAACACATAGCTTTAAACAGCTCAGAAGTTAACTATTCCCACAGCAAGCAAGCTCAAGTGATTGCAATTAGCTTCTTTTTCTGTGTTATGGAGCTAAGTTTTTTTCATTTATTTTTGCAACAATATCATGATATTAGAAATTTTGCAAATAATTGATTTTTCACTTAATCCGAAGCAACAATGTGTAAATCTTTTTTAATAAACGTTGTTTAATATGAACTCTATATGCATTTTAGGATTCAGTTTTGGCTTTTAT
Organism: Fragum whitleyi; assembly: GCA_948146395.1. Taxonomy (NCBI): domain Eukaryota; kingdom Metazoa; phylum Mollusca; class Bivalvia; order Cardiida; family Cardiidae; genus Fragum; species Fragum whitleyi. The sequence goes on along the minus strand of OX411551.1, from coordinate 56,946,882 downwards.
GTACACAATATCTTAGTATTGCCAGCTTTCCCTTACATTGATGTGTATGTTGGCATGAAAATTATAGGTAATTGTTATTTCAAAAAGGTTAGACATCAGTTTTAACCAATCTTAAATTCCCCAAAATGGAAACATTTTGCACACTTACTTTATAGTATGTTTATTTTCAATCCATTCTATAGTGTCATGGTCTTTTTCTGACCACGATTTTGATCTCATTTTCCAAAGTAAAGGCAACATCAAGTGCCACCATTCACAGTGGTGCTCTTGTTTACAGTATTTTTAATCAATTTCCTTGCTCTGAAAACTACTCTCAAAAATTTCTGGAGACATAGTGCCCTCAAAGAGTTGATTTTGTTACGTTAAACAGCTAACATACTTTTTTGTTTTTTTAAACAAAAGAGTTCCTTTGTACTTTGACATCAGTTATAATCTATAAAAACAGTCCTTATAAGAGATGACACTTTATTTGAAAGGAAAGATAAGTGACATCAAAAATGGAATATTACAATGCAGAATTAATTGATTTTTCTTCAATTAACATTAATAGCAAGTCATGTGAATACATGATTCCAAGAGACAAATATTGTACCTATATTTCTGAAAATGATCAGCAAAAAGTTTTTTACTTACCATCATAAAGATCTTCTTTTTTCCAAGATTTTGTGGATTATACTTACTTTGTCTGCTTGAGTTGCTCCAGACATCTTTAGTAAAGGTTGTGAACATAACATCTTCTTAGTTTTAGTTTGTTTAATTGGAGATTATGCCGGCCACTTTCAACATTCTTTCAGTCATCATTGAGAAGCTGGAGCACCTAACAATGGATTCCTGGTTCTTTTCACACCAGTACTACTATTAAATCCTTTCCAAGCCTCAAGCTGCTATCCCACATAGGTATATGATAATCAATATATTAGTGGAAGACAAATAGTCCGACAGATGAATGCAGCAGTTGGGCTCAAAACCGGGACCATTGCATTGACAGTTGGACAGCTACCAACTGCACTATGACAGTGGCTTTCTCTGTGGCTTTGGAATAAGAACATATTTTGTATATTTTGACTAATAACCAATATTCTCACATCAAACAAGTTTGATTTCTACTTTAGTTCAGCCTTGATTCTTATCTTTTTAATCCTTTTGCTTAAAAAAATATTACCTTGGAAAATTGTTTATATTGTCATATGTGGAACTCTATCTAACTAGGGGTGATTGAGCTTTAAAAGTCTTATCAATTTGATGAAATTGTAAGCCCTGCCAAACTTATGGTAATTTTCTGTAGTTTTTTAAATGAGAAAAGCTAACCCTTTTCTATTGAGATTACTAAGCTTTCAAAATGTCGTTTCTTTGTCATAAGAATAACTTGCATAACTTGCAATATTATCCAACCAACCCATACCTCTAAAATGTTTGTTTCAATATGCCTATAAACTTACCATGTAAGTTGACAACGTAGAACTTAAACAGCATTTTTTCTTCCCCTTAATAATTAATAAAATAAAGCTTTAAAAAGCATTCATTTCTATGCTGTTGTCAAGTTGAAACCATTGATTTGACATACATACATGTATATTATATCAAGTCAAATCACTGAATGCCAAAGACAATTATTTACATTGAAATAATAAATTGTGAATTAATAATAAACTAACAGTGACAAATATGCTATTGGGGATGGTGCAGAAACAATTAGAATAAAGTACTGTTAAGGTAAATGAAAATGAAACTGACAAGCTTGGGATTGACGTACATAATAACTTCAACATTTGCAGTTATTGGTAGCTCTTGCATAAAGCAAGCATTAATTTCGATAAATATGGGGAAATATATGCCAAGGTGCAAATTATAAAAGATACTTTTTTATATTTTCAATAAAAAAGATATACATTAAAAATTATTAGAGCATTTTACTTGTCATATTGAATTGTCCCATGTTATTATTGAAATAACATTCACAGTCAAGGGACTAAAGTGCAATTGAATTAGATCATGCAGAAAAAGAGTTTAACCAAAGAGCAAGAATTATTGCAAAGATAATGTGGATTGAGGAATTGAAGAAGTCAAATGAAATATGTAAACAAAGATATTGTTTATTAGCAACAAAGTGAATGATTTTAATTATTTGTGAACACAGTGATCTGAAGGGCTGAAATGCATGTAAGAACATTACTTCAAAAGAAATGGAAAAAAGGTTGGGATTAAAGCTTGAAGGTAAATAGGCCTGCACTTGTAAACATTACAAAAGCATTTGGAAGGTAGGGTATGTTGTTTGCAAACATGGGTATTTGTAGGTACTGGAAGAGACTAATAAACCCAATACACTGTTGGTATGAAATTAGAGTCTTGGCAATTGGAGTGCTCCATCTTTTTCTACAATACTTACATGCTGTCTTTTTACAATCGAAGAATAACATCTGATACTGAACACAAAGTCTTAGAAGACACTTTATTCCATAGAACTGACTAACCATTTAATTTCAGCTTTGTCAAAGAAGTAATAAATTTTGACAAATAAATTGAATTAACTAATGCATTTCAGTAGGCAATTAGAAATATAAAAGATGAAAGTTAGATTGAGAACAGAGAATTATTGCCTTAACTCTATTAATATCTTTCAAATAAAGTCAGTATGGTGCAAGTTATTAATTCAAATATACAAAACTTACATTTTTCTAGTGTCCATTAAGGCCAATTTTACCTAAATCAATTATTTCAGTCACAGAACAAGGACTAAAATTAAAGTCCCCTATATGTTATTATAAAATTTTTGAATCCAATAAATTACATATGTTAAATTAATACTTGAAGAGAATATTATTTTGCTGTAAAGTCTAAGGCATTTAATTACTGTTATATAGATATTGACAATAGTCATTTAATAGATTATAGTAAGATATAATGATTTCAGTTATGATTAGGGTAAGATTTTAGATATGGTATCTTGATATAATTCTTCATCATACACTTCATGTAAAATTATAAATCATATTTTACAACCTAATCAGTTTGAATGGAAATTAGAAAATAAGAGCAGGCAGACACTTTTGTTGTTCTTGTTGTATAACTATTTTCCTGAAATGTGCAGCAAATATCAACTGTAGGGGCTCTCGATGTTTAAAATATATCAAATCTCCTCAACTTTTTATCATATCCATATAATGTCAAATTTTACTGATAATTTCTTCAAATTAAAGCATTGCTTTTTGTATTAATAAAAAGTTAATACAATGAATTTGTCTTAGAGGTTTTTTTATTTCTTGTAATCACCAGAAAATTCATATAATCAAAACACAAAGAGCCCCTTTTCTGCAAAATACATACAGCGTGCGGCAGTCTTTTTATGGCCAATAGCATTGCACAGTAGACACTTATGTACCAAATAATTAACAGTAGCAATATGTATACTTGGTGAATTTTTCACTCAGAGAATCTCCATCACTTACAATAATTTCTTGTCTTACATCTTTAAGTGAGACTGCAAGTTGATACATGTATTTCTTTATTCAGCTAAGATATAAATTCAGACACATATGAGTGTTTCACCATGTGCTAAGAAAGACATCGACTCAAACCTTCCTTAAACAGTCTGAAACTTGGTCCATCCAAATGTGGCTGACTAGGCTTCACCTACATGTGGAGCACACATTTGGAATCGTTGGAAATGTCACAACAAACCAGCTCATTATGTTTCATACAAGTATTTCCCATCATAGTACAATCAAAGTGCTGTCAGCACTGTAAATCGGATATCATTGGGAGGCTGGGATAGTGCAATAGTTCGCCAATCAAAAGGGCTCAAATTTGGACAATAAAAGTTGGTAAAATATTTGCCCAATTTGTGAGTTTTTTGTCTTAACACTTCATCTTTTCGAGGACATCGCCAGCTCATCCAACCTCGTGGGTCCGATTTTGAAAGTTTGCTGATTCGATAGCCCTCTGCTAGTCTAAATTATTTCTTAGCAGATTTTTTTACGTTGTTATAATGAGCACACGCCAAGTTAAAAGCTTGTCTGTTAATATTATTCCTCTCTCTAGAGTTTAAAAGCCTGTTTAGCAACAAAACATTTTTCATTAAACTATTTACAATTTTGATTACCAACATGTTTGTTTTTCAAGCATTGGGTTTTTCCAAATACTATAAATGCATTTTCCCTCAAGAAACACGTGAAATCGGCAACTATGCTATTTATATCTTTTGATTATTCATGAGTTATTCTAACTAGAGGCGCTTGAGCGCCTGATTCGCTCCACAGGCCTGAATATCCAAATAATGACTATTAGAGGATGATAAAGCTGTTTAAATGAGAATTGAAGTGAATGAATGAGTGAAATGTTTATTTCAAGTAAATAAGGGTCATATGCTGAAATATTTCTGCATAAAAAACTCATGATCAGTGAATACCAAAATTGACCTCTACCTGTTACACAAATATTTTTCATTTAATCACAATAATTTTGTGCAGTCTGATAATGGGTCACCCAAGGATCGTTCTAGTGATATTTTGTTAAAATCCAAATATAAGAATTTCAAAACTAACAGAATGGGACTGCACAATATACTGGTGTTGGTCTGCAAAATTTTAATTGCAGATCTTTCCACTTTTAATTAAACACTACTAAAAGATGTTACTTCACAATTGTTTGTCATCAAAACAAAATTCTAACTAATGATAGTAAGAAGTAAAATATTCAATCCAATATATTTATTTTATTCTGCCCAATGCCTTAGAGTGCAGTAAACTCAACTCTTTCTACCCCACTCTGAATGTCAGGAGGTCAGAACATCATTTTACACTTTGTGCAGATTCACCCTTCGTTCAACTAAACTCACCAATTCTGAGTGGGTATTCTCAGCCTACTTATTTCAACTAATGTTTCTATACATTTGAATTTCAACAAAGGTTTTGTTCCTTCTAATCTATAATCATTACACCTATTAAATCTAACAAGTCTAGAAAAATTCATCATTGAGAAGATACCAAAAGGGTGATCAAATATTCATTTTATATGTTATAATACCCTCTACCAATAAAAAAAATATGCTGTTCATCTAATCAAATATTTTTTTTGCAGACTGATACAACTTCACAGAAATAACTTTCCATGATATCTAATCCATCTGTTTAACTTTTCAGGATAGTTTGTTTTACCCTATATATGAAGAAATGAATTCTGCCCATAAAAGACATATTTTTGATCTGATCACAATATTTTTTTAATAGACTGATAAAGGATCACTAAAGAATCATTCTAGTAAAATTTGGTTGATATCTATGAATTAGGTTCTGAGAAAATGATTTTCAAAGTTTACACTATATAACATATAGGGAAATGACCTCCGCACATAAAATATATATTTTTTTTTCCGATCACAATAACTTTTGCTATACTGATAAAGGATCACTCAAATATCATTCATGTAAAATTTGGTTGATATCTATCAATTAGATTCTGAGAAAATGATTTTCAAAGTTTTCACTATATAACAAATAGAGAAATGACCTCCACCCATAAAATACACATTTTTCATCCGATCACAATAATTTTTGCTATACTGATAAAGGGTCACTCAAGTATCATTCATGTAAAATTTGGTTGATATCTATTGATTAGATTCTGAGAAAATGATTTTCAAAGTTTTCACTATATAACATATAGAGAAATGACCTCCGGCCATAAAATACATATTTTTCATCTTATCACAATGATTTTTTGTAGGCTGATAGAGGGCCCCACAAGGATAATTCATGTGAAGTTTGGTAAATATCCATCAATTAGTTTCTGAGAAAAGCCACCTATTACCATATATGGAAATTAGCCACGCCCACTACAGCCATGATTTTCAACCGATTAAAAATCTTTGAAGGAATCTGATAGAGGGTCACCCAAGGAACATTCCTGTGAAATTTGATTGGAATCCATCCAGTACTTTATGAGGAGAAGATTTTTAAAGTAAAAGTTTACGGACGGACGCACGCACGGACACACGCACAGACGCACGGACGACGGACACCTCGCCATGACAATAGCCCGCTGGCCTTTCGGCCAGTGGAGCTAAAAATAGATCGCTCTTAATGCTATCCTATATCAGTTTATCGTATGTTTTTGTCGGCTTATTTGTTGTTGAATAATTTTTCTTCATACTCAAATTTGATTTTATTGTAAAAAGGATTGGAGCGTGATCAGAGTGCTCATTGAAATCAAATATTTCAAAATTACAAAATTATTTCTATTTGTTAACACATAGTCAACAGTACTCATTCCACCAGTAGACTTCCCACGCTCCCTGTCAGAGTGCAGACGACCATTTACCAATGACAAACAACTTAATTGACACATTTCGAGCAGACGATGTCCATTGTATCTACAACGTGGTGTGAATTTACGCGTTGGATTTTGACCGCGTGATAATCATAACAGAATTTGATTGGTTGTCAGCCCTACAACTGGTAAATGACCGTTCGAGAAAAAAATCAGAGTAGTAGTATTGTAAGTGCTACAAATTTATTTTACAGTTAACCTATTGTACGTTTCAACTCCTTTACTCAACCGAAAATCTTGTTATAAACACTGAAAATACTAACTGGTAATTACTAAAAGCGAAAATTACATCAAATTTTGTATTAGCATCTTCTCTATTTGTCGAAAAGTAAATAAGATAAAAACAAAGTTTGTAGATTGTGACTGAAAAGGCCGTTTCTTCGGTGTTTGAAAACACATTATTTGGTTTGAACACATTGCTCAGAAGATAAAGGTAAAAACGTAGTGGGTCAAACAGACTGGATTTCTGGAAACCGGTATAAATCTCCGATTTAAAAATGAGGTTTTAGCTTTATCCTTTTCCGTATTTTATTTGCCAGACCATTCCTATACAAAAAGAGCTAGCTATGCATTGTAATCATCATCATGCCATATAACAACATGTATTTAAACAGCATAGACCTATTTGCTCAAACTTTTAAACTTCATTGTAAATTTCCTGAAGTATCGTATTATTTTAAAATTTCAAAAATATTTAAAAGATGATAACACTAAACATAACAAAGCTACAAAATGACAAGCACTAGAAATTAAATGTAGACTTGGAAGACAGCCAGCTATGTTTAAGCATTTTAGCAAAAATAAATAGTTTGAAGACTATAAATGCATCATTATGTTTGATTTGAATTTCCGGAAGTCTACAAAACTACATTTTACTCTAGAGAAACAGCAAACAAAATACAAAAGCAACACAAGCAATTAAATAACAAAGCAATTAAATAACAAAGATATAAAAAGTTCTAAAAAAAATTTAATAATTAAGTAAAATATTTAAATTAACTAGCTTTTGTTGCATATAAAGTTTCATTTTTTACTTTAAGTCAAGTATGAAACATGTAAGCAAAAGAAGTAAGCACAAAACAATAAAATGATTCAGATTGAATACCAAAGGATGCCTCAGGATTATCTGTTTGCCCCTATTATAAATTCAGTTATAGTGAACTTGACATTTTGTCCTTGCTCCATGAGAGAAAATAATTATTCATATTTTGTACAACAAATGACTTTGGATTCGATTTTAACACTAATTTTTTTTTTTTCAGTCATATCAAAGATGCACAAATACTCACTCCGACAGACAGACAATTGCAGGACAATTCTGTGATTTTTTTTTCTTTTGGCATATTAAAATATGAAAGTTAAGCAGCTTCATAAACTCGATAATTGAATTTCAAAAACCAAAAATTATTTCAACAATAAAATACTGTTGTATGCATAAAAGTAAACTGATCAAATGAAAACAACCAGAAAAAAGAAAACAAATCAAAGTGGAAAAGCTATTAGCATTCAGGCAATTTCTTGAACTAAATCTAGTTAAAGAGATATCACAAAATAAGTGATGCTCTATTTTTTCACCATTTTGATAAATCATAATAGATGGCTTGTGATTTTATTGAGTGGCAAATTTATGAACAAATACAAATGGGACTACATTTAAACTTTTTTTGAGAGAAACAAATAGGTCTATGCTTCATATCTGAACAATAAATATGGAACATAAAATTCGAATAAGTTGTTGTTGCAATTCGAAACAAAATGTGTGTAGTGATTTACTTACAATTAAAGACGTAATACGGTTTCAGTCCAACACTAGAATCCATCTGTAAGAACGTTATCAATATAAATGTTATATAGTCTATTCACGTCTATTATATCTTCCTGGAATGAGAAAAAAACAGGCAGTAGTGAAATCAGTCTAGTACTACTATACAGAAAATATGTCATGTCTGCTTCATAAATTTATTAAAGAGTTTTATTATACTATTAAGAAAGAATTAATCTCTTGCTGACTGTTTTTTACTCTTCCAGTTTTATTGCAAAAACACTAGATTCATTAAGTCAAATGATGATAATAACATAACCATATCAACAGAAACAAATACATAATCATGAAAACTTTACTTTCCTTCAATGCTACAAAATGCAATATCAACTTAAGCTTTACTAACAATATAAAGATTGAAGAATTGTCAGCCTAAACTTGTCATGTTGCTAAGATAAACCAAAACAAGTCGAATTGTCAAGGTGATTTTTTTAAACATTCACAAATGTATAAAATGGTTAACCCCTTTAGAATGAATAAGCACTTACAAATTGGAAAAAAAATTCTGAACCATTATCAACAGTTTTCAATTTTAGAATGTTCAATTTTGACATAAGATTTTGATGAAGAATAATTGTTTGAGCCTTATTGATAGTATAGTAAAACTTGTAAAATTCAAGACTATTAAGCCTAATTAAAATAACATTACCTTACATTTTTTTCATAGAGCATGATATAAATAAGGGGATATTGGATGAGCCTGTGTGTGACATTTCCAACAATTTGAAACATGTGAAAAGTGCAAACAACCAGCAGCCCAGCCAGTAGAACAGTGTAATTAGATAATTTGCTGTCTGTTTAAAGACACTTTGAGGCCTTATCAATCTATCTAAAAAAGTGCAAAGTGAAGACTCTGGCCAGACTGTGCAGATGCACAGGCTGGCCAGGGTCTTTGCGAGGCACTCTTTTAAAATTGTTGAAAATGTCACTAAATTAGAAATTGTTGAAAAAGTATTTATTGGAGAATACTCTTAAACTTGAACATTGATCAAATAAATACATAAGAAAGGTAAGCACATAAATATCAAAGCTTAATAGTCAATTGATTTTATTAATCAGATTAAAAAATGACCATACATTTGTGATGAAGATAAAAAAGATAGTTCATATATTATAAAGCAGACTAAGACATATTTCCTTAAGATAAAATTTTCGACTTTATTACATATCCTTCTCTTTGACCATTTATACCATCCAAGTGGTAACTACTTATCTTTATTGTTTGACATTGACCTTTTCTCCAGTAGAAAAAGTATTTCAATTTTGACTTAGTAAGGGAAATTAAATTCAATGGCATATTCCTCAAAGTTTCATTTTCCCTGATCTAAGCTCTGATGAACCTATCTGAAAAATTCTTTCTACAAATGAAAGAGAACAACTGTGCCATGTCAATTTGAAAACCACCCATAACTGTAAGGTTATGATCAAGATCAGTCCGGACAGACACACATGCACTTGATTGTCATAGTCACAATTATGTCTTGTATACTGCAAAACACCTCATCAATTACAGAGCAGTTAATTCTAGTGTACCACTGTCCACATTTGATTTGCAGTGTTATGAAAAACCGTTTTGAATACCTTTCATTCAAGTACTCCTTCACATGTAAATAGGTATATCACATATGCCCATTATCTTGTACCAATATTGGGCACACAAAAAAAAACTCTGGAATTAGAGAACATTTATGTAAATGCCTCCAACAAGGATTACAATATTTATCACATATTGTATGAGCTATACACAAATTCAGGATGAGCACTGTTGAATTCTCTACGTCATCATGAACAATTGTATACAGTGTAATTATTCTTGGTCACTTGGTACTTTGGAACTTGAATCAGAGCATGGAAACAATTTTAAGACAAAGTTCAATTGTGACTTTGATGTTTAATCTTTTTTTTCCCAAGAACAATACAGCACTTTCTTTTATCATGGGCAACAATTGTACAAAGTTTCATGACTCAAGGTTGAATGCTTCTTGAGTAAGAGTAAAGAAACAGTAAATGTTCAATTGTGAACTTGATCTTTGACCTGCATAACCCTAAAATAATAGGGAACTTCCTTTTGTCATGGGCAACAATTATATAGATTTTCATCATTCTATATCACTTGTTTTTTTAGTTAAGATTCCAAAAATAGTTTTCAGATAAGGTTGAATGGTAACCTTCAAAGTTCAACTGTGTCTTTGACCTTTAACCATTGTTATCTAAAAACAATAGGGCCTTGGGTCAAAGCCAACATTCATATGAAGTTCTATGATTTGGGGTAGATTGTTTCTCTACTGAGAGTCCAGTAAAGGCTTAAAGACAAAGTCCAATAGTAGCCTTGACCTTTTTGACCTCGATACAACAGGGCACTTCAATGGGTCATAGGCAAAAAATGTGTAAAGTATAATGATTTTTGGTCGCTTGGTTCTTGATTTAGAGTCTGGATACAAAGTGGTCTAAGGATGATTTGATTGACGGATGGACAGACAGATGGACAGATACACAAATCGATGGCTCAGCGCGAAACAGTTGTAACTCCCTATATGTTTATAGGGAGTTACAACTGTTTCACGCTGAGCCATCGAAATGGTGAAACCATAACGACCCCTTCTACTTTGTGGGTATTATAAATGGAAACAATGATTCTCTCTTTTAAAGACCTGTCACATTAGTTTGGCAATCTGAGAATTTTCAGAGTGCAGTTGAGAAACCATGGTATCACCTTAATTAAAACAGGAGCGCACTAAGATCGCCAGGGGAACCCTGTGCAGTTGCAAAGAATGTATAAGGTGGACACAAATTGCAGAGGGGCGGAATGCTTTTTGAGTATGCACAAATGACACCAAGGAATCCCAATGTGACAAGATGTAAACTCAGTGGTAGTACCATGGTAGTGGTGATATTGCAGTATGAGAGCAGTGAAAAAGGCATAGAAAAGTATTGGTACTTTAACACCAACTAATATGCGTCTATACTGTGCTCCTATTGCAAATGTTCAGAACAGGTTTGTAAACCAATTAAACCAGTAGAAAAGTTGGTTATTCAATGGGGAATGAACGGCAAAAGGCATGATAAAGTAAAGGGGGTGTTCCAAATATATAGTAAAATGTGCCCACGCTTAGATTTTTATGATATTGTGGGTAATTGTAGTACTGGGTATACTGATTAAGGAAATGACTTTTTTTTCCAAAATGAGTAAAGAGGGTCGACCATAAAGTACCCGAAAGCACATCTTATCGAATGCAAAGGGGTGTCAGGAAAAAATTCACCTTGCAAGGAAATTTTGGAATTTGTAAAAAGAATTTGTTACTAATTTAAAAGACAATTGGTACCTTTATGTTTTTATATAGGTTGGGATCTTATGTCTGCTTCCTCCTAACAGATAGCCCAAAAAGTTCTTGAAAAATTCATGAAAATTTGAAAAAAATGAAATAATGTTCTGAGTTAAAGGGTTAAAATTTTTAAGTTGTAGCTCTAGTCCAGTTATCAAACTCTTTTAAAATTAATATACATATGTTCTTAATGTTTACAGAAAGTTTCATTGAAATCGAAAGCCGGTAAGTTAGTCGAAAATCTCTTAGTGTAGAAGATAGTGGGTGGGGTAGGATATAGATTTCACCCATCTGAGAAATTTAAAGTGTGAATAACTTTTCAACGGCTGTAGACAGGATTTCATATTTCATACATGGATCCTTTGTGACAAAGCCTATTTACAAACATTAGTCAAAATCAACTGTCAAGGTCAAGGTTAATTATCAAGGTCATTGATATAAATAAAAAAAACTTCATTGAGCTTTGGGAACTTACTTTGTAAAAGTAATGTTGATGATTTTGATTTTCAATTAAAGTTTCTTTTAAACAAATGTATTTCAGTTTGTTCCTAACTCAAATCATTTGTGAAGGAGCAATGTCAGATTTTCTTTTAAACAAACTCATTTCAGTTGGGTCCTTACTCAAGGTCATGTTTGAAGGTCAATGCCACATATGAGGATGGTGTTTTGGATTTGACAGTACGTATTTTCTGTCACAATCCTGTAGAAGTTACTTGTTCTATGTTTTACAGGTCTGTTTTAGTAATAAGATTCCTCCCAAGAAAACGCGAGACACTTTTAGCAATAAATCAAAATTTAATCGAACTGTAGGTTATGAAATGAAAAACTTTGGAAGGAAAAACAGTGTGGGAAAAGAAGGAATCTCTTGTTACAAACGTTTTCTTCTTTTTATGCAGTGTTTTCCTTTGGGTAATGAAAATGTCAAGTTTTGGGCAATTTATATATTTGAATTAGTTACTACATTCCTGAAGGACCTGCAATATTCCGGCTTTGCTGTTACATGTACTAGTTCTTCCTAAAGTATACTTGCTTCCGGTCCGAGGGTTATTGTCTGTGCTGACCCCTAGTCTTAATTCAAAAAAGAAATACTACAATAACGATAATACAATTTAAAAGAATCTTTTTCCTTCGTAAATAATTGATTCTCCTAGGTCTTATGGTAAATATTGTTTGTAAACAAGGGGGAAAGAATGAAACTAAATCACTCACCTGAGTTTTATTGGTCACTGAAGTGACATTCTGGCAAAGAGTCGTAGAAATTAGCCTAGTTGTTGAGATGTAATTCAATGAAAAGGGTCAGCTTAGAAATTATGGAAATTGGTATATTGGTTAAAAAGACGATGTTTTTTTTTTCATCTGCCAAGGCAAACAGATTTTTATGCCAATTTCAAGAACAATGTTTGCAATGGGTTTCCAAAGGAATATTCTGGAAAAGTTGCATTGAAATTGGTTTGATTGTTCAGGAGGAAATGTTGATCAAGGATTTAATAGTGAAAAAAACCATGGTCATATTTATGGACCAATCCGAATTTTGCGAACAATCTTTGAGAAGGGTTACCTAAGGAAAGTTCTGGAATTGCCTTGAGGGTTAAGGAGGAGAAGAAGTTTTAAGAAATTTGGAAGACGGAAGCCACATGACGCACGACCTGCGACGGACTAGGGATCCTAAAAGCTCCCGTCGGGAATGTTGTGCTCTGGTGAGCTAGAAATCAAGAAACGATACAGTTCCCTATTACGTTGAATTATATCTAAATATTACATATAAAAAGTTTAAGAGACATTGTGTAGCCAATTTAGTGAAAGTAAGGCTTTAACCTTTGAACTCGAGTTGCGACAAATGACATATTTTTTGTTTCTTTCTATTCTAGAATTGTGTTTATTTAATCAAATTCAACCAAATAGTTTATGGTAATTCTACTAGACATTTGGGACAGAATTAGGGCATAGAACCTAAAAGAAACAAAAGATGTTTAAAAAACATTTATGCCGCCATAAGAGCAGGCCAATGACCTATTCCTTGTCAATTAACAAAGGGCAATAGATGAATAGACCTACAAAGAGTGGTGCAAAACCAACAACAAAATCTCAAATATGTCTCCTAGAGGATATTACCGGCCCATTTTCCGATGCCATTCAAATAAAAAAAACCAACCATAATTTATTGTTATGATAATTTGTTTATATACTTTTTTTCATAACTAGCCACGATACTTATACTTGGCCAGGTCCATGATATCATGCACAAACATATTATGGAAATCTTTCATAAACACTGAAAGGTGTATTTCATCTTAAAAACAAGAGGACCATGATGGTCCTAAATCGCTCACCCGAGTCTATTTGAGCCCTGGGACATTACATGAATTAAATAGGCAGATGTAACCAATGTGAAACTTTCTACATAAGATCAATACAATGAACTGTTTTCAGTCAAGAGAAAGACAAGATATGCCTTTTCCCTATTTGATTCTATGTAAAAAGGGTTGCACCAAAGCCAAAATGTGACCCCAGGGTCTTGATATGAACAGACTTGGTAGAGGTCCATTAGATGATGCTACATACCAAATATGAAAGCTGTCTGCCTTCTTGTATCAGAAGAGATTTTTTTTTAAGATCTTCGCTCTTTGATTCTATGTAGAAAAGGTTGCGCCCGCATGGAGCCATAATATGACCCCAGGGTCTTGATATGAACAAACTTGGTAGAGGTCAACTAGATGATGCTACATAACAAATATGAAAGCTGTCCACCTTCTTGTTTCAGAGAAGAAGATTTTTGAAGATTTTCATATTTTCACCCTTTTTTGTTAAGGGTAAAGAGAAAGATAAGAGTGGATTTTATTCATTTGAACAACTTTGGTAGAGCTTGACCCAAGGAACATCCCTGCCAAATTTCATCAAGATTGGTCCACTGGTTTAGGAGGAGAAGATGTTTAAAGAAATTGTGGACAACGGACGACTGGCGACGGACATTCAACAATCACATTAGCTTACCTTGAGCACTTCGTGCTCAGGTGAGCTAAAAACAAACAAAGAATAAACAAAAAAGCTAAGTTTTTGTTTTTTTTTATTTTAGTGTAACCCTGTTTGCTGACAATGACCTTGCACATGTAAGACTATCACCAAGTTACTGGATGTGCAAACCTAAAAGATCATGTATCCAACCAAAAGTAAACATTGTATATCTTGAATAGGCTTGCATGTTTGTTTATTTTTGCTCAGTTTAACCTTTTATGTGAAATTGGACATAGAACTTGAATGTGTATACATACATACTTTTAAGCAATTTTTATTTTTGAGTGTGTATTTTATATATTCATTATCCTAATCACTTTTATAGGCTTTACAGTACATGAAAACTATGCATATGCAATGCATAAATTGATAAGTATAAAGAAATTATAGCATATAAAACTACCCCATCCACTTACCTAAACATGGATGACCTTGACCTCAGAGATTTCAGATCTCAAGTGGTTTGATTCATTATGATGTCACATATTAGTAGTGTATCTAGAAAAGGATTGAAGTAATTGGCAAAAAAATCATTCTTTAATGATGTGCAGACGGATAGGCAAATATCTAAGAGACAGACAGATAGATAGCCAGTCACTAGCACACAATATTTTTCCTATTCTTTTCAACTCAGGCAAATAAGAAACAAATTCTACAAAACTTACTGTAATATACTATTGAAATTTTTGAAAGGATTAAAGAAAATCAAGCAAATTATATTTTTCATCTTACCCCACCCACTTTTTCAATATTGGGGTAAAGCAAGGGCTGTAATTTGACCCAGTTTAGTGATACAAAAAAAAACATCTTATGCAGTAGATGCCTTGACTAGTTATTATTTGCAAATTTATATAAAGATAAATGCATAGACATTTAAATAATGTCTAATTCAGGACATAATACAAGATTTTTGATGAATTTTGAAACGAAAGATATGTATTTATAAGCATGAAAAATAATGTTACCGGTTTTCAATCTTCTTTAAATTTTTACACAAGAAAGAAGGATAGTAGAGCTTATTTTCTGAAGAGTAACTAAACTGGACTAGCATCAGAAGGTACTAATCTATGCACTCAAAATTTATATTCACCTCATTTTTTTAAAAAAGAAATAAGAAATATTTATATTCAAGAGTATAAAAATTTGTCAAACAACATAAAACTTG
Source organism: Fragum whitleyi (assembly GCA_948146395.1). NCBI lineage: Eukaryota > Metazoa > Mollusca > Bivalvia > Cardiida > Cardiidae > Fragum > Fragum whitleyi. Next base: position 56,931,236 of record OX411551.1, on the reverse strand, counting down.
CCATTTACATAAACATTATCTTAATAATTACTATAAACTTTACAGTACATAAAAACAATTCAAAAATTGATAAGTATAAAGAAATTATAGCATATTAAATTACCCCACCCACTTACCTCAACATGGATTAAGACAAGGGGCTGTAATTTGACCCCTTTTTGAGATATTGACAAATGAAAGTTTGTTCTGTGGTACATTTAATATGTAGTGTGTATTTGCAAAGTTTCATGAAAATCCGTGCGTGGGCACTTTTGGAACACCTCCTTTACAATTATTGCCACAGCTTCAGGATTTTTCAGTCATATTGAGGCAGCTGGAACTCTTTGCAATAGAATTACAAGTATTTCTTAAGTCAGTATACCACTTTTTCCTTTCCTAGGGTTCAGCTGCTATACCACTTAGTTTCATCAACATATTAGTAGAAAAAAATGTCATAGAGCATTATATAGATTTATATAAATATATATTAATAAGTACTTAGTGTTTTGTATGAAAAATGAAATCTAACAAGGTAATGGGGGAATTGATAATTGTGGAGGCTCTGCCCAGACAGTTATCAATTCCAACAACTGAGTTAGATAGTTTTCATACAATACACTAAGTATGTATTATAATCATCTTATAACCTCTATTTGCCTTTTTTTTTCGATGTTTCTAACAGTAATACAAATTTCTAAAATTAACTGCATTATGTTATTGTTCTACAAATATCCATGTGATATAATAAAAAATATCACATGGAATGTTATCACATGGATATTTGTTTAGTTACAAAATATATGCCACTGCTAGGGATTGAACCCCTGATTGAAGATTTGGGTCTGATGTGGGACCAACTGTGCTATGGCAGCGGCTTTCAGGATGATATTGATATAATTCAGACGCTTCTAAAGAGATCTACTTTTTAGTTTTACTGCTTTGCATTTGACTTTTTTCCTTTGCTTCCTCTTGCAGGCATATTTACACCTCCAAACTGACAAGTGTGACAGGCCCTTAAGCAGAAAGGATTTACGGTGTGCTGATTATTATACAGAATGAACATAACTCATATTTCTTACAGCATCATTTTTTATTTAAGTGCAGGTTAATTTTCTTTGATTCAACTCATACAAAAGCAATGACATTACAAAGTACAACACTATTACTTGTTTCATGCAAAAATGCTTAGTTCAGTGTCAAGACTTGATTATTATCATTTTCAACAAGAGCACCGCCTATGGGTGTCAATGCTTGACTGCAGGTGCTCAAAATTCGAACAAAATTGCTTCTAGAGTTTTCCCCTTTCATAATATGGATAGCTCTTGTGATAGTGAACACACATACCTAGTTTCAAGAAGATATCTTCAATAACAACAGAGATATGATCTAGGTCACACCTATGTCAATGCCTATGTCAACAATACAAAGGTGATGACAATAAATTGATAATTTGTTGCTAAACCCTTTCCTGTTTTACAAAATTTTGGACCTGTCCAAATTCAAAGATTTTGCAGACGAAAATTTAAAGTGGATTTAATTTGAAAAATAACCATTCAGTAGGGTAGAAAATAGTGTAGAAAAAGAAGAAATTGCTTGTCAGAAGCAATTTCTTCTTTTTTCACGATGTTTTCTCAATCATAAAATCACAGGCACTTAAAAAGCAGGGATTAAACAGCAAAGGGTTAGCAGTCAGGACAAAAATGTTTGATCTAGATTCATAACCAAAATTTGATTGGCAAGAGTATGCACTTGTATGGAAATCACTGAGAAGCAACTTTGTATAAAATTCATTTGATGAATGCATTTTTCTTTTCTACAGGCTTTTAGATTAATACTTTTAACTGAAAACTGAAACAAACTTCTCCTAAAGTTATGCAAAACAAACTGCAATAATTTATTTACTTTGTTATAAAGCTCTTCTTATCTTGACTGATTTTTGTCACTAGAATACATACACATACATGCACATCATAACATCGAGTGAACATACTGGTAAATACTATTGAAACAAAACAAATGTTGTTTGTTTCCTAGGATAACAGAATACCAACAATACATACATTATTAATACGACCTACGTCGCCACAGTGAAATAACCCTGTTGAATATCTTCAATATCATATGGGTGTTATTACACTAGTGAAATAACTATGCAAATGAGCTAAGAGCATAAAGCAAAACTGTTTTGTTACTGAGAAAATATGTCATAATGAAGCAGATGACATCATCTTACAAACAGTGTTATATTTGCGGAATAACTTGACATATGAATTCTCAAATTTCCTCTTTCTATTGCAAAAAATCTGTTAATAATATAAGAAAAATATCAAATTTGTGCTCACAAAATTTCACTGCAGTCATTATATATAAAACCTTGTTTCAATCTATTTTTAGATGACTTTTTTGAAAATTTGGTATTTCATGACCACACATTTAAATTCAACACTTATCTTGGATCTTAAAGTAGAGAATGAAAATATGAAAGGATTTTCAAATGTCAAGGTAGAATTTTTTTATAAGGAAATCAATAAATACTTGAGGTAATGAAAGTGGCAAAGTTAATTTGTATAGAACAAGAGGGCCAGAATAGTCCTAAACTGCTTACCTGAATTTTATTGGTCCAGTGGATGTCACCCAAGTAATATTCTGGCAAAGATTCATTCAAGTTAGGCTAGAGGTTGAGGAGATCTTATTTCAAGTGTTCAAAGTGAAAATAGACCTTGCAATGCCATGCCTATTTTTATGGCCCAATCAGAATGCCTCGAATTTTTGAAAAGGGTCAACAAAGGAATATTCTGGCAAAGTTTCATTGAAAATAGTCTATTGGTTTAGGATGTGGTATTGTTCACAGATTTCAAAGTGTGAAAAGGTCCCACCATGACAACTATATTTTAAATGGGCCCAAACCATTTATTGTAATTGAGTAAGAGCCAATAAAATATTCATAATTGTATATTCATTGGCCGAACAGATTTTCAGGAACATGATTGAAAAAGAGAGGTAAATTCATGCCAAAATCAATTAAAAATAGTAAAAACACATTTTCAAGATTTAAAAGTGAAATGATGCCCCGCCATACCACGCCCATATTTGGGTGTCAATCTTAATTTCACAAACAACTTTTGAGAAGGTTTACCCAAGGAACATTTCTGCCAAATTTGGTGAAAATCCACCCATTGTTTATTGAGGAGAAGATGTTTAAAGATTTCAGGGTCAAAATAAACCCCGCCCTGCAATGCCTATATTTGGGGGGGGGGGGGGGGGGGGGGGGGGTTCAATCAAAATTCAACAAACAAGTTTTAAAGAGGATCATCCAAGGAACATTTCTTCCAAAATTGGCTGAAACCCCCGCATTGGTTTCTGAGGAAAGGATGTTTAAAGATTTCAGGGTCAAAATAAGCCCTGCCCTGCCACACCCATTTTATTGGGTCAATCATAATTCCACAAACAAGTTTTGAGAAGGGGTCACCCAAGGATCATTTCTGCCAAGTTTGGTAAAAATCTGCCCATTTGTTACAGAGAAGATGTTCAAAGATTTAAGGGTGATTTTGAAATAAGCCCTGCCCTGCAACACCCATATTTGGGGATCAATCAAAATTCCACTCGCAAGTTGTGAGGTGGGTCAGCAATGAAACATTTCTGCTATGTTTGGTTGAAATCCATCTGTTTGTTACTGAGATGAAGATGTTTAAAGAATTATTGATGACTTCTGAAGACTGAAGGATGAGGACGGACGGATGGTGACTGATGTACAACAGACCGAAGGTGATCACAAAAGCTCACCTTGTGCAGGTTGAGCATGATGTGTCCAGGTGAGCATGAAATAATTGTATTCCATGAGTATGGACATTTCAACTAATTTTGCAGTTTAGTTGATATCTTGATTCAAATGATTCAAACAAGTACCTACAACATAGGATTTCATTAAGAAATAGCAATTTCAGGATGTATTTTACAATTTCCAAATAAGATTTACAGTGAATAAGGACCATAGATTTTGATATTTGAAAAATTATCACAATTTATTTCAAGTCTTCTTGTTTTCTAATACATTCTATATTTTTCTAGAACATTATGCTCTAAAATAAATGGAGCTTGTGTATTCCCATCACGTGCCTGAGGAACTAACATTAAAGCCCCCGTCTGCGTTTAGAGTAAAAAATATCGCTATTTTGTGAACATAGTATGAATAATTGTTCTTAATTTAGTTTTATGAAATATGTGTTCCATAAAAATACAAATCATATAACAAATGGTAGCTTTTTCGGAAAACACACTATCTGCCGTATGTAGTAATATATATGTAAATGAGAAATTGGAGTCTTAAATCTTATAGGTCATAAATATTCATTGAGTTAGGCCTATATTTAGATCATCCCGTCATAATTATTTGTATTACCGAATATTTGAATAATAAATTCAAGCTAATCTTTGAGAATAAAAGTTTAATTTCCGTGTACATAGTTGTTTAAGATCATTGTCTTGCGTTTCATATCTGATTGGAGCTGCCTAACAGTGATGATCCTATAAATGAAAAGTCTACCTATTAATAAATGCATAATATGTAGGTGTGTGCAGATTGAGCAAATTCTATACTTTTTCAAGCTCTAACAATACTGTTAATAATCTATACCCTGTTTAGCAAAATACAATAACAATATTAATCAACCAAAGTACTAACATGAAACATATTTACTATTAGATTAGCAAAATATCTTTGGTAAAAAGCCAATTGTAAATAATTAGCATACATGGTCTGATACATAGGATAACATAAAATTTCAAAGCCCTGCCAAGTGGCCTTCCCCAGAGGGAACAAAATTAATTCTGAAGTAATTATACATAATTTACTTATGAGGGCTGGTTATATATTTGCCCTCTGTCTTAAAACTATGAATCTTCCTGTTGCTATAGCAATCAGCATTTTTTACAGAATAGAATTTGTTTTGTAAATCTAGAATTCATTCACATAAGGTATATCCTTTCAGGTTTAAGCTAAATTTGACTGCTCAATTTAGAGTGTCTTTTTTCAAAAAATTATGGACAAAATCCAGTACAAAGGTGTCAGGATTCAATCTCTTTATTTCAAAAATATACTTCACAGAGTTCAAAGATGGTCCCTTTTGCAGGATTGGTCACATTATAAGAAAAAAAATATTGTCAGTGGGTGAACAAACCCCCGTAACTCCAGCTTATTTATGCTGTAGTTATGAGGTTTTGATTCCCCAGCAGCAATAAATCAAATAATATATATCAAATATGAGGTGAGCTTGGATACCTTGATTAGTAAATGTTACATAGAATACATAGGTGGTATGCACATGAACCACAAGCATTAATTTTGTATGAGCTGAAATCAAGATATCTGTCCTGCATCCAGGAGGAAAAAGTATATACATTTTTTAAAACTAGAAAGCCATGAATGGCTTGAGTCCCTCCACAGGCTTGAAATTCTTGTAATAGCAAATCAAAGTTTTGACTAGATTTTTTAAATATTTTTGGCTTCTACTGATGTTAAAAATGATTTTCAAAGTTTCCAGTATATAACATATAGAGAAATGACCTCAACCCATAAAATAAATATTTTTCATCCGATCACAATACCCGGTAATATTTGGTAGACTGTAAAGGGTCATCCAAGGATCATTCCAGTGGCATTTGGTTGATATCCATCGACTAGATTCTGAGAAAATGATTTTCAAAGTTTCCACTATATAACATATAAAGAAATGACCTTCACCCATAAAGAAACATATTTTTCATCCAATCACAATAATTTTTGGTAGACTGATTAAGGATCATTCCAGTGAAATTTGGATGATACCTATCCTTTACATTCTGAGAAAATGGTTTTCAAAGTTTTCACTTGATAACATATAGAACTAGAAAGCCATGAATGGCTTGAGTCGCTCCACAGGCTTGAAATTCTTGTAAAAGCAAATAAATGTTTTTACTAGATTTTTAGATATTTGGGGTTTGACTGATGTTGAATGATTTTCAAAGTTTCAACTATATAACAGATAGGGAAATGACCTCTGCTATTAAAAGACATATTTTTCATCAAATCAAAACAATTTTTGGCTGCATGATAATTGGTCACCCAAAGATCATACCAAAAATGTTTGATTGATATCCATCAGTTACATTCTGAGAAAATGTTTTTCATAGTTTCCACTATTTAACATATTGAGAATTGACCTCCATCCATAAAATGTATATCTTTCTTCCACTCAAAATAGTTTTTGGTACACTGATAAAGGCTCAACCTAGGATCATTCCAGTGAAATTAAGTTGATATCCAAAAATCAGATTCTGAGAAAATGATTTTCAAATTTTCCACTATATAAGAAATGACCTCTGCCCATAAAATGCATATTTTTCATCCAATCAAAATAATTTTTGGTACACTGATAAAGGGTCACTCAATGATCATTCCAGTGAAATTTGGTTGATATCCATCAGTTACATTCTTAGAAAATGATTTTCAAAGTTTCGACTATATAACAAATAGAGAAATGACCTCCGCCCATAAAATGCATATTTTTCATCCAATCACAATGATTTTTTGTAGACTGATAAAGGCTCACTCAAGGATCATTCCAGTGAAATTTGGTTGATATCCATCGGTTACATTCTGAGAAAATGATTTTCAAAGTTTCCAGTTATATAACATATAGAGAAATGACCTCCGCCCATAAAATGCATATTTTCCATCCGATCACAATGATTTTTTGTAGACTGATAAAGGGTCACCCAAGGATCATTCATGTAAAATTTTGTTGGTATCCATTGATTAGAATCTGAGAAAACTCACTTTTTACCATATTTGGAAATTAGCCACGCCCATTAAATCCATGTTTTTCATTGGATCAAAATTTCTTGAACAACTTTGAAAGAGGGTCACTAATGGATCATTCCTGCAAAGTTTGGTTGAAATCCATCCAGTAGTTTCTGAGGAGAAGATTTTTAAAGAAAAGTTTACGGACGCACGCACGCACGCACGCATGGACGCACGACGGACACAACGCCATGACAATAGCCCCAGTGGCTTTCAGCCAGTGGAGCTAAAAATGACCTCCACCCATAAAATACATATTTTCCATCCGAACACAAACATTTTTTGTAGACTGATTAAGGGTCACCCAAGGATCATTCATGTAAAATTCAATTGGTTTCTATCAATTAGAATCTGAGAAAACTCATTTTTTACCATATTTGGAAATTGGCCATGCCCATTAAATATATGTTTTTCATTGGATCAAAATTTCTTGAACAACTTTGAAAGAGGGTCAGCTAAAGGATCATTCCTGTGAAGTTTGGTTGAAATTTATCGAGTAGTTTCTGAGGAGAAGATTTTTAAAGAAAAAAGTTACGACCGGACGCACAGACGAATGGACGCATGACAGACACAGCGCCATGACAATAGCCCCAGTGGCATTTGGCCAGTGGAGCTAAAAACAAGTTTTGAGAAGAGCACTGCCTAAAGGTGCAATTCTTGGTTTGAGTGCTAAATAATGCAAAATTCTAAGTTAAACTAGGACTGTCGCAGAGCAGACTAATACCCCCCACAAGCACTTTGTCAGAATGCCAGTGCTATTAGTGCATGATGTGTTTGTTACAAATATTAAGTTCATGTGCAGCATTTACATTAGGTTTCATGATTCTAGGTCGCTTGCTTTTTGAGTTAGAGTCCAGAAATGAAAATTGAACAAAAATTGACTGTGACCTTGACCTTTGACCTATATGACCCAAAAACAATAGGGCACTTCCTTGGATCATAAGCAACATTTGCATAAAGTTTCATGCTTGTAGCTCATTTGGTTCTTGAGTAGAGTCCAGAAATGAAAATTGAACAAAGGCTGACTTTGACCTTGACCTTTGACCTATATGACCCAAAAACAATAGGGCACTTCCTTGGATCATAAGCAACATTTGCATAAAGTTTCGTGCTTGAAGGTCATTTGGTTCTTGAGTTAGAGTCCGGAAATGAAAATTGAACAAAGGCTGACTGTGACCTTGACCTTTGACCTATGTGACCCAAAAACAACAGAGCAATGTCCAAGGTTAAATGTTGTCATTATAACACATACACTAACGCAAACAACACCAAGGTGATCATAATACCTGGGTTTTTCCCCTAAAACAGCTGAGCTCAGTAAGTAGAAATCCCCTAATGGCTTGAGTCCCTCCACAGGCTTGAAATTCTTGTTAAAGCAAATCAAAGTTTTGACAAGAGTTTTAGATATTTTGGGTTCTACTGATGTTGAAAATGATTTTCAAAGTTTCTGCTATATAACATATAGAGAAATGACCTCCACCAATAAAAGACAAATTTTTCATCCAATCACAATAATTGTAGGCTGCATGATAATGGGTCACCCAAGGATCATACCAATGAAGTTTGATTGATACCCATCAGTAAAATTCTGAAAAAATGATTTTCAAAGTTTCCACTGTATAACATATTGGGAAATGACCTCCGCCCATAAAAGACATATTTTTCATTGGATCACATAAATTTTTGCTAGACTGATAAAGGGTCACTCAAGGATCATTCCAGTGAAATTTGAATGATATCCAAAAAAATGAATTTCAAAGATTCCACTTTATAACATGGAGAACATAGAGAAATGACCTCTGCCCAAAAAATACATATTTTTTCATCCGATCACAATTTTGGTAGACTGATAGTGGGTCACTTGAGGATCATTCTTGTGTTGGGTTGATATCCATCAGTTAAATGTTGAGAAAATGATTTTGAAAGTTTCCACTATATAACATATAGAGAAATGACCTCCACCCATAAAATACATATTTATCATCCGATATCAATACTTTTTTGTTGACTGATTAAAGGTGATCCAAGGATCATTCATGTAAAATTAAATTGGTATCCATCAATTAGAATCTGAGAAAACTCACTTTTTACCATATTTGGAAATTAGCCATGCCCATTAAATATACGTTTTTCATTGGATCAAAATTTCTTGAACAACTTTGAAAGAGGGTCACCCAAGGGTCATTCCTGTAAAGTTTGGTTGAAATTCATCCAGTAGTTTCTGAGGAGAAGATTTTTATAGAAAAAGTTACGACCCGACACACAGTTGCACATACGACAGACACAACGCCATGACAATAGCCCCAGAGGCCTTTGGCCAGTGGAGCTAAAAAAATTCCCTCCTTTTACACAAGACCAAATGTTAAGCCGGATACCCTTTCTTAAAAGTTCTCCAAACATTTCAGTGAACATAGGGCACTTTGCACAAACTTAAAGCTAATTATCTTTTTTTTTTTCAAAAGATAGAAGCTACAATGATGCTATGTATTCTTAATTCAATTTTCCTTTTAAAGGTAAAGAAATAATCATACCTTGTTTTTCCTTTTAAAGCTTATCTTATCATTCTGAGAAGGTGAAAAATATGCTGCTAAGTTGGTTGTTATGTAAAATGATTTTACCATGAAAAAGAAGAATAAATACAAGAAGATAACTGTTTAAAATCAATTTATATTTTCGTTCCATTCTATTAATACAGCTATAAAAGATTTACAAGTAATTCTTTTGTCATGAAGAATCTGACACAATGGCATCCTGCAAATCAAGTTCCTTTTTTTAAGAAGAATTTTTTTCCCCTTTTCATTTTTTTGATAATAGACAATCCCTGACATATATTTGCCTCATCATTTTCAAATGGTATTTTGCTTTTTATACAAAGGCATGGCAAAAGAGTAAAGCAATGGTAAACTGCAAAAAACATTGAGTTCTTTCATTGAGTTCTTTCATTTATAAAATGAAAATTTCATTGCATTACACTCAAACCCTATGGTGTGGATTTAATATGAATTGCCTTGACAAGGCATTTCCAATCACCAACCACAACAGCCATGTGTTCAGGAACTGTTGGCCGATTATACCAAGATTTGCACATACACTTGCATGCAAAGCAGGGTATAATAAGCCAACAGTTTGCACCGTTTTTTCATCCTGAACGCAGGAAGGGTTTGAATATACAAATTAATATCATCATCACATCTCCTTACCTGGGTTTCTGAACAAAAGTTTATAATTCAAATACTGCTCTTAAAGACTATTATATAAAAGACTTTTCTCCTTCAATCAATCTTGTTATTACATTTTTCATTACATAAAACTATAATCCAAATATCTGTACCTCTGTGAAAAGAAAGCCACAAACAAGTTAGAATTATTATCGCAGAAGCCAGGGCTTGTGCTAGTTTTTCAAATTCAGAAGTCGTTGACACCTTGACTGCCAATTCCAGTATCAGGGTGAAAAAATACTGAACAATTGAAGGGTCATTTTGACCAACTTGACAGGAAAATATAGGGGTCAAAAAAGGATATTTTCAGATTTTTGAAGTTCAAAACCCTGGTTTAGGGGTCAAACACAAGCCCTGAGAAGCTACAGTTTTTGCTTGCTGCTGTTAATTAGAACATTGAAATTGTAGTCACTGAACTGACGCAAGAACGCTTGTTAAATAGCGCAAAAGAAAAGAGGGAAGGGTAAAGAGTCGATTAGGCACTGTGATACACAAGGTTAAATAGGCCTAGCAATCCAGTATACTGTGTGTCCATGGTTACGTTATATTGTTACTAGTGTTCTCCATGCAGAAGGGTCAAGGTCACATTGCAGTAGATATACACATGCCATCAGTATGGATATATCTTTATTCACCTGTGTTGACCCTTGACCTTTTCTGTTGCTATGGAAACTATTCATCATTAGAATCTCCGGATAGATTCCCATTATTTTCGTCACCAATATCTCCATTCACAAGTCCTCCACGAATCGATTGTTCCCTGGCAAGCTCCGCTTGGACAGTGGCTGTCAGATTCTCATACAGCTTGTGTCGTTCTCCAAATGAGCGGTTGTCTGTGTGACGTTCATATTTACTGCACAACAACACCTTCGGCTATTCCCATTCATCGTTAGTCCAAAATTAATATGATCACCCAAAAGGTATAGAAGGATAATCGATTAATTGGTTGTAGATGTGAGTCAGGGTATCGTTGTAAATGACGCATGATCCGGGTGCAGCAGGATGAATCGCATGGGAGATGTAAAAATAGAAAGATCAAACAAACCGTATTAGAGATAATATCAAACAACAAGTAAAAAGGGTTGACACTCTTCATTACCTTATTGTAGGCATCCATCTTTTCCTGCCAAGTCCTCCTGTCCAAATTGCCTTCATATTTATTTGCGACAAGAATTTTTGGCTGCAAAAGTGACAGTTGTCCATGAAGAATAAAATACAAGGCATAAACATATAAACCTTAACCCTTGTCATGCTGAATAAGATTTGGTTAAAAAAATTTCATCAAAATCAAAGGGAAAAGAGCATTGAAATGACAAACAGTGTGTCAATTTTTATTTAAAAAACTACATCTATTGATAATTCTGGTTTGAAAGCAAGAAACAGGTGGTGTAGACAAACATCAGACTGCACATATGTGCAGGCAGATGTTTGTCAATATCAGACTGCACATAAGCGCAGACTGATGTTTTTCTATAGCTCCTGCAAAAGCAGGAATTTCAGGGTTCAGCATGACATGGTTTTTTACACTTTGAACAATCTTTCAGTCATGTCCAAGCGAATTTCTTGTAATCACATGCCTCCTTGATATCGACATTACTAGCCTAGCACTCTGTTTTGCAATGGCTATGGTATACCAAAGCATGACTTGGCATAAATTTGAATCTCCTTCTCTTGACATCTCTAAGAACACAAGTCTCTTGATATGAACATTGAGCCAAGCATTATGATATCAAAAATAAAACATTGCTATGGAAGTGAAATTAATTTCAATTATAAATGCATTTAATTCTTTTAACTTTATCCATTATGAGAAAATAAAGGTATCAAATCATAATCTTAGAGACTACCATAAACTAAGGACAAACAATTTCAAAGCAATCAATTCCCTTGATCATTTGAAGCAATGGTACATATTGGTATTTTAAAGAAGTTTTTAGGTCTGCAAAAGAAATGATCATCATAATTTTTCATTTTACACAAAGTCTGTCCATACAATCCTTTATTCACAATTAAATCTTTTACTTTAACCTACTTAGTTTTAAAACTTTGTGATCCCTAATATACCCAAGGTAATGGTATAACCTAGCTGGGGTATTCAAATTTTTGACATCAGAATTTAAAGAAAATCATGAGTTTCCTTTGAAATACACTTAGCTATTGAAGTAACAATTAATATTCAGATTTAAGGTAGTGGACCTGAATAGTTCTGCAACATTTTCGAACTCATGATCTTTCAAAGTGTTAACCGATGAAATCAATAGGAAACCTTGGTTAACACTGTAAAAGTTCATGACTTCTGAATGGTTGCCGAACTATAATTACAAGTCCACTGCCATAAAACTCAAACCAGATTGGTTGTTAAAATCAACTTTCAATTGGGATTAAAATATCCCTGAACAAACACTTTCAAATTCAAATTTGCATTTCTCTAAGGAGGGTTACTACATACTTTTCATATTGAAATATGATAATAAATTCACAAGTAAATGTCTGAACAAATAATTTACCATCAGCTGTGACCTTAACATTGAATCTAAAATGATATGCGAACCTTGAATAAATCTTTCAAATACTGATGATAAATAATATTTGTAGGGTCAATGCAAACATTTTTAAGTGCTTATAAGTATTATGGCACTTAAAATAGTTTAGCAATGACCATCTTTTATTATGAACCAATTTATTTGTAAATTCATATGAAGTTGTAGATTTATATGATTCAATCTCCAAGAAAACTGTAAATGACATCATTTTGTAATTTTAGTTGTCTAACCCAGATAAAACAAAACAAGCAACTTTAGCCCTCTCCAATTTCAAAGAATTTGCAGACATTTATTCAATATATGTTGAAATTGGAAATAGACTGCAAATTATGAAAGAAAACATTGGGCCAACTTATTTCTGACCCTGGGCGGGTACTGTTGCCCGCAACATCAGAGTATCTCTCAGAAAGCAGGCTACAAGCTCTAGACTGGTCCACATACTGACTGTCAGAAGAGCCTAGAATAGGCTTTTCTGATATTCAACACTGAGACCAGTCTACACCCGACCCGAAAGCGGGGGAGAAATAAGTTGGCCCATTGAGAAAAAGGGGGAAATTGTTTGAAACAAGTAAATTCTCCTTTTTCTCAATGTTTTGCCATCTAAATTAATTTCAGCGAATAAAAAGTTTGGTTTGTGGGAAAATGACAATACAAACAGGAAAAGGCATGTATTTCTTTTGTGGAAACAACACTTTCTCATGTTTTAACAAACATTGCCATTTTTAAGGATTTGATTTTTATACTTTTGTCATTAAGACAGGTTTTTCCAGAGAACGGATCATACATATATACATGTGACCCATCATACGAAAAGGGACCATCTGAGAAGTGCATAAAGTGTTGACCCTTCTCAGACTGCGTGGATTGCGCAGACTAACTAGGGTCAAAACCTTTTGCACTTTACTAATCTTCTGAATCTAGAATAATCAATCTACCTTCCTCTGAAAGAATTTTTTAAATGTGACCTCTGGCCAACCTGTACTAGAACTAATCTTTTTACTTTTTTTTGAAGCAGTTCCCACATTGTCCTTTTTTACTATGACGGGTCACATATATATATCTAACATCAGACAGCCAGGACACACTGTCCTACAAATTAATCAGTCATTGTAACAACTTTGTCTAAATCACTACAGAATTGCTACATAGAATTATAAATAGATACTAAGTTTGTGTCTTTCTTCACTTTTTCGAAGTTGTACACATAAAATCTTTACAATGTATATAAACAAGGGTACTCACAGGGGCATTGCTGAATCTGTCATTCATTCTGTCATAGCTGTAAAAAAATATATCTTGAATTGATTTGTTGTTAATTGTCATGTTTGAAACAATTCATATAATTTCCTCTTTTACTTAACCATTGTCATGCTAAATGAAATTTTTGGCAAATAAATCATTAAAATTAGAGAGCTTAAACACAGGGTTTTTTTGTAGCTCTGATTTTAAATCATTTTAGAAATCATCTATAACTTTAATTCAAAAACAATCTTATAACCTATAATCTATTCATCCAGTTCCCGAAGCACAGCAATAATTAGAAGCACTTTATGTCTCTTTCATTTGAATTTTTACAGATTTTTTTCCATGTATTGCCACAAGAATAAGTGAACTAGCAAATACACTTTAAGTCAAGGAAAACATGTGTACATCTGTGATGCCTGATCACAGTCCAAACCTAATATAGGAATTGGCTCCAAGGTTCTTTAAACCTTCATACATTTAAATGGTGTGATTAGAATTTTAGTTTCATATCCCAATAGCTTCAAAATATATTTTCTTCATCCCTTTCATGTTTAACAATCATATAAAACTACTTACGAATCATCATATTGTACACTGGATACTCCCCTCTTCTTTCTGTAAAACAGAGAAATATGAAATCAAAAATTACACAACAAACTAGAAAGCCATGAATGGCTTGAGTGGCTCCACAGGCTTGAAATTCTTGTAAAAGCAAATAAAAGTTTTGACTAGATTTTTAGACATTTTGGGTTCTAATGATGTTGAAAATGGTTTTCAAGGTTGCAACTATATAACATATAGAGAAATGACCTCCGCCTATAAAAGACATATTTTTCTTCCAATCAAAATAATTTTTGGCTGCATGATAATGGGTCACCCAAAGATTTACCAAAAAAGTTTGATTGATATCCATCAGTAATATTCTGTGAAAAAGATTTTCAAAGTTTCCTCACATAACATATAGAGAAATGACCTCCGCCCATAAAATACATATTTTTCATCTGATCACAAAAACTTTTGGTAGACTGATAAAGGGTCACTCAAGGATCATTCCAGTGAAATTTGGTTGATATCGAACAATTAAATTCTGAGAAAAATGATTTTGAAAGTTTTTACTATATAACATATTGTAAATTGACCTCCACCCATAAAATACATATTTTTCATCCAATCACAATAACTTTTGGTGGACTGATAAAGGGTCCCTCAAGGATTATTCCAGTGAAATTTGGTTGATATCCATCAATTACATTTTCAGAAAATGATTTTGAAAGTTTCCACTATATAAGATATAACAATCCTCAATTCTAAATGTTTGTCAACTGCAGCAACTGCAGTAAATGTTCCAGATACGAGAATAAGCGAACCCCGGGTTATAATGGATTCAGAGGTCTAATGGATTTTGTTATAATGGAGCTGCAGTGTAGTTAAATCTTTAACCCTTGTCATGCTGAACCCGGAATATTCCTGCTTTGGCAAGGGCTATAGACAAACATCAGCCTGCACATATGTGCAGTCTGATATTAGTCTACACCACCTGTTTCTCACTTTCAAACCAGAATTGTCAACAGATTTAGTTTTTCAAATGAAAATTGACATACAGTTGGTACTTTCAGTGCTTTTTGCCAATTGATTTTGATGACAATTTTTAGCCAAAATTTATTCAGCATGACAAGGGTTAATAAAGCATGTTGCTAAAAATAACATCAAGACTGAAAGTACTCACGTTTTACTCATGGCTCTAGTTCTTTCTTGTAACTCAACAATCTGAAAATATTCACAGTAATGATTTAATTTTAGTCGTCTCCATACAGATTCATGAATTCTGATTGGATGTAAATTTTATTTTATTTCTAATTGAACATAATTTAGAGTATGCAGCTATTTTGTAGGCCTTGACACAAAGTAGTCCTATAAGAAATTAAATTATACAATGTGAAGAGAGTATTTGTTGATTCCATGGATGTATGAAAATAAACTCACATATGCATTTGCATATTCATTTATTAGGTTTATAGTTTCATTTCTCCATCAAGTACAAATACAGCTTTTGTTGTTCACAAAATAAAAAATTTATCAATCTTACATGAAAAACAAACAAGTATTCTTTGTCTTGAAAACCAAAATGAGAAGAAAGGTTAAAAATTTTAGGACAATTGTATTAAAGTAAGTCATTTTGCAAATAATTGCTAGGCAGGGTCTGGATGAATGAGTTTAATCCTTGTCATACTGAACAAGGGTGCCAGAATGGCCCTAAACTGCTCACCTGAATTTTATTGGTCCAGTGGAACTCATTCAAGTAACTTTCTGGCAAAGTTTAATTCACATTTGCCTAATTGTTGAAGAAGAGATGTTATTCTAAGAATTGAAAGTGAAAAGGCTAGTCTTTATCAATACCTCCTGCCTTAACAAGAATATTCCTGGTTCAGCATGACATGGGTTAATGTGCTTGCTTACATAACATCAAAAAGTATTAAATAAATGAAATCAGGGTATAATCTTTTGGTAATTTTTCTCGTTTAGCAGAAGGCTTCCATGTGATAATAGAATGAAAAAAAAAGCTGCAGATTGATGGGGTATTTTGGATTTCAGATTAAAGAATTTAAATAATAAGAGCACAAAGTTATTACTGTTGGTACTCATTGGGATCTTCTCCTCAAGACGATTCCAATGTGTACCCTCAACTTAGGGTTTACTGAGAAACTAGACTGTTGCAAAGCCGACTAATACCCCTCTACCAGTCCTTGCCAATAATGAAAAGCCAGTTTCCATCAAAGGGCCATATCTCTCAAAAGTCAATTGATCTTAACCAAAATCTGCCCATTAGTAGCTGAGAAAACTTCAAGACAGAAATAAGCTACAGATGGATGAACCAATCGACATACCAACCAACAAGCTGACTCCTATATACCCCCCCCCTCCCCCAACATAGTTTTGGGGATGATAATTAAGATTTTAGACTGGTTTTACCCCCTCTTATCTGTACCTCTGGATAATTCTTGATAATCAACCCAAAAGCATTAAAATCACATGAAATCACCTACATCATATTGATGGCGTTTATATGTATCCTCCAGGTTATACATGTTACTGACAAGGTTTCTGATCTGATTATGGAGCTCCTTGGCGTACTCTGCAAGGGCGTCGACGCCGCTGGCTTCCTCGTTTAGCGGAGTGATCCTGGTAGAGAGGGCCGCTTGTTTCTCCTTCTCTAATTGCTCCTTAGTTTTCTGAGGCGGCTTCTTTTCTTCATCCTGTAGAGATAAATGAAATTTTTTAAGCTTTACCCTGCTGAATTTAAACTTTGATTCAAATTAATTGCCATTTTTGACATTCCTATCAAACTGGCATACGATTATCATACAATTTTTAATTAGAAAGCAGGCAATGTAGGACAAGATCATAATGCAGGAATATTCAGTAAACATCATGAAAACAGTTCATTCATATGCAGACAATAAAATTCTAAAATGGGCCAAGCAAGCCTATAATATTTACAGGGGTAAAAAAGTTTCTGAAATAAATAAAAAAAAATATTTCCAGGGCTAGTTTTTGACCCTTAAACCAGGCTTTTGAACCCAAAAAACCTGCTATCTTATTTTGACCCTTAAAATTTCTTTCAAGGGGTCATTGTGAAACCCCTTGGAGAAATTTCTAAGAGTCTAAACTTTTTAAGGAGCATCCGATAAACTATCTTAAATTTTACAAACCAATTGCTTACTTCATATCTTTCAATGAAAAGGTCAAATGACTCTTAAACCTGTAGAATTTCTACATACAATTAGCTCTCTCTTGTGTTTTGACCCCTTTAAAATCCTTTTGGACCCCCGAAATTAATGGTCATAGGGCCAATGATTCCCTGACTAAAAACACTAACATGAGCCCTGATTTCCAAGTTTGTTTGTTTGTTTTTTCTCACAAATTGCAAATCTGTTTTTCAGCCTTCACTGGCTCTTATATTTTCAATCTGTTCTTAAAAGAAGACTTTTCATAAATTTGACCAACAAAGATAACCTTGACGAATGGTATGTGAGCAATTAACTAAAACAAGACCTCGACAGTTACATGCAGATTCCTACTGCCACTATCTTTCACCATGCCAAATATTAGTAATGTATCTTTAATAAGCTTTGAGTAATTGGTAATGTAGTTTGTTTTGATTATTTTTGTTAGCTCACCTGAGCACGAAGTGCTCATGTGAGCTATTGTGATCACCTTTCGTCCGGCGTCCGTCCGTCGGTCGTCGTCCGTCAACAATTTCTTTAAACGACATCTCCTCCTAAACTACTGGGCCAATTAACTCCAAATTTTACAGAAATGTTGCTTAGGTGGTCCCCTTCAAAAATAGCTAAAAGAATTGAAAACCATGAAAAACTCTGGTTGCTATGGCAACAAAAGGTGAAATTTTAAGAAAATCTTAAAAATTCTTCTTCTTCTCAACCAGTAGTCCTACAGACTTAAAACTTGGCATGGATGATCAGTTCATAGACCTGAAAAAAAATAGCTAAAATTATAACTTTTGGGCCACCAGGTGCGGAGCACCAGGGGGGAGGGGGTAGTACTTTGGGTAAATTTTGTTATCTTTAAGTTTCTTCTTCTTCGGAACCAGGAGCCCTACAGACTTGAAAATTGGCATGGATGATCAGCATATGGACCTTTATATAAATAGCTAAAATCATGACTGTAGATTCACCAGGTGCGGAGCATCAGGGGGGAGAGGGTAGTACTTTTGTGAAAATTTTGTAATCTTTAACCTTCTTCTTCTTCTGAACCACAAGCCCTACAGACTTGAAATTTGGCATGATTGATCAGCTTATAGACCTGAATAAAAATAGCTAAAATAATATCTGTTGGGCTGCCAGGTGGGGAGCACCAGGGGGGAGGGGGTAGTACTTTGGGTAAATTTTGTAATCTTTAAGTTTCTTCTTCTTCGGAACCAGGAGCCCTTCAGACTTGAATATTGGCATGGATGATCAGCATATGGACCTTTATATAAATAGCTAAAATCATGACTGTAGATTCACCAGGTGCATAGCATCAGGGGGGAGAGGGTAGTACTTTTGTGAAAATTTTGTAATCTTTAACCTTCTTCTTCTTCTGAACCACAAGCCCTACAGACTTGAAAATTGGCATGGAGGATCAGCTCATAGACCTTAATGTAATTAGCTAAAATAATATTTGTTGGGCTGCCAGGTGCTGAGCACCAGGGGGGAGGGGGGAGTACTTTTGTGAAAATTTTGTAATCTTTTACCTTCATCTTCTTCTGAACCAGGAGCCTGACAGATTTGAATATTGGCATGGATGATCAGCATATGGACCTTTATATAAATAGCTAAAATCATGACTGTAGATTCACCAGGTGCGAGCATCAGGGGGGAGAGGGTAGTACTTTGGGTAAATTTTGCAATCTTTAAGTTTCTTCTTCTTCGGAACCAGGAGCCCTACAGACTTAAAAATTGGCATGGATGATCAGCACATGGACCTTTATATAAATAGCTAAAATCATGACTGTAGATTCACCAGGTGCGGAGCATCAGGGGGGAGAGGGTAGTACTTTTGTGAAAATTTTGCAACTTTAACCTTCATCTTCTAATGAACCAGGATCCGTATAGACTTCAATATTGGCATGGATGATAAGCATATGGATCTAAAATAAAATAGCTAAAATCATGAATGTAGGGTTGCCAGATGCGGAGCATTAGGGGGGAGGGGGTAGTACTTTGGATCAATTTTGAAATCTTTAACCTTATTCTTCTTCTGGATCAGAAACCCTACAGACTTGAAAATTGTTATGGGTGATCAATATATGGACATTAATAAAAATAGCTAAAATCAGAACTGTTGGGTCACCAGGTGCTGAGTGTCTTGGGGAGGGGGTAGTACTTTGGATCATTTTTGAAATCTTTAAACTTCTTCTAATGAACCAAGAGTCCTACAGACTTGAAAATTGGTATGGATGGTCAGCATAATATTATGGACATAAATTGAATTAGCCAAAATCATGACTGTAGATTCACCAAGTGCAAAGCATCTTGGGGGAGGGGGAGTACTTTGTTGTGAATTTTGAATCCCTACAGCCTTTATATTTGACATAGATTATTCAACTCATTAAAGAAAACTTTAAAAGTCTCAGACTCAGCCTGTATATCTGGCATAGATTTGCTGATCACAGACCTTCTAAGAAAAAAGATTAAATAAATAATAACCAGGGGAGGAGCAGGGGGGGGGGGGGATTATTTCAAATGTTTTCTGATTGAATAAGTGAAAATCTCTTCTGTGGTTGCATGGACATACCTAGGTAATGAAGCTTTTTTCTCAGGTGAGCGACCCAGGGCCAACGGCCCTCTTGTTGTTGTTGTTATCCCCCACCCCACACCTAGACAGATCAGGAGCATATTGTTTTTGACCTGTCTGTTGATCTGTTTGTCCATTTGTCGATTTGTCCCCCTTAAAAACTTTTGATTGGTAAGGGATAGAGTCTTCATATTTGATGATTGCTTAGGACAAGACCTTTCTTCTGGTGCCAAGTTCATAGTCAACAGTCAAGGACAATGTAAATTTTTACGAGGTCAAATATGTGAAAATTTTAGACTGCACATTGAATTAAGTTTTACCATGGATTACAGAATTAAAAATATGGTTTCCTGTAGATTACTGAATTGTATAAAACTGGATGGCAGTGGCAGGGTTATTAGTGTTTAACAAACACTCAAGTTTTACAGACTGAAAGATGAACACATGTACTGCAGTCTTTTCACAGTTGGAAAAAGTTTGTGACCTACCTCAATTTTCTTGTCACCACCCTCTTTTTTGACAATGGTGAAATTTGGACCTTTAGATTTGGCTTTGAGTTTTTCATTTTCTCTTCTTTTTCTTTCTCTTTCTTTCTTTCTTTTTTCTTCTTCAGCAGCTTTTCTCTTCTTTCTTTCTTCCTGAAAAACGAAATGAGAACTTCAAATAAGAAAACTAATAATTATTATCAAGGTAGTGGACCCGTAAAAGTTCTGCAACATTTCTGAAATAATGAACTTTAACAGTGTTTACCAAGGTTTCCTGATGATTTTTATTAGGAAACCTTGGTCAACATTTTGAAAATTCTTGAGTACTGAAATGTTTTGGAACTATTACAGTTCATCTACCTTAAATAAGATGGTTACACAAATATATACTATGATAAAGGGAGTGATTTTACTTCCAAAGAAGAGAATTTCTAGAGTATCTCTATACATGAATTTATATAGACATGTATGCTAAAGATGGTATTACTAATACTGTGCACATTATAAGTTGTTTAACCCTTGTCATGCTGATCCCGGAATATAACTGCTTTGGCAGGAGCTATAGACAAACATCAGCCTGCACATATGTTAGTCTACACCACCTGTTTCTCACTTTCGAACCAGAATTGTCAATAGATTTAGTTTTTCAAATAAAAATTGACCTACTGTTGGTACTTTTACTGCTTTTTGCCCTTTGATTTTGATGACAATTTTTAGCCAAAATTTATTCAGCATGACAAAAGTTAATTGGGACTCATTGGTGAAATTCCAAGTTACTGTTGTTAAACCCATATATGACAATGTCTTCTGAAGCATTTCAGACACTGTGCCGGTTTTAACATGTTTTCATTAGGGGTTGACCGCCTTAAATTGTGTCTTTATTTTTTAATCTGATAAAACATGTGCAAATATTTGTAAAGTTTAGTAGATATATATGTCACTAAACTTTACTTTTTTTATGAAAATATAATGATTACTTATCCTTTCTGTACAACAATTTTCGAAACGCAAACCCAGGTTTTACTCCACTAGAGCTAATCTATTTTTCCAGTAATTATTTTATAGAGTTCCCAGATGGTCCATTTTAGCATGACAGGTCAATTATATATGTGACCCGTCTCGCAAAAAGGGACCATTTTGGAACTCTTTGAAATGAATATTTGAAAAAAGAGACTGGTTCTAGAGTATGTCAACCCGAGATCACATTTCAAAAATTCTTTCACTGTAAGGTAGATTGATCATTCTAGATTCAGAAAATAAGGGCATTGCGAAAAGTTTTGACCCTAGTCAGTCTGTGCAATTGTACATGACCAGATGTTGAAAGCATCCTAACTACAGCTTATTAGCTGTAGTTACAATGCTTTAATCATCTGCAAACAATATTTTTCATATATGATATACAGTCAAACCTGTCTTAGCTACCACCTGTAATCAGCAAGCAATCAGTATTAAGCAAACCACCACTGAGTTCCCAAAAGTAGTAATTGCACTGAAATTAACCTGTTTTAAGCAAGCACCTGTCTTAAGCAAGCACCTTTTGAATGTCCCCTAGGTGCTTGCTTAATACAGGTTGGACTAAAATAGTACGAGGGTTGTCCCAGAAATTCGTGAACTTTTTCAATTATTCAAAAATCCAGCGCCCGATTTAAATAAAACTCTATAGAGTTGTTAACACACATTAAATTGCAACAAATTGATAACAGTTTTACAGTTTTAAAATGTTCATTTTCAGAAATACAGCTATAAAAGACAGGCTCGGTAGGGGTTGTCGGCGCACTCAAAATTTGTTACTTACAAATTTTATATGGTAGATGTTTGAACTTCATTTATTTCAATATTCACGAAGAGTTTGGTATAAAACTAACATTGTTAAAAGCAGTGAACTTTTGAGATCACACATGTATATTTTCATATAAATGACATTACGCAGTGTGCAGTTATGAAGCTTTGTTATATCCGAGTGCAATTCAAACGGCGTGAAAATGGCACCATCAACTGAACGCTCGGGACAAAAAATAGTTCATTATTAGGGATGGATCGCAAAATAAGACCTATACAGACCAAAAGAGAATTCGAAATGAGGAATGACCACAACCTTATGTCGTCTACACTCATTTATCACAGATAATAGTGATATTTAATTGAAACTGACTTAAGGACAGTAGAGGAAAAAGGTCGAGTACGGAAGAACCAATGAGAGGAGCGACGATAAGGGAATAAAAAACGTTTTCGACCCACGCCAATCAGAACGCCTGATTGGATGAACAGAAACAAAGAGTGTGTGAATCAGCAATGTACAGTTTGATATGACTAGATCATGAGACGCGCAAGTAAATGATAGGTATCGAGGCTTTGAAGAAATATGCCTGTATTTCCGGCATCAATAGAGATTTGAAAACGGTACCCATGAATTCCCAGATTTCTTTGGTCTTTCTCGATAAAATAAGGTTGCGGTAGTGTAATACTAGGATATTCATGACAAATCCAAATAATTATTTCCTGCTAGAATATCAATGTAAATATTACTTTTATGAAATGTCTAAAAATATGATATTTATTTTACTCACCCCTTCTCGGGTTAAAAAAATACTTTATTGCGTATCTAAGCAAAAAATTGAGAAAAGTTGTTTTTTTAATCAAATACTCAATTAAATGCACAACGAAAGTCTATATCAACATTTCTTTGAAATGTTTTTTACACAAAGTTCTTCATAACAAGTCCATAGGGCCTGTAAGGACGCTTTTTTGAGAAGAAGTGAATCAGTTTTGAAACGACGTTTCGTGTTTTTATAAAACGACGTTGATAGCGTGCGCCGATACCCATTTACTAGTGTTACGTTTTAATTCATATCTCTGCGAGTATTGAAATAAGCCCTCTGTAATTACACCAGAATAAAGATAAATGATCAATCCAAATTATTTGTAAGTTTCAGTTTGATATAAAAATTATCGCAAAAGTTCACGAATTCCAGGGACAACCCTCGTATGTAATGCATGTGATAGTTTAAGTCTTGTGGTTATTGTGTATACCTCTTCAGCTTTTCTTCTTTGATCTTCCTCACGTCTCTGTGCTGCCATCCGTTTCTCATCTTCTTCACGCTGTTTGGCTCTCTCTATCTGCAAGGTAATCAAAGGAAGTCTCTTGTAAGAGCTCAAATCTGGTCAGGAATAATCATTGAAGATCTTGAATAGTTCAAGGAATTCAATGTTCGATTAGGGCTTAAGTTTGACCCTTAAACTAAGGTTTTGACATATAGAGATATGAGCTCTGTCCATAAAAGACATATTTTTTTCATCTGATTACATTCAATTTTTTTAGACTGACAAAGGGTCACTCAAAGATCATTCAAGTGAAATTTGGTTGATATCCATCTATTAGATTCTGAGAAAAGTCAAATATTACCATATATGGAAATTAGCCATGCCCATTAAAGCCTTGTTTATCATTGGATCAAAAGTCCTTGAACAAGTTTGAAAGAGGGTCATCCAAGGATCATTCCTGTGAAGTTTGGATAAAATCCATCCAGTTGTTTCTGAGGAGAAGATTTTTAAAGAAAAAGTTAACAACCAGATGCACATATGGATGGACAGATGCACGAGAAACACAGCGCCATGATAATAGCCACAGTGGCCTTTGGAGCTAATCAATTATAGAATGATGGAATGACATAAAAAACACCAAAATCTGAAGATAGGAGTACTTCTACTTCCCCAACTCCTTTCACACTTGAGTTACCACTTGAAAAGAAGATTACTCTAATTGATGACTATGTAACAATTCCAACAAATTGACGTATGTATGAGGAGCCAACATAGCTTTTTGGTACATTTGTATTAGCTGGAAATGTCACACATAAGCTCAATGAATTAATAAAATTTCTTTTTTCAGTTGGATAAAGAATACCTTTTTTCTCTTGAGTTCCTCAATTTCATTAGCCATGGCTTCTTTCTCTTTTTTCCTTGATTCTTCGTAATCCTCCATTTCGTCATGTAACTTTTCTTCTTTCTTTCTCTGTTGTTCTTCCATGAACTTCAAAGCTTCATCTCTGAAAATACAAATTAAGGCAAAATGCTAATATTTATCGATTTACAAGCCACAAATTTACAAGGGTTTACTGCAAGAGTGTACTTAGTGTATATACATTGTATTTACACTTAGTACACCCTTGCACTGAACCCTCCATAAGCTTAAAATAGTCTAAAGCCTTGAGATGTTATTGACAGAAAATTCTACTTGAATTTGCTGCCATCTCATTTCTTAATTTTTCACCATGTTTGCCCAAGTTTTTCATTATTAACCCTTGACATGTTCATTAAACAAGAGGACCAAGATGGACCTAGATCGCTCACCTGAGTCTCTATGACCCCTGGGACATCACATTAATTAGATAGGCAGATGTCAAAAAGAAGATAATTGCCTAAGATCAATACCATAGAACGTTTTCAGCCAAGAGCAAGACAGATATGCCTTTTTGCTCTTTGATTCTATGTAAAAAGGGATGCTCCCGTGTGGACCCAAAAAGTGACCCCAGGGTCTTGATATGAACAAACTTGGAAGAGGTCCATAAGATAATGCTACATTCTAAATATGAAAGCTGTCTGCCTTCTGGTTTCAGAGAAGAAGATTTTTGAAGGTTTTCCCATTTTCACCCATCGTGCTCAGATGAGCTGAAAGGGATGCGCCCGGGTGGAGCCCAAATATGACCCAAGGGTCTTGATATGAACAAACTTGGTAGGGGCCCACAAGATGATGCTACATACCAAAAATGAAAGCAGTGTGCCCTCTGGTTTCAATTAAAGAAGATTTGAAAAGATTTTTGCTCTTTGATTCTATGTAAAAAGGGTTGCGCCCGGATGGAGCCCAAATATGATCCTAGGGTCTTGATATGAACAAACTTGGTAGAGGTCCACTAGCTGATGCTACATACCAAATATGAAAGCTATCTGCCTTCTGTTTTCATAGAAGAAGATTTTTGAAGATTTTCATTTTTTTACCCTTCGTGCTCATAAGAGATAAAGGGATGCACCCATGCAAAGCCCAAATATGACCCAAGGGTCTTGATATGAACAAACTTGGTAGAGGTCCACTAGATGATGCTACATACCAAATATGAAAGCTGTCTGCCTCCTGGTTTCAGAGAAGAAGATTTTTAAAGATTTTCATATTTTCACCCTTTTTGTTAAGGGTAAAGGGAAAGTTAAGGGTGGATTTCATTTATTTGAACAACTTTGGTAGAGCTTGACCAAAGGAACATCCCTGCCAAGTTTCATCAAGATTGGCCCACTAGTTTAGGAGGAGAAGATGTTTAAAGAAATTGTGGACAACGCACGACGCATGACGGACGACGCACGACTGACGACGAACATTCTACGATCCCAATAGCTCACCTTGAGCACTTTGTGCTCAGGTGAGCTAAAAACCTGATTAAATTGCATTAAAATCAGAGTACTCAAAGCACTGGATGCAATAATTGTGAGTCAGTATTTAGTTTCAAAATGAAATTTTTAATCTTTTCTGTTTGACAAAGGCAATCCGGTGGTATTCCTGCTTTAGCGGAAAACTGTTTAAAACAGTCTTCAATTCTTTTGTGGGGTTGATTTCCAGATGGTCCTACAGACTTACATTAAATAGTTTTAACCCTTGTCATGCTGAATAAAAAACCTTGGCAAATTTTTTTATGAATCAAAGTGCTAAAAGCTCTGTATTTCCTTACTGTGAGCCAGCATTTGATTTTGAAAATATAATTTCTGGTTTAAAAAGGAAAATCAGGTTGTTTGGACTACGATCAGACTGCACATATGTGCAGCCTGATAATTATCCATACATCCTGCCATAGCAGGAATATTCCTGGATCAGCATGAAAAGGGTTAACAATCCTGGCTCACAACACCTGGGCCCCTTAAAACCATGTAGGATTTTGTACATTCTAACTCCTTTTACAAAAATTCTGGATACACTTTTGTACTCAGTTGATAAAATGAATAGATGGACAGTAACCTTCAGGTGCTAGAATACCCGCAGATACCAAGATCTTGGGTACCCAGGTACCAAATTTCTCCTCGTCCCAGCTCTACCTGTGCGTATAGCATCTTTCTTACATTTCTCTACAAAATCACTTGAGGAAACCATTTGTGAATAATTTAGAAACTACCTATAAAGAGAAGATTTTCAAGTTTTCATTAATCTAAAATTGTAGTCAGCAAAATCTTTCGATTTTGAGCTATCAATCTTTTCAATGTCTTGTAATGTAACAATCATAGGTCAAATCTCTCTTTTCTGATCTGACAAGAATATAAAACTACATCTGCAACCAAGC
The DNA here is from genome assembly GCA_948146395.1 of Fragum whitleyi. Lineage (NCBI taxonomy): Eukaryota > Metazoa > Mollusca > Bivalvia > Cardiida > Cardiidae > Fragum > Fragum whitleyi. The sequence goes on along the minus strand of OX411551.1, from coordinate 56,904,317 downwards.
AGACTAACACCTCCCTCCAACCCCTCTCCCCCCCCCCCCCCATCCCCCACCCCCACCACCACCCCCCTCCCAACCACCAGTGCTTTGTTCCAGTTTCATAATTGTGACCATGACCTTTTCAGATACAAAAGCTACAGGGCACCTCCTTGGTTCATGAGCAACAGTTGTACAAAGTTTCATGATTCTAGGTCATTTCTTTCTTGAGTTATCTTCAGGAAACGGGAAAAAGTCTACAAACAGATGGACAAACAGACAGACATTAAGGGTGAAACCAATACACCCCCTTCTAATTTCTGATGGGGGGTTATATTTAAAGAAAGTAAGCTACAGATTCCAACTGTTGGATTGGCAAATAAAGGGATTGAAATTGCAGCAGAATAATTCTCATAAATATCCAACCTTATTGCATTGCAGAGTTAAATTAGACAGACATTGCACATAAAATACTGGAACTGGAGTACTTATTTGCATGCTAGCTGGGAGAATTACAAGAATAATATTCCATCAGTGCATCTTACATTCCAAATAACCAATCCCTCATCATAGAGAATGTTTTTCAGGGGTGTTAAACTCTTTTCTTAGTAATCCCATGCATTTTCTATCCCTAAAATCAATGACTCAGTGCAAAACAGTTTTAACTGTCTACATATTTATAGGCAAGACTGAGCGATTCAAATTTGACAAATCTATGCTAAGTTTTCTATCACATATAATGTTTCCTTGCCATCATAATGTTCCTCATCAAAAAAAAATCTTGACTGTCATAATGTTCCTAATCAAAAAAAAATTCTTGACTGTCATCAAAACAAAGTCTTGTTGTTCAAACTTTGTCTGTGTCTGAGTCTAGAATCCATAACAGGAGCAGATCAAGAGGTCTGGACACTAAGAAATTTATTGCTTTTACAAAAAGAAACTAGATCTGTCACAAGGGGGACTTAAATGAGCCTCACTATCCCTTTGTCCTAGTTCTGGAAATGGTTTCTGTACAAAGTTCAATTGTGACCTTGACCTTTGTGGCCCCAAAACAATAGGGCACTCACTACCTTGGGTCATGGGCAACAATTCGTAGAAAAATTCATGATTCTAGGTTAATTTGTTCTTGAGTTAGAGTCTGAAAACAAAAAAGTCTACAGACAAACCATCAAATGGATAAACAGACAGACAGACAGACAGACAGACAGACAGACAAAAGCTAACAATTATATTTCTGTCTACCATACTTTATAGATAGGGGGTTTAATTACACTTTCCTTCAAATATTATTTCTTTTCAGTTATTAACATAAAAATACAAAAGGTAAATTCTTCAGACAATTTTACTTCTGAGGAGATTTTAATCACAAATCTTAATAATTAAAAGAACTAGAAAATGGTGTAAATGCCAGTTATAAATGAGTATTTCTAAATGATTCTAAATGATCTAGTGCTGACAAGTTTGCAATTTATTTATTACTTCAAGTCATGGAAAGTTATTTTTATTCTGTCTGTTTTATGCAAGGCTGGTTGAAATAATCCAAAATTTGGTCATTTATTTGAAAATGAAAATTAAATTCAGCTGGATAAGGGCTAGAGATTGATCCTGTTGAATGGCACCCCTGAAGAATTTGTGTTCTTGAGGTTTGGGCTGTATGATTAACTATGATAGTTAATTCTACCAAGTGATCAATAGCAACAACAAAATCCTTGGGCCAGTTTCATCAAGCCATTTAGGACATATTTTTGTCTTACTGATGACTTTCGATCCAGTAACAACAACAATCACTTAACATAGGTATTGATAGATTGGTGATACATGATTTTTGAACTTAATATATGTTGAGTCACAGGTAAGACAAAAATACGTCTTAAATGATTTGATGAAACAGGCCCCTGGGTCATAGAGCCTTGCTAGTGCAGGTAGTAAAAAAATATATTGTGATTTGGCGACCAACAGCCATGTAATCAATAGCAGCAATGATTTCCTGGATGATAGAGCCGTGCCCATCATTATTTTCAAAAACATAACAGAAAGCAGTCTATCCATGTGTGACCCAAACCACGTTACTACAGCCAAATTAACAAAAGCAGCAAAAATTTCCAGAACATAGGACAGTGCTAATTAATATTGTCACATCATAACTTGGAATTTACAAGTGGTAAACAGAATTGATTGATTGATTGAATGGAGAATAACGCAGCTTTCAACATTTTTTCAGTTATATCGCGGTGGCTTGAGCACCTAACAATGGATTCCTGGTATTTCTCTCACCAGTACAACCATCATAACCTTTCCTAGCCTCTAGTTACTATCTCATATAGGTCTACAATTATCCACCCATTGATGAGAGACAAATAGTCGGAAGTAATGAGTGCCAACGTCGGGGATCGAAACCGGCAATAAACAGAATACTGTCTTTGGGTGACCTGAATCTTGTAACTACAGCCAAGTGATCAATAGCAACAATAATTTCCTAGGTCATGGAGCCTTGCTTGTCATTGTCGTCACAGGCATGGGAATAAGGCATCATAACTTGGCAGGGTTTATAGGTAGTAAACAAAATATCATTAATGAGCAAACAAATCCTTGTAACTATAGCTTGAATAAAGCTGTAGTTACAAGGTTTTGGTCATGCACTGATGATATAAAGAAAGTATGCTGTCAAGATGAATCTGAAGATCAAATAATATTCTGTTTGGGGCCTAACTGTTTTACTTAACATCTTATGATCATTTTTGCACAAGTACAAAAATTAAGTTGCTTCTTGAATAGTTAAAAATTTAACATGGAGTTCTGCCATGCATTATCTCATTGGATTCCTCTTCCTAAGACATTTCAACAATCTTTCAGTTATATCAGGCTAAAGCACCTAACAATGGATTTCTGGCATTTCTCACACCAATACTACCATTACATCTTTCCTAGCCTCAAGCTGCTACCCCTAAGGGGTCTATGATTTTTTACCTATTGGTGGGAGACATATACTTGGAAAGGATGAGTGCCACCATTGGGGATCGAACCTGTGACATTGTGATTGAGAGTCCAACGCGCAACCAACTGTGCTATGACGTAGGCTACCACTAAAATTTTGACATTTTGGTTATAACAAGAATGTTTCAGAAACTTGGACAATAAGCTTTTCACTAATGCTATTCTGGTATATTGAGAAATAACAGTAGATCATTATTTGAAATAAGAGCTGTTGGAGGACATCAAAACTCAACTATTCCATGTGCTGGATAGTAAGAACAAATCAATATCAACATTAAACAAGAGGACCATGATGGTCCTTTATTGCTCACCTTTGTCTCTTTGTCTCATTTAATAAATAAAATTTTCCAGCAAAGTTGTACTTTTACGATTTAAAGCCTCTAAGACTGTAAACAAGAAAATTGACATTAAAGCCCCCTTTTCCCACGCTATGGTATGGATCCTTCTCATTTTCAATAGGGTTCATCCCTATGACCTGACAAACACTCTGTCCAAGTTTCGTGAAGATTGGACCATATTTATGGCCTCTAGAGATAATACAAAAAAAATGTCATTAAGGCCCTTTTTCCCATGATGCACATATCCTTCCCATTTTTGATTTGGTACATCCTTGTTACCTGACAAACATTCTGACTATGTTACATGAAGATTGGACTATGTTTGTGGCCTAGATCGTAAACAAAAAAAATTGTCATTAAGGCCCCTTTTCCCATGATATGACAGATCTGTCCCATTATCAATAGAATTCATCCTTGGGACCTGACAGACATTCTAACCTAGTTTCATGAAGATAGGACCATATTTGTGGCCTCTAGAGCGTAAACAAGAAAATTGTCATTACGGCCCCTTTTCCCGTGATATGACACAGATCTTTCCCATTTTCAATAGGGTTCATCCTTGTGCCCTGACAATTATTCTGACCAAGTTTCATGAAAATTGGACAATATTTGTGGCTTCTAGAGCGTAAACACTTAAATTGTTGAGGTCTGACGACACAAGACACACAACGCACACCACACGATAGACAATGGACATTCAATGATCACAAAAGCTCACCTTGAGCACGATGTGCTCAGGCGAGCTAAAAATTCCATTAAATGAAAGTCAAAAGAAAAGAATCCTTGTCTAGATGCTGATACTATGGTCACAGAAGCATGTGCAAAGTTTCCAAGCAATAGCTTAAGTAGAAATAGAATTATAACTGATATACAACATTTGCATGTAAAAACTTAACCAAGAATTTCTGTTCAAAAAAGGGTAAAAAATCTACTAAATTCAATATCAGAGTAATAAATCTTTGTCTAGAGACTGATATTATGGTCACAGAAGCAATGTGGTAGGTTTCCAAGCTATAGCTTAAGTAGAATTAGAATCATTACTAATATACAACATTTGCAAGTAAAAACTTAACCAAGAATTTCTGTTCCAAAAAGGATTAAAATTCCACTAAATTCAATATCAGAGTAATGAATCTTTGTCTAAGGGCTGATATTATGGTCACAGAAGCAAGTGCAAAGTTTCAAAGCAATAGCTTTAATAGAAACACAGATTTTAAACACTTGCACGTAAAAACTTAACCAAAGCATTATGCTGACGCCCTGGTGACCAGAATAGCCCTGGTGACCGGAATAGCCCCCCTTTTCTACGAATTGTTGAGCTAAATATCACAGCTTACCAGTAAAATGATCAAATCTTATACCCCGTTGTTCATTTCACCCTATCTGACATTACCTAAGCTGAGAACAAAAAGTGACGTAATGATGAATGGTAATTGCGTTATCATCCTTAAATTTCATATTTTATCTCATTTATGCATTAAAGAAATAGAATAATCATTAATTTTGTTGTTTGAGTAAGATCGATTAATATTTCATATTGTGAACAACAAAAGAAATATTTTCACTTTTGATTCTGCACTTTGTGAAAATTAAGCTTTTGTTGTTCACCCATGCAATGAATTATAAATTGATCTTACACTGAAACAAACAATTATCCTCTATTTTCTAGGAAAATTCAAGGATGAAGAATATCAGAGGCATAAATACTGTATTCCTCCTGAAACACTCCCGGGAACTATACATAACATGGTCAGGGAGCTTTAATTTAGTATGCATTTTCTTATTAAAAAATCATTAAAAATGATGTCTTTTAGGCCCTTTTCCCTTTAATTTTAGAGTAATTTTCTCTAAACAATCATATAAATTAATGTTGAGGAAATTCATCTCAAATTAGTGAAGAAGTCTCAAAAAGTTCCTAAAATTTAGGCATTTGAAGTGGGTATACTTAGTAAAAAAATGTAGGGGTGCTACTTTTAGGAAGGGTGCTATCATTAGAGGAAATATGGAATTGGGCTAATTTTTGGAATCCTGTTAAAATATTTCAGTAATACTTTCACAAAACCTACTATGCAAGTAGTTATTTTAATTCTCCTTGTGAAGATGATTTAAATGAGTTCACACTATGTGAAGGTTTTATTGTGTATTTTATCCTTATCATGCTGAATAAATTTTGGCTAATTATTTTCATCAAAATCAAAAGGCAAAAAGCACTAAAAGTACCAAATATAGGCCAATTTTTATTTGAAAAACTAAACCGATTGACAATTCTGGATGGAAAGTTAGATAAAAACCGGTGGTGTAGACTATCATCAGACTGCAAATATGTGCAGGCTGATGTTTGTCTATAGCTCCTTCCAAAGCAGGAATATTCCAGGTTCAGCATGACAAGGGATAAGATTTTAGACAGAAATTACTGGTACCTCCTATTTTCCATACCAGTGGCTCTGAATATCTTTCATTTCCCAGTAAACAGTTCAGATCATAACAAATCTTGTTTATGTCAGGTCAGCAATAACAGTAAGATACTTCTGGTTCTTTGATCTTACAGCCATATACTTGAAACAGCTTCTCACTTATTTACTGTTATTATGAAAGTTATATCTTAGGAATGAGAATTATCTTTTTTCAAGTCACAAACAGAGTAACAGCAGAGCAGTGAAATGGTGCAACGGTTTAAAGGGAGGTAACTTGCATTGGATATGCAAATGAGAGAGACCTGCCCTTAGTTAAATGGCTAATTGAAGCCTATAAAGAGAGAGAGTCAAACCCTTTAGGACTCAGGGGCCAGTTTCACTAAAACATTTAAGGCACATTTTTGTTTTACCAAAGACTTACCACATATTTCGGACTAAAATCACGTATCATCAATCTATCCAAACCTATGTAAAGTGATTTTTTGTTGTCACTGTTTCGAAAGTCATCAGTAAGACAAAAACACGTCTTAAATGTCTTGATGAAACTGGCCCCTAGATTCTTTTCTCTGAGTGGATCATGTCTCTCTATGTGCTTGGTTATTACACTTGGTGGCAGCAGTGAGATAATGACAACTACCAGAACAGAGTTGCCCTACTCACAGGTCTCCTAGGTTATGAATATGGCATAACAATGCTTTTTGAAAATTTTTGAGTTGTATCAAGGCGGCTGGAGCACATAACAATAAATGGATTTCTGGCATATCTTGCACAAGTGCACTTACAACATCTTCACTAGCCCCAAGGGTGATGCCCACTATGTGTTCTATATTCACACATAGTCTGATGCACTCCACACTGTGTCCATACTTCCTTTAACCGTTTCCTGTTTTACAAAATTTTGACCTGTCCAAATTCAAAGGTTTAAAGTGGATTCAATTTGAAAAAGTAACCATTCAGTAGGGTAAAAATTATTGTGGAAAAGGAAGAAATTGCTTGTCACAGGCATGTTAAAAGTAGGGATTAAACAGCAAAGGGTTAAGCTAGCACAGCAACCGGTAAGCAAATATAAAGGTTTTGAGAGAGACTTACAGGCTATTTCATTTTTTTTTTTCAGAAAGGTCTTCTGAGGGAATGTTAAGGTTTTAAAGGTTTACTGTGAAGTTAAAGGTTTTTAAAGGTTTTAAAGGTTTCATTAGGAGGCCTGACCATTGGCTTTCAAATGGGATGAATAGTAAAAAATTAACTAAAATTAGAATGTTTCACGACCCTTGCAACCTCCAAATATATTTTCTTACTATCAGGAGCCCTGCTGGAACACTTGACGTAAGTGAGCTACGAGCCAAATACTCTTGTAAAACATGTACGAAAATACAAGAGAAACTGTCATGAATGTTTACCACAGTCTGAAAATACCATATGTCAAGCCTGATCACAGCTACTGATAGAGAGAGTATTTTGGACTTTAGAGTTAGAATATTTCAATAGTACTTCCACAAACCCTATCTTGTAGGTACTCTGGGATTGTCTCATTAAGATGATTTAAATGAGTACCACAACATAGGGTTTCCTTGAGATATGAAGACTGGCTTTACTACCTCATAGCTGTACCTCTGCTATATGTCAAGCCATACACTAGAATCATGGAACACAGAAATGCTCTATATGTTGGCTTGTTATAAATACAGGGGTATGGAATTCCGAAGCACGACTTGTCCAACACGAGCATTTCCACTTGAGGGCAAGTACATTTTTCTAGGCTACTTATCCATGGACATGTAAATACCAAAACAAATCTTGGAACAGTACTTAAAAGATCGAGGACAAAAGTCATATTGATGTTTGCATCAAAGGGTAGAAATGTAACCCACAAATAAATATTCGACTCCATCAGGATTTGAACCCAAGACCTCTACATCCCAAAGCGAATACTCTACCACGTCGCTATAAAAGCTAGCTTGTACGGCAAGGCAGAACAAACACTCTTAATACATTGTCTTTAATGAAGAAAATGCCGAGTTACAGCCTTTTCTTCATTAAAAACAATTTTCTATCAATATTTACCATTCCATTTTTTGTGGACAAGTTAATTTTGATCCTGGACAAGTGAGAAATTGACTTTTACTTGTGAAGAAAATTCATATTTCCCCATCCCTGAAATATGTGTTTGTCTATTCTCCAACTTAATGCTTTTCTCCATCACTCATAAACAATCACTTTTATATAGCTGTATTATTCCTAGAATAGGGGGGCTATTCCTGTCACCCAGACCTCAGCGTTGGCCTTGTGGTAATGCTTTGGTTAAAGATTTACATGCAACTGTGACAAGTCTCTGTTTCTACAGGAGCCATTGCTTGGAAACTTTGTACATACTTATTTGACAATAATATCAGCCTGTTGACAAAGATTCATTACTCCGATATTTAATTAAGTGGAATTTTAACTCTTTTTGGCCTATTTTGCAAATGCATTTCTGATCATAATATCAACCTTGTGATAAAGATACATTCCTCTGATATTTAATTTTAAATTTAGAAGAATTTTAAGCCTTTTTGAGCTATAAAATTATTGGTTAAGTTTTTATCTGTTGTGTATCATTTACAATTCTGTTTCTATTAAAGCTATATCCTTGAAACTTTGAACAAGCTTCTGTCACCATTATATCAGCCACTACACAAAAGTTCTTACTCTGATATTGAATATAGTGGAATTTCAACCCTTTTAAGACTTGGAAATATTGGTTAACGTTTGTGGGTAACTGGTGTATATCTCTTTCCAGTAAAGCCATTGCTTGGTTTTAAAACTTTGAACATGCTTCCTTGACCTTCATATCAGCCTCATGACAAAGATTAATTTCTCATGTTTTTATTTAACGAAATTTCTTCCAATGTTGACATAGATTAATCCTTGTCATGCTGATCCCGGCCGTAATATTCCTGCTTTGGCAGGAGGTATGGACAAACATCAGCCTGCACATATGTGCAGTCTAATATTAGTCCATACAATCTGATTTTTCATTTTAAACCAAAAAAGTTTCAGAAATTATATTTTCACAATCAAAGCTTACTCACAATTAGGAAATACAGAGCTTTCAGCACTTTGATTTATTTATAATTTTGCCAAGGTTTTTCATTCGCATGAAAAGGGTTTACTGTTACTATTCAGCACTCAGACAGTTGAGCTCCTGTCCTTAAACAGCTCATGTTTGGTTTGTTATAGTGATATACTTCAATTCGTACCCAAAGCTTTACAAATATTTACATAGTATTCTGCTTCCATTCTTTGTCTTTGTGTGTTCAAAATACCTAGATGAAGTACTAAGATTTTTCTTAGTTTATTCAAACAACCTTGATAGTGTGAAAAGAGTTTGCTCGAAAATAAATTTATGTTGTTAGATAACATTTTAAGACTGATGCTTAGGAGAAAAATCTAAAGTGATCATTCATGAATGATATAGTCCTAAATAATTTTATATTTAACAAGAGCACCGCCTACGGGTGCATACGCTCGGCTGTTGAGTGCTGATTGGTGGGAAAAGTCGAAAAAGAGGCATAATTTGCACAAAATGCATCTAGAGTTATCCCCCTTGATAGTATAGTTGCTCTTTTGATGGTGAACATGTGTGCCAAGTTTCAAATGAATGCATTCAGTAAACCCAGAGATATAACAAAATGTAAAAGTTTTCACACGACGACAACAACAACGACAACGACATGGAGGCTATAGCAATGCCTCGGGTTTTCTCCGAAAACAGCCGAGCTAAAAATTAAAGAGGAGGAGACAGTCTTTAAATTGTGCTTTGAATACGAGCCATTGTCCTTCTTATGCATATTCATGCATATAAACTTTGACAGACAGTATAGTCTCAGATCAGCCTGCAGACATGCAATTTGATCCAAAGCTGCCTGCGTTCTACTTTGTTGTTGTGGGGAAAATAGAACCAGATTGGTTGAAATGCCCACAAAATAGTCAATTTCTTTAAAATAAAATTTTATTCATCAGAATAGGGTAAACCCTTGTCATGCTGAATAACAACCTTTGCAAAGTTGTATTCAGCTAAAAGTGCTGAAAGCTCTGTATTCCCTAATTGTTAGTCAGAATTTGAATTTGTGAATACAATTTTGTAACTTTACTGGTATAAATTAAGAAAAATCAGGAGGTATTGACTCTAATCAGACTGCACATATGTGCAGGCTGATCTTTGTCTTTACCTCCTGTCAAAGCAGGAATATTCCGGGATCAGCATAACAATTGTTAAGAATGTATTCTAGTCAGGGTTTCATACATATGCTACTTATACAATTAAATGCATTGACCCTGGTGTGTTTCTTACGGCACTCTATGCTGGTATCCATCACAGAGAGGTTTCAATTAACAATCAACTGTGTCAGCTAATTGGATGATAATTCACACCATATGTCATCTTCATGTAACACATGATTAACTGTTTACGTATAGGTAAACCACAATATTTGATATTTGAATGCTTATAAACAGACCTTAGACAAGTTTGAAATGGACAAATTGGGACCAACAAATTTTGTGCTGTCGCATTCTCTGATAATACTGGAAGAGATGTCTAGATGTTAACCATCTCTTGACTTACACATGCAAACACCATGTGTCATTACGTAAAAGCAACATGTATGCTTTCCAAACGACTTCATCATGAAACTTACATGATAATAGCAAAAAACCAATAAATATCGCTAGGGAGGAATAGGTATTTTTAGTAATGAGCTTCTTTACTCTTTATATATATATACAGGTGATAGCACTCGTGATTTGTAATTAAATACCTTTATCTCATGCTTTTAAATTTCATTTAAGTCCAACCCTACTTCTGGCTATTCCACATTTTCCCATGTTTTCAAATACGGAGGTTTGTAAAGGAGACAAAGTTTTAGGTAACATGTACACTGAGAAATAAAATAAAATAAAATAGAAAAGCAAAAAGTTTCACTGCACAGTACCACTTTCAATAATTTGAGAGTATTTTCACAACTTAATTCCTGGATAGTGTAGCCTTCAATTAGTGCTAATAGATAAAATCTGACAATTAGGAAAAGGTTCTTTAATTTTTTGTTTTCTGAGAAATTACAAAATCAATCATGGTCATAAACTTAAAAGGAATAGAGTTTATTGAAAGGCAGAATAAAAATGCAATTGTCTTTACTTTTAGAATGTAACATTCAAATATCATCTCTTCCTTTAAGTTTAATATTTATACTCATAAAGAAACAATAAAAGTTCGACAAACAATTATTGCTGCATTTCCTTAAGTTTGATATTTATACCAATAAAGATACAATATAAGTTCGACAAAAAATTATTGCTATACTTCCTTAATATTCATTCAGGAGTTAGGATAAGACAGGGAAATACCATTCTAAATTAGTTAATTCTTAATAAAACCCTGTGCTGTGGGTACTCATTTGAATCATCTCAATGAGTCCATTCTACAGAGTACCCACAATAAAGGGCTTATGGTAGTATCACTAAGATATTTAAAGCATAAAATCCAATTTCATTCCCTCTACCAGTAGCTCCATAGATGCAGCCATTACAAAACCAGATGCTCTCCTTTTGGTACAAGATAATGGCTTCTACATCTGTAAACAATATGTTATTGCACCATAACCTGGTCTTATACCAGGGGCAATTGCATATTTTTATATTTATTGTTTATCCAGATGTTTCAATATCCTTGATCCTACCCCATCCTTATTCAAAGATTTGAAGTACAATAACAGTTCTTATCAAGATTTTGTAACCCTTGTCTTGCTGAGCCAAGAATATTCCTGCCTTGGCAGGAGCTATAGACAAACATCAGCCTGCACAAATGTGAAGTCTGATCTTCGTCTAAATCACCTGTTTTTCCTTTTTTTGAAACCAGAAAAGCTTAAAAATTTAATTTTCAATTTTAATAGCCATTCACGTGTAGTTCCTCCAGTCTTTTGAGCACTTTGATTTTGTAGCAATTTTGCCGAGAATTTCTATTCAGAATGACTAAGGTTAAAAAGATTCTGACGGCAAAGAGGGTCAAATATTGCTCACCTTATTTTTCACTCCCATACTATACCAACCAAATTATGCATACCCCACTTCTTGTGTATTAGTTTTAATCAAAGGATCACCATGAAAAAGTTGTAACTGCCAATATCTTTACAGGCAGTTACAACTGTTTCACACATTGCTATCAATTTAATGTACCATATTTAATCAGGAACTAGTTCAAGTACTCCTGTTGGAAGATAGATTTACCAAGTCATTTTCAAATCCATCTATAAATGTAAGGGGTGCGGGTGCTTGGGATCACTGAATCTGAGCCAAGACTTTGACCTAGGAGATTGTGTCAAGTTGATATTTTGAAGTCAATCTATTCTAGTGGACAGACCAAGCAATGCATTTTCAATTAACACCAGTTGTCTTAACACTATGTACTCAGAAAACTTAAACACTATTCTAGTTGATAGAAATTACCAAAATCTTTTGAATTGCAGAGTCTTTTTCTGCAATTGAGATTAATTTCCTTGTTAAAATGAATATTGAGGCGATGAATCTCGAATTTAGGAAAAGAGATTGATTGATTGATTGATTGAATGGAGTTTAATGCCGCTTTCAACATTATTTCAGTTATATCGCGGCGGCTGGAGCACCTAACAATGGTTTCCTGGTATTTCTTTCACCAGTACAACCACCACATTCTTTCCTAGCCTCCAGCTACTATCTCACATAGGTCTACGATTATCAACCCATTGGTGAGAGACAAATAGTCGGAAAAAATGAGTGCCACCGTCGGGGATCGAACCCGGGACCTCTAGATTGACAGTCCAATGCGCTACCAACTTAGGAAAAGAGACCAAAAGACATCATTTTGGTTGATTTTTTGCATCAGAAAATGGCTACTAAGCAGTATCTATTCTAGGATTCAGAAAGTAGGGGGAATTTCGTTGAAAATCAGCAAACTTGCCACAAAGATGGGAATCTTAGCTTTTTCTCTTTGTAAAAGTATCCCAAATCATCTTCAAAAATAGTGGGGAATTTTCAAAAGTATGTGCTAAAATGCGCAATCCCCCCTCCTAGAATAGAAACTGACAAAGTAAAAGCTCCTTGTCTATGTAAAATTGTCAAGCTCCTGGGAATGTTTATTAGGCTAAACTCTGTAAGTTTACATACCCGCCAACTTCTTCTTCTTCCATTGTTTGTCTTCTTTTATCTGAAAAATAGTCAATAATTAAAAACCTATTTAAATACCATATCATCCATTGTTTGTTTTCTTTTATCTGAAAAATAATGTTATCAATCATTAAAATATTACCATAGTTACCCAAAACTTCAGACACCCCAAAGACAGACAATTATTATTTCAATTCTCAGAGAATGCTTATTGGACCAAACGAGTGGGGCTTGGTAAAAGGCAAACATTGCAGTCCCAGATCAAACTGCTTATTGAGGAGCAGTATGATCTGCAGAGCTACAGATAGAAGGCGTATTTTGGATTTAAAATTTTAATATTTCAATAGTCCCTAAGCAAACCCTTTTTTTTGGGTACTCATTGGAATTGTCTCATTGAGACAATTCAAATGAGTACCCACGACATATGGTTTCATTTGGAAATAAAGATTTGAGACTCGAGTCTAAGCACTTAGGGTCAAAGCAACAGTTACTTCGTTTTGCTCACCCGTTTAACCAACTGATACATTAACTTTCAAATTTTCCAACTTGATCCCTGCTGAAATTCAAAATTGATGGGTGCTCCTGTATTTTGACCTCCTTCCCTTGGATCTACACATAATTTCTTTGGTTCAAGAATAGCAGTGGGGGATCCAGAGGGGTTTTGGGGGATCCAACAAACCCCCTCTGTCTCAGAATTACTTCATTCTAGTGGACAAATTCAATCAAAACTCAAACAGGGAAAACAAAAACACTTTTTTGTAGATTTTTGATCCACTGGAACTTGAAATTCTACAAAGATATCCAATGTGCAGAAATTGAGCAGTTTGTCCCATAGTATACCTATCTATAAAACTCTTATAAAGATAGGGGTAATATGGGACTGATAACTCAAATTCTTTTCGCCAATATCCAACCCCCTGTGTAGAAATTCTTGATCTGCTGCTGAATAACACAGATTTTCAGTGATTGGAATCTATACTGGCATTACCTTGGCCATTTGTCAGCACCCGTGGTGGATCTAGAGGGGTGGGGGTGAACAAACTCCTTCTATAGCCAAATCCAATTTCATGTGGCAATTCATTCAAAATTAAGTAAAAGTAGGGAATCAACCCCCCTTTTTTGTTTGTTTGAACTCCCTTTACAGTAATCCTGGATTGGCTTGGTGATGCTATGAGGGGGGGGGGGGGGGTGTCATGCAATGTAACACTATTGTAATCGCCTATAAGTATGTAGGCACTTACATTAGTGTTGCACTGGTCCATCAACATATTATCAATAAGGAGGCAGACTATTGAAAGTGAGATTATTCCAAGTAACTGGATCTTAAAAGTTAGGAAAAAGCAAATGGGTTAGAGTTTAAAATTAAGCATGTCTGTCAGAGTTATTTCATTAAAACTTTACAGATGAAAATAATTCTGTTTGTTCTTCAAATTCTTTCATGATATATCTCATAAATTTACAAATATCTAAATTTTAGCGGTAGATTATTTATTCCTATAGATTCCAAATTTCGGGAGAGTCCAAAATCGAATAATTCTCTAAGGACTAAAGCCTACGTTGTGGGTAACTTAGTAAGGCAATTAATGAATGAAGAATAACACCTTTAGTTGTGTTTTTGTCTGATGACGTCTGCCACAATCCAAGATGGCGATTTTCTGGAACTTTTTTTTCTAAGAAAGTTAACGAGAAACTCTTTCAGTGGGAAATGTTACTTCAGTGAATAACTTGTCTAGCCAAAATAAAACTTTGTTTGTCGACTTACCAGCTAAATCCCTCGAAAATCAACACAAAAAGCGAGAAACTAACGAGTCCACTACAGAGACGGGAATATTAACGAAAGTAAAAGAAGCTGCCCGAAACCTTTGTAATTGGGCGAGTCGATTTACGAGCGCACCTGGTTTTGTTTAAGTGGCTGATTTTGTCGGACAATCTGCGATTATATCGATGATAATGGACTAATCTACCGTTGTGATGCTATATATTTGCTAAAACTTCGATTCCGATAAAGATAACGCGCAGAAAACCAGCTTTACCTACCTTTTCAAATGTGCAGATCCAATCTCCCAGGAAACCGCTAATTGACCAATGAATGATAGGTATATTAGCTGATTCCATATATAGAAAGCCGCACCTGGGAATCTCCTACTTCTCGTGAGCGGGAAATTACAAAACGTAGTAGAAAAGCGTTAGATTTCATGAAATTGCGTTTTGTCAAGTTTAAAATGTAACATACACGAGCAAGAGAGAAAAGATGTAGGCCGTATGTGTAGTCCCGTCGTTTGAATAATGTAAAAATCCGACTGACATTTAGGCCTATTGTAAAAGAAACGCAAAAGGACTTGGTTCCTGCCCGTAGAAGCTCATTATACCTACTTTAGTAATCGCTAAACATTTTATAACTAATCTTGATTTAAGGTAACTGGGGACACATAGGGGGCCATTTTAGGCCCAAATTTTAAATTTTCTGCAAATCATGCAAAATGCTATAAAACTAAACTTTGAACGGTACCCGCTTTCATACTTCGGTCATAAAAAGGGGTTTATTAACGAAGAGTTGACGTCATGACGTCATCAGGGGGGGCTGACACATTTTTTAGGGACCAAAATTAGTAATTGTCCATTTTTTCGGAAATAAAGAACCGATTTCAAGTTATCCCTTTAACGCCATTTGCTTCGTCATGATAAGTCGCCTGATGTTATGAATTGATTGATATGAAGATATAAGAGTAAGAAATACAATGTAGTGTAACGCATTAAATTTTTTATGCCTTCTGTGTTGCTGTTTTCCTAGTAGGCCTACAGTCACTGAATAATATTGCCTTATTTCTAGAAAATTTATCAGCTGACCTATGCTGAAATTAAGATATGTTGCAGCCAAATCAGCCCGCTTAAGATTTTTTAAATAAAAACCACGTGTCTTCGGGTTAGATGTTGTGTAAAATTCGATTCCGCAAAGATATCGCAAATCAAAGGATGTTTGAACGCCGCGTCAAATGTTCACGAAAGCTGTCTTTATAAACGGATGAAAAATTAGGTGAAATTTTGTATCTTTTTAAAATCACATTCAGATTTAATTCTTCCGAAGCCTGTATTTTACAATAAATCTTAATTTCGAATATTTTAGAATTTGTTTGAACGAAGATTGGCCTCGAATAAGTATAGTAGGGTTTGTTGCGACGTCAAATTCGACGAAAAATGTTTCAACAACTTCACAGAATCGAATTTTGTAAGAAATCTAACCCGAAGACATATCATTTTTTTTTAATGCTAAGCACACTTTTTTCGCAACAAAATAACAAAAAAATCAGCATAGGCCACCGGACAAAATTTTGAGAATTTATAAAAAATGGAATGAAAAAAAGAACGTCAAATCTTAAAACTCGCGAAATAGATAGCGTTTCGTGCCCATCTTTTGCTATTTGAATGTTCACAGAAATTAAACGACTAGCTCGGGCGTTCTTGGACTTTCTAAATGAAACTTTATTCGTAAAAATCGGCCGATTGTTTAGAAAATATTCGCAAATGCTGAATTTGGCTGGTCGAAAAGGGGTTAGTCCCTTAATGACGTCACGACGTCGAATGAACGAGCTTCGGGTCCTTTTCATGGCGTGTTAGCTTATTCCCGCACTTCAAATATAAATCTCAGCAATTATTGAGAGATTTTAAGAAAGCCGAAAATTCGACAATGTTATCTGTCTGCAGTTACTTTAAAACCGCGTCGAAGACGACAAATCAAAGTCCTATGAAATTTTAAATTTTAAAGTGGAGTGTTGCGTAACAGGTTCATTTCTGAAAACTTGAGTTTCAAATGTGTTTGCGCTGTGAAATTCGGAAACTGCAGGTTTCATATGCTAAACGAGTAGGCCTTCCTCAAACCATAGCTCCGGTGAAATTTGACCTTTAATATTTGATTTTCGTTTCAACTTTTCTATCATACTCTATCCAGCCATCGCGCTTTCCTCCGATCAAGCAATTTTCAGATTGCAGTGGAATTATTTCAAAATATCCATATTTTGCAAGAAAAATATCGTTAATGGGTGTAGGTTTTGTACCCGGGTACCCGAGATCTCGGTATCTGCGGGCAATCGGGAACCCGCGGCGATTCTACGGAATAGACCTCGGGAATAATACGGGCGCATCCATGAAAGCGCGTCATTTCGCACGTGGGTTTATATGACGTCACAAATATAACTGTGAATGACGCTGCGAAAAACAAAATCAGCGTAAGGTAAAAATCGGGCATACTATGATTTGAAAACAAAACGCAGTGTTTTACTGCGTTTTGCTTTCAAATCATGATATGCAAAAATAATCTCTATAGACGATCTGAAAGCATTAAAGGAATTTGTTTTCTACAAGCGTATTAACCAAATTACCACCAGGAGCCGAATTACCTAAAAATGGACCAAAAATTACTACACTTACGTCCGAGGTACTTTCCAGTTTACGGAAATGTCCGAGCGATGTTCCGAATGTATCTGCGGGTACTCGAGTACCCGATAATTACTGTCCATATTTTCATTTTGTCAATTTAATACAAATGCGGATCCAGAAATTCTGACCAAGTCAAGGACGCAGACCTGTGTTCTGAGTCTGTAACTTAAAGTTGCCGAAACTCGCAAAACATACGTCGCATGTTTAAAATCGTCCCCATTATGAAAACGTGACTTCTGTCATTCTTTAAACGTCGATAAATCCATGAAACTTTACCAGATAACTTAGCGAGAGGTATTAAACGAGTTGTCACGAAATTCGCGTTTACTTGACTCATAATATTTAGAAAACCGATTAATATACCTGGTTAAACAAGAGCATCGCCTACGGTTGCCTACGCTCGGCTGTTGAGTGCTGGATGGTGGGAAAAAATCTAAGTCGAAAAAAGGGGCATAATTTGCACAAAATGTATCTAGAGTTATCCTCCTTGATAGTATAGGTTGCTCTTTTGATGATGAACATGTGTGTCAAGTTTCAAGTGAATGCCTTCAGTAGAACCAGAGATATAACAAAATGTCAAAGTTTTCGCACGACGACGACAACGACGACACAGTGGCTATAGCAATACCTCGGGTTTTCTCCGAAAACAGCCGAGTTAAAGATGACTCAATGTTCCTAAAACGTCCTTTTTTGATGTCCCGCGTAACATTAACTTCCGAATTTTAGCAAAGTTTTAACCATATTTGTAAATCCCGATTGATGTCAGAATTGACTTCTTTATCTTGCCATTTGATTTTTGTCCAGTTTTCAATCGGAAAGGAATTAAACTAGATTAATTGAAAATTAAAATGATTTAGCATAATGAAAATCAAGTAGGCCTACTTAGAAATGTACCGGGCGCCTTTTCAGTGTAAGGGTACGGTTCTATAAAGGCGATGTTGGAAATTAAACAAAGTTATACAATTTGACATTTTGCCAATGGCGAAAATACGTATCATATAGATTCATAAAAATACTTGACCATTCCGATTCAATAAATGTTAGACCCATTCGCCTTCATGATGTCCGGGACGTCATTTTATAGAAAATTCAAAACGGCCATTTACAATAAAATAATTCGTTTTAATTAAATTTGTAAAATTATCAATTTTGGACACTCGGAAAGTAATAAATGCAACTAAAATATGAAATAAATAACAATGTCCGCCCTAATGAATGATCGCGTTTGAAAACCTTTTCTTTGCGAAAAAACATGATCAAATTACAAAATAATGTAGGATTTAACTATCTAATGTTAGTCTGTAAGATGTAGGACCATCTGAAAATCAACTTCAGAAGGGAATTTAAAAAGACTGTCTTAAACAGTCTCAGTCTTCAATTCTTATCCGAAGTTGAACCCCATAGGAACAATAGTCGGATAACAGGCATATGATTCAGGAGCCGAGTAGGAACGTTACCCAACCCGGGTACTCGACCCAGCTCGGGGAGGGGGGTGTATATAAACGTCGTAATTACAGCTTATTCAAACTGTAGTTACGGCGTTTTTTACAGTTGCCAATTCACAAAACTAATTCAATCAAAATAGCAAAAATGTCGGTGTTCAATAGTCATTTCATATTTAATGAGTGGTTGGTCAATCGCTTTTTAGCCCCTATGGTCGAAGGCCAGCAAGCCATTACCGTGGGCGTATGTCCATCCGTATGTGAACTTTTAATTTTAAAAATCTTCCTCTTACATATGGCTCGACTTTAACGAAACTTGGTAGAAATCTTCCTTCTCTCTTCTGAAATTGTTCAAGAAATTTTTATTCTCTACCAAATATGGGCGGGGCTTATTTCACTATAAGTCTTGAAATTTTCTCCATCGCACGAATTTCAATAAAATTTGATATGAATGTTCCTTGGGTGACCCTCTACCGAAGTGGTTCAAGAAATTTTGATTGACCCCATAAATATGGTCGTGGCTCACTTTCACCATAAAATCTTAAAAAAATCTTCCCCTTCCCAACCCCATATAAAATAAACTTAGCATGAATGTTCCTAGGGTGACCCTTTAAGTAAATTGATAAAGAAATTTTGATAAACCTCCAAAAGGGAAGGGCGAATTTTCAACATAAACTCTCCTCCTCCAAAACCATTGGGTCAATTTTAACCAAACTTGGCAGGATTGTTCCTTGTGTAAATCTCCCCCTAAGTTGACTACAGATTTTTTTGTTTGGCCCATATCGGCCTATATGGGCATGGCAGGGTAGAGCTTCTTTTCACAAAAATTATCATCACTCTACCATGCTATATATAAAATTGTTCTTAAAGATCTATCAAGATTTGTCTATTTGATAAATAAAGAAACTTTTACTATTTAGAATCTCTAGTTTATTTCTTTTTATAGTTTCAATTTGTGTATTAAAATTTGAGGGTGTTAACATTTGCAGAGACCCGAAAATGGTTAATGCCCAAGTGCAAGCCATTAGGGCTTTAAAGCATTTTAAAGGTTTCTGAAATACTAACGCCTGAAAAAATGAATTGGAGCTGTTATTGTATACAAGAGGACCATGATGGTCCTAGATCGCTCACCTGAGCCTCTTTGACCCCTGGGACATCACATTAATTAAATAGGCAGATGTCAACAAAGAGATAATTTCTACATAAGATCAATACCCTGAAATGTTTTTAGCCAAGAGCAAGACAGATATGCCTTTTTGCTCTTTGATTCTATGTAAAAAGGGATGCACCTGAGTGGAACCAAAATGGCAGAGGCCCACTAGATGATGCTACATACTTACTTTGAAAGCTGTCTGCCTTCTGGTTTCAAAGAAGAAGATTTCTGAAAATTTTCCTATTTTCACCGATGTGCTCAGATGAATGAGCTAAAAGGGAGGCGCCCAGGTGGAGCCCAAATATGACCCCAGGGTCTTGATATGAACAGACTTGGTAAAGGTCCACTTGGTGATGCTACATACCAAATTAAAAGCTGTCTGCATTCTAGTTTCAAAGAAAAAATTGTTGAAGATTTTCCTATTTTCAACTTTTTTGTTAAGGGTAAAGGGAAAGTTAAGAGTGGGTTTCATTTTTTTGAACAAATTTGGTAGAGCTTGACCCAAGGAACATCCCTGCAAAGTTTCATCAAGATTGGCCCACGGATTTAGGAGGAGAAGATGTTTAAAGAAATTGTGGACGATGCAGGATGAACATTGTACAATCACAGTAGCTCACCTTGAGCACTTTGTGCTTAGGTGAGCTAAAAATCAGCTCAATATCTCCCAGGATTAAGAAAAAAAGTCCAGCAAACTGATATGTCTGGACTGGCAGATTGTCGGACAGACCGACAAAGCACAAACCAATAGTCCCCTTCAGCTTTTGCCGGTAGGGGACTAAAAAGGATGCACCCGGATGGAGCCAAAATGTGAACCAAGGGTCTTGAAATAAACAACTTGGTAGAGGTCCACTAGATGATGCTACATAGTAAATATGAAAGATGTCTGCCATCTGGTTTCCTAGAAGCAGTTTTCTGAAGATTTTACTACTTTCTCCCATCATGCTCAGATGAGCTAAAAGGGATGTGCCTGGTTGGAGCCCAAATATGACCCCAGGGTCTTGATATGAACAAACTACGATATATGATGCTTCATACCAAATATGACAGCTGTCTGCCTTCTGGTTTCAGAGAAGAAGATTTTTAAAGATTTTCGTTTGTAACCCTAAATGCTCAGAAGAAATAAAAGGGAGGCGCCAGGATGGTGCCGAAATATGACCCAAGGGTGTTGATTTGAACAAAATTGAAAGAGACCCACTGAATGATGCTACATACTAAATATGAAAGCTGTCTGCCTTCTGGTTTCAGAGAAGATTTTTTAAGATTTTTGCTCTTTGTTTCTATGTAAAATGGGTTGTGCCCGGTGGAGCCAAATATATTCCCAGGGTCTTAATATGAACAAACTTGGTAAAAATCCACTGGATGATGCTACATACCAAATATGAAAGCTGTCTGCCTTCTGGTTTCAGAGAAGAAATTTTTGAAGATTTTCCTATTTTTACCCTTTTTGTGAAGGGTTAAGGGAAAGTTAAGGATGGATTTCATTTTTTTGGACAAATTTGGTAGAGCTTGACCAAAGGAACATCTCTGCCAAGTTTCATTAAAATTGGCACACCGGTTCAGGAGGAGAAGATGTCTAAAGAAATTGTGGACGACGCACAACAGATGACTGACGACGGACATTCGATGATCACAATAGCTCACCTTGAGCACTTCATGCTCAGGTGAACTAAAAAAAAATATTATAAAAAAACAAGATTTTTCCTTTTTTTCATTTTATATTTGAAAGATCTTTAAAGCAATATTTTACAAAAAAATACTTTAATGTGATATATCAACAACTTCAAAAATAAGTTGTCCATTAGGACCACACCATGGCAGATCTTTTATCATTAACATGCCAACAATGCAGCAAAATATTTACAATATTTCTTAACACCAAGAGCACCAACTACGGGTGTGTACACTCAGCTTTTGAGTGCTGGATAGTTGATCCAAAATGTGCACAAAATGTAGCCAGAGTTATCCCCCTTGATAGTATAGGTTGCTCTTTTGATAGTGAACATGTATGCCAATTTTCGAGTGAACACCTTCAGTCGTACCAGACATTTCATAAAATGTCAAAGTTTTTGCAGGACAATAAAAAACAAGAAAGCCATGAATGGCTTAAGTCGCTCCACAGGCTTGAAATTCTTGTAAAAGCAAATAAAAGTTTTGACTAGATTTTTAGATATTTTGGGTTCTACTGATGTTGAAAATGATTTTCAAAGTTTCAACTATATAACATATAGAGAAATGAGCTCCGCCCATAAAAGACATATTTTTTCATCCAATCTCAATAATTTTTGGCTGCATGATTATGGGTCACCCAAAGATCATACCAAAAATGTTTGATTGATATCTATTGGGTAAATTCTGAGAAAATGATTTACAAAGTTTCCACTACATAACATATAGAGAAATGACCTCTGCCCATAAAAAACATATTTTTCATCCAATCACAATAATTTTAATAGACTGATAAAGGGTCACTCAAGGATCATTCCAGTGAAATTTGGTTGATATCCAACAATTAGATTCTGAGAAAATGATTTTCAAAGTTTCCACTACATAACATACAAAGAAGTGACCTCTGCCCATAAAATAAGTATTTTTCATCCGATCATAATGATTTTTGGTTGACTGATAAAGGGTCACTTAAGGATCATTCCAGTGAAATTTAGTTGATATCCAACATTTAGATTCTGAGAAAATGATTTTCCAGTTTCCAATATATAACATTTAGAGAAATGACCTCTGCCCAAATAATACACATTTTTCATCTGATCACAATAATTTTTGATAGACTGATAAAGGGTCACTCAAGGATCATTCCAGTGAAATTTGGTTGATATCCAAGATTTAGATTCTGAGAAAATGATTTTCAAAGTTTCCACTGTGTAAGATATATAGAAATGACCTCTGCCCATAAAATACATATTTTTCATCCGATCACAATAATTTTTGGTAGACTGATAAAGGGTCACCCAAGGATCATTAATGTAAAAATCAATTGGTATCCATCAATTAGAATCTGAGAAAACTCACTTTTTACCATATTTGGAAATTAGCCACGCCCATTAAATCCATGTTTTTCATTGGATCAAAATTTCTTGAACAACTTTGAAAGAGGGTCGACCAAGGATCATTCCTGTGAAGTTTGGTTAAAATTCATCCAGTAGTTTCTTAGGAGAAGATTTTTAAGGAAAAAGTTTACGACCGGACACGCACACAACGCCATGACAATAGCCCCAGTGGCAGTCAGCCAGTGGAGCTAAAAACAATGACACTAAGGCTATAACACAACCTAGGGTTTTCTACGAAA
The DNA here is from genome assembly GCA_948146395.1 of Fragum whitleyi. Taxonomy (NCBI): domain Eukaryota; kingdom Metazoa; phylum Mollusca; class Bivalvia; order Cardiida; family Cardiidae; genus Fragum; species Fragum whitleyi. The sequence goes on along the minus strand of OX411551.1, from coordinate 56,881,092 downwards.
AACAGCCAAGCTTAAAATGAAACCAAGCCTTTACCCTTATCCTGCTGAATTTCTATATTAATCCAAACAAATTGCAAATCTTCAGGCTTTTGCATCAAAGCTGACTCAAGTTTACCTGAAATAAGCAAGTACAAAGTAGGCAGACTAGGCTTTGATCAGACCGCACACACAGTTTACCAAAGCCATATATATGTAGTGAACAACAGGAGAAGGGATGAAATGCTTGAAATATTAACAATATCTCTAAAGAACTGAACTTAAGCCTGAGAAACATAGAAAGTAGCTGGAAAGTAAACCTCATTAAAGGCAGTGGATTCGAAATGGTAACGCAACATTTCGGAAGTAATAAACTTTAACAGTGTTAATCAAGGTTACCTAATGATTTTATTAGGAAACCTTGGTCACCATTGTTAATGTGCATGAATTCCGAAATGTTGTGGAGCTGTTATGGGTCCACCACCTTAATCTTTTCTCATGGATTATCTTGATTTCTGGGTAGACTATCAATTGGTGTATCCTCTGCAAAACAACTGAAACAAAAGATGTAAGTAAAACAAATATGCCCACCCTCTCAATAAAAGCAGGTTAATGGCCTATTCTTTGTCAATCAACAAAGGGCAATAACTCATAAAATATGATGGGTAGAGTTTTGGTTCTTGTGCACTGCACTTCTCCTCAATAAGATTTATCCACCTGTGAAGTTTCATGATTCTAGTTTGCATTCTTTTTTTGAGATATGCTCCAGACAAAAATCGGTCTACCAACAGACAGACTGACCAAAGTGCAAAGCAATTTACCCCCTCTTCTTCGAAGGGAGGCATAATAACCAAAAATTTCATACCCTACCTTTGTTTATTTCATCTCATTTGACTTTCTAAGTGGAGCCCCAGTATACCTTTGATGTATTAATATTGATAAGTAATTACAGTGAAAGTTGTAATAGAGCCTCATGCTCTATCATAAACCCATCCCCTTCCTAAGACATCAAGATTGTCCATTTTGTGTATGACTTTTGGAAAATTCAAAATCTTACATTAGCCCCAAACTCCATCAATGTCATGATGATTTCAATTGAGGGTAAATGTAACTTTTCCAAACCAAGTGATAAGCTTTTGTGTTAATCCAATGCTTAAATGTATGATAAACTTCAAGTTTTTCTTTGATTGTCTGAGTGTACTGTACCCTAGACTATTCAAAATGCCTGTCTGTAATCATTCAATACCAGAGATTTACAGTTGTGAAGAAGTGGGAGAATGGCTAAAAAAGCAGTAGTATTTTTGTAAATTTCCTCTGCTTATCAACTGTAACCTCTAATAACCCCCCAGCCTCTTCTAATAGAAACATGATGATTCTAAGAAAGCCTCAAGGTTGTATTAGATCTTTTACAGTACATGCAAAATGACACACATTAAAAGAATTTGTCCCAGATTTTCATATTTTTCTTCTTGTCTGCATTGAAGAAAAAGAATACTTTTTTTTATTTTTTGCATAAGATCAATAAATCTTTCATTAAGAGATTTACAAAAGTTGTATGTTCACTTGTGGTTATCAATGAAGGTTAATCTGAAAGGAACACTGAAACAGATTTTTATCCACTATTTATTAAGCTGTGGTTAGAAGTGATCCAAAACTTCTCTAATAACATGTGAAAGGAAAGATTTATGTATTTCTTAAAAGATGTAAAAGGTAGAATTTAGGACTTGTGTTTTCTTAAATGAGCCTGTGCAGCACATTTCGAACAATTTCAAATGTGGGGTAAGCAACGACTCTGGCCAGTCTGTGCATTTGGACAGGCTGACCACAGTCTTTGCTTTGCAATGCATTGGTAGATTAGGTCTAGATGTGACTTCTGACAATCGTCAAAGCTTCCTATTGAACTGTGTAACTGTTTATATTGCTGTATGTTTGCACCTCACACATGTTTCAAATTGTTGGAAATGTCATACACAAGCTCAAATTTAAAGTACATTTCAGAGTGATATAGCAGAGTTCAAACCTTAAATTGAAGATAAAGTGTGACCCTTTAGGCCAAAGGGATATATTTATAGGAACTCCATTAAATCATTATTTGAAAGAAGGATTTGTTAAAGTAGAGGTCAGTTATCACAATTAGAAAATAAACATTCACTTGAGAAATTATTTGTGATAGTTGTTTAACACTGGCAATACCAGCCTCTTAAAAAACCCAGAATGACTATAGGAATATTTTCAGTGATTTATGAAGGAATAACTGTAGATTATAATTTTGATATATCAACCACCTAACCAGTGAAATTATCAAAAGTTTATACAAACTTTTCTTCATTTCACCCTATCTGACGTCATCTAAGCAGAGGAAAATAAGTGACGTCACCATGAACGTAACAATCACATGCAAACTGACACATTTTAAGAACATTTGTCATAAAATTGTGCACATTTTGTCTCATTTTTGCACTAAAGAAATAGAATGATTGTTTTTTAAATTAGAATGATTGATATTTCATTTCGTGAACAACAAAAGCCATATATTTACTCCAGCTTTGCCACAAGTGATATATAGCTTTTGTTGTTCACATAATGAAATATAAATTGACCTTACTCTAAAAGCATGCAAAGTGTTGATAAGTCTTCTTTTCCAGACTGGCTTAAGATTAGCTTGTCTTAAAGAAAATAGGGTCTCATCTTTCCTCATAGAAAACAAAGATTTGTTTTGTTTGTTTGTTTATATGGGTTTTACGCCGCTTTCAACAATTTCACAGTTATATCGCGGCGGCCGAAGCACCTAACAATGGATTCCTGGTATTTCTTTCACCTGTACTACCATTACACCCTTTCCTAGCCTCCGACTGCTATCTCACATAGGTTTACGACTATCTACCCATTGGTGAGAGACAAACGTCGGAAAGGATATTTGCCGCCACCAGGAATCGAACCCACGACTTCCAGATTGGAAGTCTTATGCCTAACCAACTGCGCTATGGTGGCGGCCTAGAGAACAAAGATACATTGAGGGTTGATGTAATACTATTGTAAGTGCCTATATATTCATAGGCACTTACAGTACTATTACATCATTCCATTGACATTTTCTATTCATCACTAATAACAACAGTTATGCACATTAACCAATGTCCAACTTTATTTTGAATTTTGTTTCAAACAAATTGTCGATTTTGAGGAAATTTCTACAAATCTGGCCCAAACTTTCCCCCAAATAAGTAAGACCAAAGCAGGCAGTGTAGACTAAGATAAGACTGTAAGACTGTTTACATCAGGCATATGTCGCGATCAGAATGAGGTTTAAAAAGCAGTTACACATGGATCATAGAAATTCTTTCGTAACACATGTCTAAATGATTTCATACATAGGGTGATATTGCAAATGTACAAACAATTTAGCTTTTAGTTTTTTCTGTCCCAATCAAGCTTAATAATTTGCTGAAAAAATAGTCATAGCTCCACGAATAAAACAATTGAGCATGCATCGTTCTATTTCCATATGCTTAATTTTTTTTTCACAAGAAAACTGTTTCAAACTTTCAGTTTTTTTATTATTTTTCCTTCATATCAAATCATACAGAAATGAAGAAAGTACCTTTTTTATGTCATGTAGGTATACAGTGAGTGTAGGTTTTAAGTTTAATACCTCCATGGATTCAAAAAAATATTTTCTTCGTTTCTGAAGACAAAGATTATTGTAATGACTGATGGCAGCTTAGTGAGATATTCACATCTTTGGAAGATAAAGCTTTGACAAAAATCAAATAGATGTCATCATTCCACCACGACATGTTTTTAACAAATTCCTGCCTCAAAAATTTCTTCAAGTTATACATGTAATATTATCATTCCAACTCTGCAAGTTTTCTACGAATTTCAGCCTCGCGAATCTCTCGGTCTCGTTCTTCAAGCTCTACTTCTTTTTTAACTTTCTGCCATTTCTGGACCATCGATGATACTTGCTTCTTCTTCAAGGAAATATTCGAGCTTCCCATCTGTAAAATAAAAGAAAATTCTTCTTTGATCCTTTTTTGTTTGATTATTGAGAAATAAAGGAAGATTAAGTTTTGGCAATCTCACAGCAAAACCATTGAAATTTCTGAAAGCTTATGCCCTGTTGTCCTTTAACACTTTCCTGTTTTACAAAATTTTGGACCTGTCCAAATTCAAAGGTTTTGCAGACAAAATTTAAAGTGGGTTTAATTTGAAAAATAACCATTCAGAAGGGTAGAAAATAGTGTGGAAAAAGAAGAAATTGCTTGTCAGGAGCAATTTCTTTTTTTTTCACAATGTTTTCTCAATCATAAAATCACAGGCAAGTAAAAAGCAGGGATTAAACAGCAAAGGGTTAATAATCTTAACAGATCCTGACATGGCCTTGACCTTATCAAATGACCTTCTATCGAACACATTTTTACATGGCCTTGACCTTATCAAATGACCTTCTATCTAACACATTTTTACATGGCCTTGACCTTATCAAATGACCTTCTATCTAACACATTTTTACAAGGCCTTGACCTTATCAAATGACCTTCTATCTAACACATTTTCAGTGATGATTGGTAAATTTGTGTCATTTATCAACCACCTTACTATCCAAATTTTTGCAGTAATGAAAAAAAGTAAGTTTTCTGGTATAGCTTTTGATAGAAAAATGAAAGTAATAAAACAATATTTCTAAAATAAGGAGCAATATAGAGTCAATCTAACTAGAAGCGTTTGAGCAGCTGAAACTTCTGAAATGGCTAAGCGAAATTAAGAGGGTTTTTTTATAAGTGTTTTCCCCATTTCTTTTTCCTAAAAGAGTGGTAAGTCACATGCTGAGATATTTCTGCAAAGAAAAAAAACTTTTTTTGATAAAAATTTACCTTGTATATTTTGTTCTAATTACATTTTTTTTTTTCATTCTGCTAAAGGTCACCTTACAGTTTTTGATTTGATTAAAATTAATGCAACAGTTCCATGAGGAAATTATTTTCCACTTTAAAGTTGGAAGTTTTCATCAAATCAAAATTTTCTTCTGAAGTCTTAATAATTTTACACCTCTGACTTCTTGTGTTGTTAGATTCTTGAGGTAACCTTTACCTTTTCTTTTTTCTTCTTTTTCTTTTCTTCTGCATTTGTATTTAGACTAGAACCTATCTCAATGTTCAACCCATCTTGTGGCTCTCCAGACATAGACTGGCCACCTTCCTCAGCACCATTTGGTTCTGTATACACTAAAAAACAATAAGACTTGTTTTAAGGTAGTCAACCTATAAAAGTTTGGGAAGGCACGATCTTGTTTATTTGTTTATTTATAGAAGATACCATAGCATATGAATATATGAGGGATGCCCCAAGAAGACAGTTAGTTGTTATGGGGATAGTCCAAGGGTACATGACGAAACTACTGCTGAGATTCACCATGATTCTTTAATGTGCTCGGTGTAAAGCACTGTCTCACGGGACCTCGGTAAGTTTGTTAGTGTGCCAGCCGGGACTGGAACCCACGTGATTGACCTTCAATTGTCTTGAAGTCCTGTGCTCTACAGACTGAGCTAATTGGGCAGACACACATGATCTTTCACAATGTTAGCCGAGGTTTCCTAATGAAATAATTATAAGATTAATGCAGTAGCACACAACTTTTTTAATCGTTTTCTTTTTTTGGATAACATTATAAAGGGTTAAGAGACTCTTGCTCCCAGTATGGTCCTTAATTATACCAGATCATATCACCTTCCAATTATTTGCTGTTCATTTACTGTCCACAACCATATATTTTGCTGTAAAATGACATTTAAATATCTTTGGCCAGTGAAATGAGAAAGGGCAAGGGTTGGCCAGCAAAACGCTAGATTTAGTTTCTTGACCTTTTTTAGGGAAAATTCTGGTTAAAGCATTAAGTCTTTTTAAGGCAGCCAATTGTTTACAATCAAAATTTTTACAAATTAATGCAAAGAATATAGAAACTCAAATAATTTTGGCTAAAAAGCAATTTTAATTTGATAAATAGGATATTTGAATTGGGTTAAAGTCCACTTTTCACAGTTATTAAGCCATATCTCAGTAGCTGTTATCAGTTATATTGCATCAGCTGGAGCATTTAACAATAGATCCCTAGTTTTTTGAGCACTAGTACTGCCATTATATTCTATCCCAGCCTCAAAGCTGCTATCTGACTTAGGTTTACCCATTAGTGTTAATCAGTTTAAAGTAAAGTTCTTAACACTAGCCCCCAGTTGTAGAAAAGATAACCATTGGTTAAGGATAGAAAGGAAGATAATTCCAAACAATCAGGGATGGATGTTATTTCAATTGAAACAACAATCGGATGAATCCTGATTGGCTGAAATTAACTTCTGGTTCAAATCTTACCAAAGTAAATAGAGTAACACCAGCCCCCAATTGTATAAAAGATAACCACTGGTTAAGGATAGACTGGAAGTTAATTTCAATCAATCAGGCTTGTTGTTTCAATTGTGCCAATGGAAACAAAAATCATGACTAGCTGGAATTAACTTTCTGGTTAAAATTTACCAGAAATATATCTTTTAAACAACCAGACCCAGCCTGTGTTCAGGATGTAAAAACATTTGGCAAACAATTTTGGCAAACATGCACATACGTGCAAAGCGGGGTATCATTTCCAAAACGTTTCGCCAACATTTTCATCCTTAATGCAGGACAGATATTTACCAGTTGGTACAGCTTTGTAGGGATCTGCTGAGTACATTTCTGGAGCTTCTGAGTAACTTTGAGTGGCTGGATCCCCTCCCTCTACAGGCATCTGGTACCCACCTTCTGGTACCCCACCAAACTCTAGGGGCTGGTCATTCTGCACATATCCTTCTGGACCGGCCACCTGACCATAGACTGGAACCTGGCAATAAATAGGGCAAAATTACCAGACTATTTCTTGTATTTCAATGAGTATTCTGAACAAGAGGGCCTTTGGCCCTGGTCCGCTCACCTGAGTCAAAGCACCTAAGGGTAACTTGTATTACTTTTGATTCAGATGATAAAGTTATTGAACTGTAACAAATTTATGTGTAAAGGAAAATAATCTTATGGTCGGACCAGTAAGATTCCACAGTCTAAGTTTTACTATTTCTGTTTGAAAATAGAAGATCCAAAATGGAATTGTTATCAGTCGTTGGTTTTTGTGCTAAGGTGAGCTTAAAACAAGAGGGCCGTTGGCCCTGGGTCGCTCACCTGAGAAAAAAGCTTCATTACCTAGGTATGTCAATGCAACCACAGAAAAAGAGATTTTCACTTATTCAATCAGATAACATTTGAAATCATCCTCCCCACCCCATCCCCCTCTGCTCCTCCCCTGGTCATTATTTATTTAAGCTTTTTTCATAAAAAGTCTGTGATCAGCTAACCTATGCCAGATATACAGGCTGAGTCTGAGACTTTTAAAGTTTTCTTTAATGAGTTGATCAATCCATGTCAAATATAAAGGCTGTAGGGATTAAAAATTCTCAACAAAGCACTCACCCCTCCCCCAAGATGCTCTGCACCTGGTGAATCTACAGTCATGATTTTAGCTAATTCAATTCTTTTAGCAATTCTTAATTCTTAATTCTTAAAGGGGATCACCTAAGGAACATTTTTACCTTATCAAATGAAAAAGCTGTAGGAATTCTGGTTCAGTAGAATTTTTAACAAAGTTAAATTTACCACAAAGCACTACCCCCTCCTCTTGGGTCTCTGCCCCTGGTCACAAAACAATCATCACTATATCTATTTTGATTAAAGTATATGAGCTGATGACTCATGCCAAATTTAGAGCCTGTAAGGTTCCAACTTCATCATCAGAAAAAGGTTTAAAATTTCAAAATTGACCCGAAATACTACCCTCTTCCCCAGTTCTCTTCACATGGTAGCCACACATTCATGGTTAAAGCTATGTAAAATAGGGTCTATGAGCTGATCTTCTGTGTCAAATATAAAGGTTGAAGGGATTCTGGTTCAGAAGAAGAAGAATGTTATGGATTTAAAAATTTTTAAGAAAGTACTACCCCTTCCCCCCGATGGCTCCCTACCTGGAAGCCCAACAGTTATGATTTTAGCTATTCTAATTATGGTCCATATGCTGATCATCCTTGCCATTTTTCAAGTCTGTAGGGCATATGGTTTATCAGAAGAAAAAGGTTAAAGATTTAAGAATTGCCCTGAAAAGCTACCCTCCCGCCCCCTGGTGCTCCGCACCTGGTGGCCAAACATTCATGATATTTGCTATTTAAGATAGGGTCTATGAGCTGATCATTCATGTCAAATATAAAAGCTGTAAGGATTCTGGTTCATCAGAAGAAGGCAGTTAAAGATTTCAAAATGTTCAACAAAGCACTACCCCCTCCCCCCCAAGATGCTCTGCACCTGGTGTCCCAACAGTCATGACTTTGACTATTTTAATTAAGGTTTATAAGCTGATCATCCATGCCAATTTTCAAGTCTGTAGGGCTCCTGGTTCCAAAGAAGAAGAAGGTTAAAGATTACAAAATTTACCCAAAGTACAATCCCCCTCCTCCCTGGTGCTCCACACCTGGTGGCCCAACAGGTATGATTTTAGCTATTTTAACAAAGGTCTATGAACTGATCATCCATGCGAAATTTTAAGTCTGTAGGACTCCTGGTTGAGAAAGAGAGGAATTTTCAAGATTTTCTGAAAATTTCACCATTGGTTGCCATAGCAACCAGGGTTTTTCATGGATTTCAAATCTTTTAGCTATTTTTGACGGGGACCACCTAAGCAACATTTCTGTAAAATTTGGTATTAATTGGCCTAGTAGTTCAGGAGGAGATGTCGTTTAAAGAAATTGTTGATGGACACTGGACGACGACCGACAGACGGACGCCAAATGTAAGGTGAGAAGTTCCATTTTATTCCAAAGCCATCGATTATGAAGTTCATAAATTGTGTCTGTTAGTATTGACCGTTATCATGATGTTCATGACATATACCTGTTGTACAAAAAAGCTCTGGCAGATGAAGATATCAAGAAGAAATCTTCAACAACAGAAATGTGACAAAGTTTAACCCTTGTCTTGCTGAACCCAGAATATTCCTGCTTTGGCAGGAGCTATAGACAAAAATCAGCCTGCACATAGGTGCAGTCTGATATTAGTCTACACCACCTGTTTCTCATTTTCAAACCAAAATTGTCAATAGATTTAGTTTTTCAAATACAAATTGACCTATAGTTGGTACTTTCAGTGCTTTTTGCCCTTTGATTTTTATGAAAATTTTCGGCCAAAATTAAATCAGCATGACATGGGTTAATGTTAGTCAGGTGATGACAAATCCCCAGATTTCCCCCTAAAAAAATGCTCAAAATTGGCAAATTATTTGAAGCAAAGTTTAACTTAGCAGAATAAGGATTTAGAGAACAATCCTACCTCGCCCCCAGCCTGAGCCTGTGCAGCATACCAGGCCTCCAGAGCCTGTGGATCTGAGTACCCCATCTCTGCAGCCTGTGCTGGATCTACATACGACACAGCACCCTCCAAATACCCTTCTGTAGTGCTGGCCACAGAACTGGGTGTGGGACCAGCATATATAGGGCCTACTGGACCTGCAACTAGTGGTGGAGAGCAGAAACATTATATACGACATTATATACATTATATATAAACATTATATATGACATTATATACATTATATACGACACAGCACCCTCCAAATACCCTTCTGTAGTGCTGGCCACAGAACTGGGTGTGGGACCAGGGTATATAGGGCCAAATGGATCTGCAACTAGTGGTGGAGAGCAGAAACATTATATACGACATTATATACATTATATATAAACATTATATATGACATTATATACAACATTATATACATTATATATAAACATTATATATAAACATTATATACGACATTATATACATTATATACGACACAGCGCCCTCCATATACCCTTCTGTAGTACTGGCCACAGAACTGGGTGTGGGACCAGTGTATATAGAGCCAACTGGACCTGAAACTAGTCGTGGAGAGCAGAAACATTACTAGGAATATTCATTTCTCAGTATTTAGTTCAGTAGTAATTTACTACTGAACTAAATACAGAGAAAGGAATATTCCTGTGAGGTACAAACAAGGACCAGCCTTTCCATAATGATGTACAGTCTAAGCTCAGTGGACATCACCACTTTGTCCCTGTCAATCGTTATTCTTCCTGAACTAAATATGTTTGCGAAACACAAATGCACCAAAAATGGCAATTTTTCAAAACCTTGAACTTGACAGATGAACTTGACCTTTGTTTTTGCAGATGCTTATTGATGAAATCCATCATCATGCAAAAAATGAGCATTGTATCTTGAATAGGCTTTAAGAAATTGGCAATGTTTTTTTTGTTTTTTTTTTAAGTATTCTGACAGACATACAGATTGAGAGATGGAAGAACAGACAGACAGACAAACAAAAGTAAAACAGTATGCCCATAATCTTATTGATGCAGAGGCACAGATAGATTATCAAGTCAAAATTACTGCCTCTGGCATTTCAGAACTTTGATTTAGATGCAATTTTATTTATCTATGAAAATTGTACTCGTTTTCAACCCTTTAGCTTAAGATAGATAGATCAATCAAGTTTTTTTGTATTCATTTGTGTGGATAAAACTACAGAGAATAATTGTTTGTTTCAGTGTAAGATAAATTTATCTATCATTGAATGAACAACATAAGCTATATTTTCATGCAGAAATATAATCATTTTTTTTCACTCAATCAAAGATTTATTGATCTCACTAAAAAAATCGTAGTGAATATATAGATAATGTTGTTCGCTTGATCTGAAAACAAAACAATTAACCCCTATACCTTACCTTGTTCTTGATCCTTTTTCTTTGATTTTTCCTTCTTTTTCTTCTTCGATTTGTGCTTTTTGTCTTTATCTTTATGTTTATCATGTTTCTCATGTTTTTCGTGTTTGTTTTCTTTAGTTAATGGAGGAGGGGGAGGAGGGGGTTTGTCTTCTTTACTCTCAGATCTGTAAATAACATATTTACATTTTTTCATCTTTATCTCTTTTTATTCATGTTTTATCATCTGTAAAAGCATTACTAGACTTTGTTTTATTGACCTATTTTACAACATGTTTACATAATAAATTGCATTTTTATTCCACTTGCAGCCAAAATGAGACTGGAATTAAGACTAATCCAAACTCAAAGAGTATCAACCATACAACCAATGTGCATTGAAATTGGAAATAGACTGCAAAACATTGTAGAAAACATTGAGAAAATTAGAGAAATTGCTGGAAACAAGCAATTTCTCTTTTTTCCTCAATGTTAATCCAACAAATCACCTTCAGTTCACAAAAATCTGATTTTATGAAAAACAGTTACATAAACATGTATAAAGCATCTATTTTTTGGCTATAACATATTTTGTCGTTTTATAAATAAAATTTTTGAATTCTTTTACAACTGTGAGTTTACTGTACATTGTCAATTTTATTGTCATTAAGGCAAGTTTTTCTGGAAATCAGATAATTTTTATACTCTTCAAGGTAAAGTTCTTTGATACTGATCAAACATACGATTTTTCTTAATGTATGTAAAAAATTCAATAAATTTTGATTGTTTTGTGAACAGTAATTGTAACTTCAGAATATCACATGCAATTCAATGAATTACTCAAAAATGTTTCTGGATAGAGACGTTGACGTCTAATAACGCAAAATCTGACTTTCTAACCAGCGCTTGCAGTTACAGATTCACTGGACAGTCCTGATAGCTCTCCATTATAATGTTGATGAAATGCCACTACTTGATTGCTTTTGTAATTGAACGTCTAGGCACATGACTCTTTTGAAAACATGTCAAGCATATGTAGGAACAACATCATAAGGTTATTGGTCGCCACAAGGCAGGCTCTATGAGACAAGCCTTTGCAAATGACTTTGTTGTTTCCTGACAGACTTTCTTGTATCTCTGGCACCACTTTAACGTGACTCGCAGATCAATCTGGCCCTGGATAATTATGTTCAACCAGGACGTTGAATACCATAACAATATTTGGGATATTTCACTCTTACAGCAACTTAAATGACGGCTTAGGTCTCCAGTCTTACTAGGATATCTGGCCAGAAATAGTGGAACCAGATCTGAGTGTTCAAGTTTTCTACTATAGAACATGTGCTACGTAAAGTCTTTAATCAACGTCTATGTTACAAAGCTTTGCTCAAAAAAAGTAATTCTGTTTTAATATAGTGTAAAGATACATTGACTTCACTGTCTTTGATTGACTTTACACACTCAAATAGATATTTTTGTCGAAGTTCAAAATCTGCATATAGATCAAATGTCAAAGAACTTTTTTTGAAGAGAATATCTATTGATTCACCCCTGTCAAGCGGAGCCCGAAATATTCCTACTTTGGCAGGAGGTATAGACAAACATCAGCCTGAACACATGTGCAGTCTGATCTTAGTCCACACCACCTGTTTTTCATCTTAAAACAGCCGAGTTTAAATTCAAATAATGTCAAAATAAATACTGACTCAGAATAAGTGCATCTAGTGCTCTTGGCACTTTGATTTCAATGTAATTTTGCTGAGGTTTTTATTCAGCATGATACAGGTCAAGTCTTACTTTTCTTTTTTCTTTGTATCTGTTTCCTCTGTCTCACTATCACTAGAACTCCCATACATCAACTGTAGACTTTTGACACTGGGGTGTTCCTCAGCTGGAGGGGGAGGGGGTGGTGGGAGGCTCACAGTGGCTAGAATATCCTTAGGTAAGCTCTTTTCTGTTCCTATAAATATTGATAAATGCAATTATCAAAATTTAGTTAAAACCCCATACATCAACTGTAGACTTTTGACACTGGGGTGTTCCTCAGCTGGAGGGGGAGGGGGTGGAGGGAGGCTCACAGTGGCAAGAATATCCTTAGGTAAGCTCTTTTCTGTTCCTGTAAATACATGTATTGATAAATGTGGGCCGATTTAAAGGGAGGTAAGTTGCATTGGACATGCAAATTAGAGAGACAGAGTAAAATGGCTAATGATAGTCCATATAGATTTACCCATTTAAGTTTGATGATCCTTTTCACTGAATAGATCACGTCTGCCTGTGTGCTCATTTCCTTACAAATGTCATTCTTAAATTTTAGAAAACTCCCATACATCAACTGTAGACTTTTTAGATTGGGGTGTTCCTCGGCTGGAGGGGGATAGGGTGGCGGGAGTGAGACAGTCCCTAGAATATCATTCGGTAAGCTCTTTTCTGTACCTGTACAAATATACCTACCTTTGGTTACATTATTTTCATGTAAATCAATTGAACTTATGCTAATTTAATCAATTTACGGTTGGTAATATTTGCAAGTTAAAAGATTCATGTCTTAACAGGATCTCTGAGTTGTACCGTCTTTTTTTCAACAAGGAAAAAGATGTAGTCTGAGGCAATGATCACTGATGGTAGGACGATTAAAGCAATTTCAAAGCTGAAGTTCCCAGGTTTAAGAATCAAAGCTACTACAGGCATTGGTTTATCAAATCATGGGCTCGTAATATGACAAATTGACAGGCAATCTGCAATAAGTCGTCTGCATCGGTGTTGAACTGCAATTATCTTTAAGAAACCCACCTGTTGGTCCTAGTATTTTAACCTCAGAAAAACATTTAAGAACAAACTATAGTTTGATAAGGATGGCTTATCAACACCCTTTTGCCTTTGAAACACTCAGAATTTTGTTTCCCTAAATTTCTCGGACATCTGAAAGATATGCTGGACCACTGGACAAGCATTGAAAATCCAGGACTGTCCTGAGAAATCGGGACTTATGGCATATCTGTTAATATCAAAAGGTAGAAAATATTGTTTTTAATGAAGAAAATACTGGAGTTCAGCATTTTCTTGTTTAAAAACAGTGTTTCCTCAAATTTGATTGATTTTCTTTTTTGATGAAATGATATTTTTGTTCCGGGACAAGTAGAAAATCATCTTTAACTTGTCCAGGGACAAAAGAAGAAATATCATATTTCTGTAGAAGGGAAACAAATTCAAAACAAAATGTTTTATAACTTACAACTTGCTGACACTTTCAATCAGTGGTTCTAAAATAAGTTGTGTCCATTAAGCTGCACAGAAAAGTAGATTTTCATGACAAGGTTGTCCAAAGACAAGTGAAAAAATCTTACGAGGAAAAAAAATTCTTAAACATTTCGCCGTTTTCTGATATTCCATGTAATCTATTAGCAACATCAATTTTGTTTTCAATATTTAGCAGACTCTTCAAAATTTAAAGCACAAGTAGGTTTTAAATATGGACAAGTCACTTTGTGATTGTTACTTGTCCATGGACAAGCAGACTTTTAAAATATTTCAGAAACACTGTCAATGCAGGTCACAATAAAATAAAGGAAGCCTTTTGTAAACTAGCATATTATTAAACCCTTGCCATGCTGAACCCAGAATATTCCTGCTTTTGCAGGAGCTATAGACAAACATCAGCCTGCACATATGTGCAGTCTGATGTTAGTCTACACCAACTGTTTCTCACTTTCAAACCAGAATGGTCAATACATTTAGTTTTTCAAATAAAAATTGACCTACAGTTGGTACTTTTAGTGCTTTTGTCCTTTGCTTTTGATGAAAATTTTTAGCCAAAATTTATTCAGCGTGACAAGGGTTAAGCCAAAGATTCTTACCCTTTGGTCTGTCACTTGTAGAACTAATCTCAGTGTCTGGCTCTGATTTAGGTTTGATCTTGCCCTCTCTTGCCTTTTCATCTTCAATCTTGATGTCATCTGCGTCAGGATAGTCCCACTGTGTCTTCCCCGTCTGTTTGTGTGTGTAGAAATATCTCCTGTAATCTCTGATTGGATGAAATATCAACCAATCAAGAGGGAGAAAAGAAAAGTAATGGATGAGATAGAAATCAAACTTATTCAAAACAGATCTCAAAAAGTATTTGCCACCAAGGTCACTGTGGCACTGGATCTCAATTTATGTTAACCCTTGTCATGCTGAATATAAAATCTTGGCAAAATTACAACCAAATCAAATTGCTCAAAGCACTGGATGCACCAAATGTGAGTCAGTACTCATTTTGTATATTTAATTTTTAAGCTTTCCTAGTTTCCATAAAGGAAAAACAGGTGGTATGGACAAAGATCAGACTGCACATATGTGCAGGCTGATGTTTGTCTATAGCTCCTGACAAGGCAGGAATATTCCGGGCTCAGCATGACAAGGGTTAACAAACTGTAAATGTATGTCACTTTGGGGTCATTCTAGCTTTGATATGCTTGTCGTCAGTGATATTTCTATTTCATATCATACAATGTCCAAATTAAGCTTGCATCCTGCATGAGGGCTGTTTCTGATGTGCGAGACATATAGCTTGTGTAATCAAGCCTTAATGTATGGGTATCTGTCAGAACAGACTTAATCTTGATCATTACTCTGTTAACATAGGTACATTTTAAAGGGGATGTTTGTGTTCAGATTTAAACACTAGAGAGAGTATTCTCTGTGAAATCAGTTTTGGTTTTTATCAAAAGTCAAGAAACAATATACATGTCTACTGAGGACAAATTTTGTTGACTCCTTAAATCTGTTTTATACAGAAAGGTCCTGTATAATCTCATATTAATATATTTTTCTTTAATTCTTCTCTTTCATGAAAGGAACTATTTGCAATCATTGTTAAAGGAGGTCCAAAGTCAAGGTCAACCAGCTTTTTACCTGTAAACTAAACAAATCATTACTTACCATAAAAAGAACCATAATACTAGATGTTTAATCATATGCATAAATAAAATGAGCCTGTGTGTGAGATTTCAAACAATTTCAAAAATGGGCAAAGCTTAGACTCTGACCAGCCTGTGCATCGGCAGTCTGAACAGAGTCTTAACTATGCATTTATTATAGGAATGAGTGTCTTTTTCACTGCATTTATTGGGGTATAAAGTGCAATTGCCTTAGCACATGGCAAATAACGCCCGTAGGGCGTTATGTTTAAGCCATGTGCTAAGGCAATTGCACTTTATACCCCTATAAACGCTGTGAAAAAGACACTCTGCCCTTATAATTGCAATCCTCTTGGTCTAAGAAATTATTAAAATACTCGGCTAAACATTAAAGTTTCGAGTCTACTTTTCTGCGTGTATTGCACAATCTAATTTTAGATCGTGTATTTTTTTTCTCGCTATCGAAGTTAAACGGCATAAAGTTAAACAAATGGTACACAAATAAACGACAATTTGACATTCGTAGAGGTACTTATGATCTAAACATAATTTTGACAAGTAATTCTGCATTTTAAACCGAAACTATCGTGATCGGGCTTAACTGAGAGGGTTGCTTGGTGGTCTTCGTCGACTCGCTGTAAACATCGACTCAGAATCCGAACTGCATGCTTTTGATCATAAATTCTTTCGAAAATATCTTAATTTCTGAAATATTAAACATCAATATTACTATATGGAAGGGGAACGAGGTGTTTTCGAGTTCCTAAAACTTTTCACAGGACATGCAGATCGAAGGTCGGGGGTTTCCCGATAGACCTATTGCATTTTATACAGAAATAAAGTGCAATGGATTTCCCCACGTGATGCGATTTAAACCAATCAAAATTCTTTATTCTATTAGATTGCAATTATTAGATGGATAAGGTCTCAAAGTATCGATAGACAATCAGGTAACTCTATATTAACAGTTTGTGGCTCTCTAGGCCTCTCACAAACATTTCAAATTGGTCAATTATGTAGCTAATACTTAAAGAACAATATACCATTTTTGTAATTTTCTCAGAGATATTTTTTCATCCAACTTAAACTAAAGGCTTCTGAAATCAATTTGTTCTAACTTGTCAATTTCAAATCAAATTAGAATACACCCTGGAAATTAAATCAACATTTGTATGTCACAGAATACCCTGAAACATAAGTGTTCAAATATTTGACCTTGATAAACAACCTTGACCTTTTTAGATGATCTTGACCTAAGTATAAGCAGATGCATATACATGAGATCTATCTTCTTGACAATTATGAACAGTGGATCTTGAAAAGGCTTAACAAGAGTGCTGGAGTCACAAACTAGAGCTGTCACAAAGCTGACTAATACTCCCCACCAGCGCTTTGTCCAAATATAAGTGCTATTAGTACAGGATGTTTTGGTTTTTTTACAAATATTGAACATTCAAGCCTGTGATAAGCATGATGTGACCCATTACACAAAAAGAAATAATATTTGGTTCTCGAGAGGGTCTGGAGACGAAAATTGAACAAATGCTGACTTTGACCTTGACCTTTGATCAAAACAATAGGGCACTTTTTTAGGTCATAAGAAGCATTTGTATGAAGTTTCATGATTCAAGGTCACTTGGTTCTTAAGTACATGTAAGAGTCCGGAAACTGAATGGTCTACAGATAGACGGACGGACAGGGTATAAGCAATATACTCCCTCTTCTTTGTAGGTGGGGGGTATAAATATACTGCAAATTAATCAGCCATCAGAAAATCACCAAACCCTGACAATATGCCCCAGATTAGGGGCCTGTTTTACTAAACATCTTATGATCAATTTTTGGTTAAGTCAAAAATTAAGGTTGCGTCTTCAGTAGTTACTAATATGGAATTCTGCCCTCTATCATCTCATTGGAATTATCTTCTAAAGATGATTCCAATGAGAAATTGCAAGGTAGACTCTAACAACGAATGAAAACACCAGGTATGTTTTGTGATTTTGACCTACAATTTATTTTTTCCTGGTGACATGGAACAATCTGGGAAAATTTGGAACACCTTTTATAATTGGGAAGGAGTTATTTTCAAAAGACATGGATGTATGGGCGTACATACCAACATCAGGACAGGTAGAGAAAATGATTCATATTTCTCCACATTTTTCCTCCTCTGAATAAAAAGGTTTGAAAAGTTTTGAAGAGTTGGTATTTTGGTAAACTTTTGCAGACAGATAGACAGGACAACAGTAAAATAACAAGCCCCCAATCATTCTAAGCAGGGGTATTAATTATAGCCACCTGAAAAATAATGAAATAAAATCAAATAATGCTTACTTTATATTGACTAAATTGCTAACAAAGAAATATATTCTTTAACGCAAATAGTCGCTTTTTTCATCCATCTGTTATCCGGCATCTCTCTAAATTCTTTTTACTATTCTATTAACTATTTTCACTTCTAATCTTTGCTTTGGCAATCAGGTGATTAATTGCCAGCAGACAAATAATTCAAACATACATTCATTTGTTATGAATCTAGTCATAGAACTATGGGTTTATAGAAGTCACATTCACTTTCGACTTTAGCTTTTTACAAACATATACATAGGTAATATATGCTTGGCTTATACACATCCTATGCTCACAGCAAGAAGCTGTAGACTAAATTCCTTATATCACTTCTAGAGCCATCAATATGTAACTATTCTTTTAATGAGTTAGGGAATATTCTGTCAAACTTAAGGAAAATGCCGTTAATAACAGCAGATTTATTATAAAGTAATAGTCTCAAACAAAGACTAACAAAGACGACAACATGGCTATAGAAATGTCATTTAAACAGTAACACTTGTGATTAGCGACCACTAAGGGAACCACCAAAAAGCGGTCATTTATGAAAATGATTGCTGAATACACGGTTTGTTTACAAAATAAGAAATATAATTTTGATTGAAAATGTATATAATTTCGAAATTCTTACTACTTCTATGCTGTTAAAACTCAAAAGAATCCTCTCATAGAGACGATTTTAGAGGGTTTTAACAATATTGGATTCATGTAAAAGAATTCTTTTACCAGTGATTTCTACTTTTTAAGATATTTTGATTTAAAGAAAGGGGATTTTGAGAACGGTCGCTTAATAAAAATGGTTGCTAAATACAGGTGGTTGCTAGAGCAAGATTGACTATAATAAGTTCTTCAGTGCCAAGGTTTAATTTATCATTAAACTCATAGTTTATGGAATCATCTTGTCATAAGAATTGTTAAGCTTCTGACTGTATGTGGGCAGGAGCAACTGATTTGAAACAGTGGTATAATTTGCAAACAATTCAGTCATCCTGAATGCAGGGAATGTTCAGATTAGAACTAAATTGGTATAGTGACTCTGTATTTTTACCATTATCTTAAATTATCAAGCACAATATGTCTTTTAACAATGTTGGTTTCAGCATACCAGTACTTTGTCAATGTTATGTGTATTTTTCTAAGTTTTGGCTAAAATTGTCAGTCCATGTTATGCTTTTCAGACTAACAATCAGATCAACAAATTGCCTCTAATCTTATCAATAGGGGCTTTACTTTGTATTATCAGGAAAAATAGAAAACAAAATGATAGTTGAGTGTCTCAATATCATAGTTTATTGCTGAAAAATAACAACACATGTCAAAATGAACTGTGACAACAAATGATTTATTAACATTGCCCATGAAATTTAACCTTTTTTTGATGTGATAAATTTCGTAGAAATGTGAAATTAAGCATGTTTGAATTATGCAAGAAACACATATATGCCCATGATGTTAAAATGTATTTGTGTTACTAGAAAACATTTTTAATTTTGATAAATAAATCTGTTTTAGCATTGAAGAAATGAGATTTTTTTCGGACAAACAGATAGACAAGGCAAATCAATATTAAAACCCTATATTTTGAAAAAAATACTTTTTAAACAATGCTTTCTTAAATGCAATCTTTTATCACACAGCCATTTATTTGTCTCATATTTAGAATAAAATAACATTCAGTCTTGAGGATAAAAGTGTCCTATAGAACTTTTATGAAGTGCATTACTTATGGAAATGGGCAATGGCAAAATGTAAAGGTGATAGTTTAGGTGATCAACTTACGTGAGAGTACCATGTTGCATACCTCTAACTTCATACACACAGTAGGGCCATTATCTCTGTCAGGATTGGTTGTTGAATGTCATGTGACCACCAGCAGGTGCTTGTTTCCATGTCAACCATCTCCAACAATGTACACACACAAGAACACAGGGTCAATCATACACATGTTGTTTCTCAGTTGTTGTTTTTTTAATGTAAAGTCAAGCCTTAGCTGTCTATAAAGGTCACAAAGTCAGTCAGCAAGCTTTTGGGAATACACTGAATTTGTTTTCTCAATTAAAAAATCCGGATTCATTTTTCTTAAATTTGAACTAATGTATGCCTGTGAAAGTCTTGATAAAAGTTTCACATTTCAAAATATTCTATCTTTCACATATCACAACAGTTTTCAAGAATAATTCATTGAAGAGATTCTTCTAAATCCTTTATACTCTAGTCTAACAATTATTCATTTCTTTCATTTCAAATTGTGATCAATATTTGTTCAATTCAATTTAAGTTTGACATTTCATTTTGTTAGTTGTGGTTGTGGAATGTCTTGATTCATATACATAACCAAATGACCAAAAGTTCTGATGAGACTTATACAAAACAAAAAGATGAGTAAGACCAAAAGATGAGTAAGTAAAGTTAATGCCTGTGTTTTTACTAAAGTCTTACACTATATCTTACACCATATGCCCCTCAATAAATGCCACTCAGAAGTAATGAAACAATTTTTCCTCTATTTAAGTTGATCAGGTTTATGAAATGAAATAGTTATATTTATTGTGCACTGCACATTCTCATCAGTAAGATCTATCTATAAATAAAGTTTCAAGTTGATAGCTTTTATACTTTAGCAGATATGCTGCGGACAAAATCTACGTATTTAAAATAACAAATGGCAATACCTCAATAATTATGAAAGCAAGTTTGACTGCCTCAATGGCCTTGTGGTAAATGCACTCGACCCGTGACCTGGAGGTTCGTGGTTCAAGCCCCACTGTCGCTTGGTTGTGTTTATGGGCAAAACACTTAATAGCCAGCCCCAGTTCACCCAGCTGTAAAATTGGGTAGCAGTAGGTTTAAACCACTGCCTCTCTCTCGGGGACGTGAAAACATCAGGATTGAATGTTTGAGAGCGATTCAATAAGCTTAAGCTTTCGTTGCAATCAAACTTGTATAAACTAAGAGTTGTAGTTCTTGTGCACTGCACTTGTCCTCTATGAGATCTATCCACCTAAAAAGTTTCAAGTTGATAGCTATTAAATTTTCAGAGATAAAGCTTAAGCTTTCGTCGCAATCAAACTTGTATAAACTAAGAGTTGTAGTTCTTGTGCACTGCACTTGTCCTCTATGAGATCTATCCACCTAAAAAGTTTCAAGTTGATAGCTATTAAATTTTCAGAGATATGCTCCAGACAAAATCGAAATATTTACAACAAAAAAGGTCAATAACTCCAAACTTATGCAATCAAGAGTTGTAGTTGTGCACTGCACTTCTTCTCTATGAGATCTATCCACCTATAAAGTTTGCAGTTGATAGTTTTTATACTTTAGCAGATATGCTCCAGACAAAATCTAAATATTTAAAATAACATATGAGACCTATCCACCTATAAAGTTTCAAGTTAATGGCTATTGTCCTCCATGAGATCTATCCATCTATAAAGTGTCAAGTTGATTGCTTTTAAATGTATAGGCAGTTCAAACTGTTTTGCGCTGAGCCATCGAATTTATTTCTTCTAGCAAATAGAAGATACATTATAATGTAACACATTCTTGATTGCCAATAGAAATACAACAAACTGACTGACAGAAGCACTTCTTGCATATGCACAACCTAAATTTAAGAGGAAAACGCCTTGTTACTAGCAAGCTGACAGGGAAAGATTTGGTTTGAAAATTAAGCTCCAACTTACACAGGCATCAGTCACAACATATTAATCACAGAAAACTATCACCATTTGATAGCTGTCTGTGACCTTGACAAAATTTCATTGCAAATCAAACCTCAAAAGTATGATTAATGGAGTATGAGCCAAACATGACAAACTCAGTGTATTCAGGGGGGATAACTCCACATATAAAATGTTTCGTACCTGTCCCACGAGCACACCCAGCCAGTCGGGGCAGCGCTACCTTCATACTGTTCAAGTTGCCAATTAGCCTCACGTAATTTTATCAAGAAATGATTTGTTGTTAGACCACCAGCTTGCCAGTCCTGATGTCTTGTCTGAAAAGGAAATATATCAGGTTCAAATTTGATTTTTGTTTAAAATACAGTCAATCTTGCTCGAGTGACCATGTCTATGAAGCAACTTTTTTTATCAAGCTACCATTTTCAAAATGCCCTTCATTATTCAAAATATCTTAAAAAGTATTTCTAATAGGTTAAAAAATTAATATTAATGAATCCTTCATTGTTAAAACTCATTAGAATCCCAGAAATGTTGGGAATTTCAGCAAGACCGAAGTTCAAAGTGGTTTCTTTCAATGTTAAAGTCCATGATCTCATAATATCTGTTTGAGTAGTAATTAAGAAATATAAAACCTTTTTTGTTTTAATTGCATGTATAAGGTTAGGGTAAAGTGAAAGCCTACAAGCAGATGAGGTTACCAATGGAATTTCTTTGTATCAAACATGAAGTTTTTCTTTAAAATTTTTCTTAGTCCACAAAAGGTCAAGATCAAGGTCAAATTGTGAAGGACCTTGGTCTCTGTAGAAGCCTTTCACCTAGTGAGTATGTGTATGAAGTAATAATGTCCCTAGAGTAAAGCATTCGGACAATATAAGCAAAGTTAAATTTTTGGTTAAGTTTTTCAGTTTAAGTTTTTCCAAGTCCATAAAAGGTCAAAGTCAAGGTCAAATTGTCAAGGCCCTTGGTTTCTGGTGAAAGCCTTTCATCTGGTGACTATGTATATGAAGTAATGATGTCCCTAGGTTAAAGCATTCAGAAAATATAAGCAAGGTTAAAGTTTTTGGTAAAAGAATTTCGGTTAAAGTATTTCTAAGTTCATAAAAGGTCAAGGTCAAATTATCAAGGACCTTGATCTCTCACAAAAGCCTATCACCTAATGAGTATGTATATGAAGTAATGATGTCCCTAGGTTAAAGCATTCAGAAAATATAAGCAAGGTTAAAGTTTTTGGCTAAAGTTTTCAGTTAAAGTTTTTCTAAGTCCACAAATGGTAAAGGTCAAGGTCAAATTGTGAAGGACCTTGGTCTCTGGTGAAAGCCTATCACCTGGTGAGAGTTTATATATGAAGCTATGATGTCCCTAGGTTAGAGCATTAAAAAAATGTATGCAAGGTTAAAGTTTTAGTTAAAGTTTTTTGGTTAAAGTTTTTCTAAGTCCACAAAGGGTCAAGGTCAAGGTCAAATTGTCCAGGACCTTTGTCTATGGTGAAAGCCTATCACCTAATGAGTGTGCATTTGAAGTAATGATGTCTCTAGTTTAAAGCTTACAGAAAATATAAGCAAGGTTAAAGTTTTTTTGGTTAAAGTTTTTGGATAAAGTTTTTGGTTAAAGTTTTTTTGAAAGGGTCAAGGTCACAGTCTAAAGGTCATTTCGACATGGATGTTGGTCTCAAATGAAAGCCTATGCCCTAATGAGTGTTTCTGTAAAAAAATAAAGCCTCTAGGATAAATATTGATAGAAATAAACAAGAGCTGTCACTGTAAGATGACAATGCCCCCAACACCGCTTTGATTTAGAAGTTATGGCCAATGTTAAAGTTTTTGGACGGAATGACGGACGGACGGACAGACGGACAAGTCAAATTTATGATGCCTCCCTATCGGGGGCATAAAAACTTTTACCTAATGCGGACGCCGACACCGACGCTGACATCCGAGGGTATGACTTTCGTCCCGGGCGAGCTAAAAAGAACTTTGACATGAAGGACCCTTTTTCCATGACACGGCTGAAATTCACCTAACTGCAACAACATGCACAAATTCAGGTAAAAATGAACATTTCTTAGAAATTTCTTTCAAATAAGTCCATAATCAAAGGAGGAGTAGTGTTCACAAGAATTTTTACATGGAGGCTCCTTTTTTAATGGGGCAGCTGTAATTCACCAAACCACAACTATATAAGCAATGTCAGGTAGCTAGGAACATTTGTTGAAAGTTTCATCCAAATCATTCTATAAACAGAGGGAAGTTGCGTTGGGTTCAAAAGAAGTTTTAAAAGTAGGCCCCTTTTTCCATGACACTGCTAAAATTCACTAAGCAAACCATGACAATATGCCCTAGGTCAGGTGACTAGGAACATTTTGTGGAAGTTTCATCAAAATCAGTCCATAAATGAAGGAGGAGTTGCGTTCACAAGAAAAGTGGATGGACCGATAGACGGAGAAGATGACACCAATACACGACTGCCTCCGGCGGCATATAAAAATTTGTGACAGTTTCAATGTCTTAGATCAAATTGATTATAGCACATCTCATTGTAGGAAACAATGGAATGAAATAATACTGAAGTTCATCTATAAATAATTTAGTTTTAGTTGTGTTCACCAGTGTTCTGATTTGCTGAAAAGTTGGTTGATTTTATCCCTAATGAAAACAATTTTGAGTATGCAGATGTTTGGTAAGCTTCCACAAAAAGTATTCCCGCTAGAAATCTGTTTCTTAACTGACAAATCTTATCACACTCATGTATGAATCCACTTTGTGTATTAATACAGTGTGATTAGGTTTTTAGTTTTACACTTCATTGAACTCAACACATACTCTCTTCATCTGCTAAATATAGAGGTCATTGTCCAGCCAATATCAGACAGACATATTCAAGTGCACATTAATACACCAGTACATATACAACAAGGTCAAGTTGTGGTGACCATCATGTAACCCTGTCAAACCAAAAAGAGGCTCAACAAAAACAACAAGAAACCCACCTCTAATTCTATAAGCAGTATCTGAAGCTTGGACAGCCCTTTTTTAGAGACTTCCAGGAACTCAAGTTTACTCAGAGCTAACTCTGCTAGCTGCAATGCTTCAAGCTGTAAATAAAATACATTTTAAATGCTTTTTGGTGACTTTAAAAGGAAAAACTTTAGATTATCATTTGAAATTACAAAAATATTATATCCTGCTTTCATTCATATTTCACCTCTTTTGACTATAAAGCTTTTAAAACAAATGTCATGGCGTTGCATAGCAATCACATGCAAAATGATGCACTTTTAGAAAATATGTCCATTAATATTCATGTATTTACCTTAAAGAAATAGAATTATCGTTTGGGTTTTGAGTAAGATTGAATAATATTTCTATGAGTGAACAACAAAAGCAATATTTTTACATTGGGCTCCTAATCTTCAGAAAATAAAGCTATCTTTTATTGTTCACTCATTAAAATATAAATCTACCAAACAATGAAACAAATAATAATCCTCAATTCTTTTTAAATATAATATCCATCTAATAGTTGTTTGACAGAAATTAGAAGGGTAATTTTCATAAATTCGAATCTTGTTGACAGAAATTTTGTAGTATATAGTTATTGTTTTCATAATATAGACATGTAGCTTTGATGGCTTACATGTATACTGCAAATCAAGTATATGTCTGTCTGCAAAGTAACACTATGATTATGTTTAAAAGGTAGTGGACCTGGGGCCCGTTTTACTAAACTTCTTACGAAAAAATTAATCTTAAGTCAAAGTCACAAATAGAACCTAGTGTTTTTATTCATTACTAGATTTTACCTTGCAATATCTCATTGGAATCGTCTGAAGTAGACCTCATTGGAATCGTCTGAAGTAGACGATTCCAATGAGATAATGCATGGCAGAATTCTATTTTTAGTTACTTTTGTAGATGCAACTTTAATTTTTGACTTTTTGACAAAAAAATTATCGTAAGATGTTTAGTAAAACAGGCACCTGTTGTAGTTCTGCAATGGCTCCAAAGTCACAAGCTTTTTACAGTGTTAACCAGGAAGGAGAAAATACTTATAACTTTATTCCCAATAAAATTCATGTCATGTGTTTTAACTTTGTACACAGATAGCTCCATCCATTTATTATACTCAATGTCATCTTTAGCAGGGACATTGAGGATTTTTACTCCATATAACCCACATGCTAAACAATGGAATGAAATAATGGAATGCTTTCTGCAAATTTTTCGAAATGTTAAAATCATTACTTGTGAATTAATTTTACATCCAGAAATATGCTTTAAAACTATTCTACACCCAGGAAAGGACAATTAAACTAATTTCATAACTGTAAATTATGAAGGTTCCCACTCAGATTTTACTTTTTGCATATATTTCATTAACAAGAGACATACAGAAACTGGATGAAGTGATTGAAAAACATACTCTGGTCACTGTGAGTAGAAATTTTTTTTTTTTTTGGGGGGGGGGGGGGGATGTCAGATAAGATAAATCATGCACAGTTGTAGAAGAAAATGTTCACCTTTTTCATCTCGATATCCCGTATATCTGCAGGTCTTGTGTCTTCTGGATCTGAATCTCCTGTTGAGATGAAAGATTAAAGTTAAAACTTGGGTATAAGGGCATATACTATCTTTATCTTAGGTAGTTGACCAGTAATAGTTCCACAACATTTTGGGAGTAATGAACTTAAACTGTGTTAACCGAGGTTTCCAAATGATTTCATAAGGAAACCTCTGTCAACATTGAGAAAGATTATGAGTTCCAAAATGTTGGGGAACCATAATGATTCAACTACCTAAGGACAAAATGAAGAACAAGAATGACCTGGGGATGTAATATACATTGTGTACAACATGCTTTGAATACATGATGTTTTAATGCTTTTTGATCAATAGTTTATAATGTCATTACACTACTAATCCTGTGTTTTTAATCATACATTTCTGTTGTTTATACATTAGAACCTCTGAATTTAAAAGATCCCAGAACAAAGAGACAATAGTGTTGTTGAATAAACAATGAAGAGGACAAAGTGTTGTTCAATGGGTATCATCAATTACTGTCTTAAGGCAGTTGACCTGTAATAGTTCCACCACATTTCAGAAGTAATGAAAGTGTTAAAATTGAGATTTCCTAATGATTTCATTAGGAATTCTCAGTCAACATTGTTAAAGATTATACATATTGAAATGTTATATTATCTTAATTAAGAAAACATATGTACAGGCTTTTTTTCTCCAATTTGCATATGTATTTACATTTTTCAGAGAGCAACTCAAATAGTATTTCAAGCTGTAGATACAGTTAAACTTCAGTAGCTTGAACACCTTGGGGACCTGATAATTTGTTCGAGAGATCGGTTGTTCGACCGATCCAAAAATCTATAAAGGTACCAGAAGATGGAAATGCGCCACATCCGGTAATACGTCGTATCCGAATATACGTATACTTATTTGGTTCTTCAATTTCACTTTTTAATTCACTGGTTTTTAGGTTTCTAACGATTGATCCACAGGATTTGTGTTTGAAAATGAATAAAGAAAAAAAAAGATAACATAACTTTCGAATACAGAGGTTTATTGTTGCATTCCCTTTGTTTACAAAAAAGGCTACCTGTTACGTACGCAGCTTCAATTGCAAAGGAAAATTAATTAAAGCCAAATTTAAACACCGTTCAAATGTTAAACTTTAAACGTTGGTCAAGTATATAAATTTACCTCAGTCTTTGAGAAAATGTAGATCCGTCTACATTTAAAAACCCAGTTTCTACATGAGTCACTCGTTCGGACCCTTCTTGTCATACTTTCAAGCATACGTTTTGTATCTGTATGTCTTTTGACATCCCTAAGTTAACTAGTCGCCGTAACATCAATAAGAGACAATATATAGTAATGAATACTAAACAGCAGATGGCCAAAAAACAACTTAATTCAATTTAATAAAACAGTGTATTTTTCACAGAATGTATAATTATGACACACGGTGCGTAATTGACAATAAGGTGTCAAAAAAGGATTACAAGTTGAAAAGTGTGAAGATGGCCGAAAAATGACATCTTGTTATTAGTGATAGACCCTTTGTTCGAATTTTTCCAGGTGAAATATAAAGCATTTTTTACTTCCGGACTGAGTAATGTGTTCGAGAGTTCGACCATCCTGCTGTACGAGTTTTCCGAGGTCGAACACTATGGATTATGAGCGAAATCTGCCGTGACTGAGATCCTTGTTTGAATTTTCCCTAGTGTTCAAGGATACCCCTGTTCGAGAGACCGAAGTTTGACTGTATAACATTTTGACAGTTTACATATTCTGTTTCTTTTTTCAGAGCCAAGATAAGTATAATCTGGACTCACCATTTTGATCATATTTTGTTCTACCATGGCCATAGTCCACAACCTGTGATCTTCTTTCTTCTACATAGGCCAACATCTCTTCTGTTGGGGGCGGGGGCTTGAGTGATGGCCCATCACCATAACTACAGGATAAAAATTAATAGATTATTGTTACATAAAAATATGCTTACTGCAACCATAGATAAAACATTTGCTATACTACAGAAGGGGCCCGAAACTATGAACAAAATTAATATGAGTATTGCAACTTTATAAGTAATGTTATCATTCTTCATATACTTTCACAGATAGATGGACTAACAAGAGCACCTCCAACGAGTGCAATGATCAGCTGCAGGTGCTGGATAATGCAAACAAGAGGGCCAGAATGGCCCTAAACCACTCACCTTGATTTTATTGGTCCAGTGGAACCCATCTAAGTAACTTTCTGACAGAGTTTCATTCACATTTGCCTAGTTGTTGAAGAGGAGATGTTATTCCAAGAACTTAAAGTGAAAATTGACCCTGCCCACCCATTCTTTACTTAAGGACTCAAAATAAGCCCCCCCCTACCATGCCCATATTTTCGGGCCAAACAAAATTTTGCAAACTAATTTTGAAGAGGGTCATCATAGCAGCAATATTTTGGTAAAGTTTCATTGAACTCGACCCAGCAATTCAGAAAGAGATATTGTTCAAAGATTTCGGGCTCAAAATAAGCCCCGCCCTACCACACCCATATTTATGGGCCAATCAAAATTTCGCGGACAATTTTTGAGAAGGGTCACCCAAGTGACATTCCGGTAAAGTTTCATTGAAATCAGCCCAATGTTTCAGGAGGAGATGTTGTTCAAAGATTTTGGGCTCAAAATAAGCCCAGCCCTGCTACGCCCATATTTTTGGACCAATCAGAATTTTGCGAACAATTTTGAAAGACTCTTACAAAAATGCTTCAAGAGTTATTCCCCTTTATAGTCTGGATCGCTCTTCTGATGGTGAACACACATGCCAAGTTCATGAAGATGTTTTCAATAACAACAAAGATATGACCAAGGTTAAAGTTTGTCCCACCAACGCCCAAGCAAACAGTGCCAAGGTGGTCACAATAACTCAGGTTTTTCTCCGAAAACAGCTGAGCTAATAAAATGGTGTATCACAAACTTCCACAACAGAAGTTTGGAAAGTGCTCAGAAAAGACATTCCTTGCAACATTCTTTGTCTCCCTGGGTATAAATGAACATTGTGGAAAATGAAAAAAATGCTTTTGCATTAAGGTAGTGGACCCATAAATGTTCTATCATGTCTTGGGAGTAATGAGCTTTAACAATGTTAACTGAGGTTTCCTAATGAAACCACGGTCAACATTGCTAAAGATCATGTATTCCGAAATGTTGCGGAACTATTATGGGTCCACTACCTTAACAAACAATTTCTTAACTTTCCATAATATTTCTATACAGGATTATTGACAATAACTTGGACAAGTCTAAAATTTTGTCAACAGAAAAAGAAACAAGAAAACGGAATTCAGCCTACCCCTCATGATATCCTCCTCTCCTATCCCAGTTATCGTACATTCCGCGCTTCGTATAAAAATCGTCCCTTTCACGTAGATGATGTCGATCATCCTCACCATGGTAACGCTTTCTTGGCTCATCCAGATCCTGATCTACATCATCTCTCTCCCTTTTGGAGCTTCTACTAAAACTACTAGCAACAGTTTTTTCTAACTCTTTAGCCATCATTTCTTCGATCAATGCCTTTTTCTTTCTTCTCTCTTTCTCAAGTTTTAGCTCCATTTCCATCTTTAATCTCTCTTTTAGAGTTAATTTAGGAATTTTCACTTCATCACTTTCTTTATTTTTCTTCTCTCTATCTTTATCTTTACTCCTCTCTCTATCTCTGTCACGATCACGATCTCTGTCTCTGTCACGATCCCTGTCTTTATGTTTTCCGTGTTTTCTACGATCATCGTCCCGATGTCTGTCCCTGTGTCTGTCTTCTCTCCTGTCATCATCTCTCCGCCTTTTGTCTTTGTCCTTCTTTCTATCTTTGTCATTCTCTTTTTCCTTCTTTTTCTCTTCTTCTTTCATTAACTCTTGCTAAAATAAGTAAAACAAGAGATGTTTCAAAACATTTATGCCCCCAATAAAAGCAGGACAATAGCAGGCAATAACTCACAAAATAAGATGAGTAGAGTTATGGTTCTTGTGTAAGATCTATCCACCTGTGAAGTTTCATGATTCTAGCTTGCATGCTTTATGAGATATACTCCTGACAAAACATGGACTACAAACCGACAGACAGACCAATAGACAAGTGCAAAGCAATATACCCCCTCTTCTTTGAAGGGGGGCATAATACGCCTGTCACTTTTTTTGAGAAAACACTACATGACAGGGTACAGAAAATACATGTACTTTATTGACCTTAAGTATTCAAACAAACAGGTCCAAAAAGTATGGAAAACTCAACTCTGGGCCTGAGGTTATAGAATTTTCTCTGACTTGGAATTAAGATTAAAGCCATTATTCTGTTTTAGTACTTATATAAATGTACGAACATAAAAAAAATCATTAAAAAGTTGTTATGAATAACACTTATAAATATACGCTAAATTTGAGAAAATTCTCAGTTGAGCACAACAGAAGTTTTATAACCTCCCGCCCAGAGCTTCTTAAGGAGCAGTCTACATCGTGTGCCTTTCACTTAGCCCCAGCTCAAAGGATTCCAGAAAAAAAAGTCTGTTTCAGATAAAATCTTATATATAGCATGATGTGTAAGTAGAAAACTGTTTAAAGGATGCCCTCAAAATATTTTTTCTACACTTGACCTTCATAGCCCTGACTGATTGCTTGACATTGACAATAAATGATGTGTACCAAATAAAGACATAGTACAATGAACATATTTTTCAGTTCTTGAAAAAGTTGATGTAAAACAAGAGCACCACCTATTGGTGCAGGCTTGGCTGCAGGTGCTGGATAACGCAAAAAATGTGTAAAAAAAAGGGACACAACTCTTACAAAAATGCTTCCAGAGTTACCCCCTTGATAGTCTAGATAGAACATACATACCAAATTTCATCAAAATAACTCCGATGACAACAGAGATATGGCTGAGCTTAAAAGTTATCATGCCAATGTCTAAACAAACACAAACGCCAAGGTGATCATAATACCTTGGGTTTCTCTAAAAACAGCTGAGCTAAAAAATTAAGCATTGAACAGGCAGATCGGTTAATTAATCCTTATCATACTGTTCACAGCATATTCCTTCTGTACCTTAGCTTTTCCAGACACTATAGACTAAGATCAGCCTGCACAGAAGTGCAGTCTGATCTAAGTCTAGTCTGCCTGATTTGTGTTTAATTATCTGAGAAACTTGAGCTAGACTTATTGAAATGTCCTAAAATTTGGCAATTTGTATCCAGGGATAAGGAATTCCCATGCCCCACTTTTTCCACATGGGCTTTTCCAATTAAAGGCAAGTACATTTTTTCTGGTCCACTTGCCTGCAGACAAGTAAATACCAGAGCTAATCTTGATACAGTACTAAAATGGTCTAGGATAAAAGTCATCCTAATGTTTGTATCAAAGGATAGAAAACATTGTCTTGAATGAAGAAAATGCTGGCTTAGAGGATTTTCTTCATTAAAATAATGCTTTCTCAATATTCATCAATTCAATTTTTATGTGGACAAGTTCCCTTTAATCCTGGACAAGAAGGCAATCGAACTATACTTGTCCCTGGACAAGTGGAGAAAATTCGTATTTCTACACCCCTGGTATCAAACAAGTTTAAAATTAGCAGGGTAAGGATTAAGTTTATCACCCAGGCTCATTTCTTCACACTCATTCATTTGAACTCACCCTTTTCCTTTCTAGAGCCATTTCCAGCTCCTTATCAATGTCATCGATATCGAAGTCCATGCTTTCTTCGTCACCGCCTGCATCAACTTTAGGCGGAGATATCTTCTTGGTTTCTGTTCCTGTACTGTCTGGGAGGTCTGGAGAATCTTTCTTCTTATCCTGTAATTATTATAAAAGTTATGTGACCTTGGTCCTTGCCATTGTGAAACATAGAAGGTCATTTTAAAGATAAAAAGGTTAAACAGACATTCTGTGAAAAGAATGTTTATTGCCAATGGGCAATCAAAACTTTGTAAGTCAAGTTTATTCAAGCTGTAGTTACGAGGTTTTGATTGTCCAATGACGATATATATACATGTATCTGTTTAAGGGGATCATATAAATGAAATATTTATACCCCCAATTGCTTTTTTATACATTTAATATCAACCTATAAATGCATACATTGTGAACTTAACCTTAAAAACAACTTTAATGAAGTGTAAGTGAACGCCCAATTTTGAAACATGCATTAGAAAAGGATTATCATTTGATTCAGTCTTAGATCAATAAGACTCTCATTTCTATTGTGGTCCTTACTCAAACCAGACCTTATCATGCACATAGAGAGGCAATGGATTGTAACCACTACTCCCAATTTTTACAGCTGGGTGAACTGTGGCTCCGTTTGTAAAGTGTCCTGCACAAATACACTGCCCGCCCCTGGTGGAGCTCGAACCTGTAACCATCGGAGTACTAGATGATATTGTTAAAGGCTGACCATGATACCATGATATCATGGGCACCATAAATCCATTTATTTAAAAATTTTGACATTATACTATTTTTTAGTGAATCCCTAACTTTTCATTGGTCCTGTGAGCATTGCAATATATTGAGTTTATACTTAAGAGATGAAAAGTGTATTGTTTTAATTTCATGGAGGTATGAAACTAAAAACCTAATCACACTGTATGAACACACAAAGTGGATTCATATATTAGTGTGATAAGGTTTTTAGTTTCATACCTCCATGAATTTAAACAATATTCTTGACATCTTATAATTTATTATCATGAACAACAAGAGCCGTCAGAGACAGATTATGCTTCCCAAATATGGAATTGTCACAAAAAATAGGTAATGAAAATAAATGGAAAAGTTTGATGTTGATAGCTTCTATAGCTATTGGGATTTTTTTAATGGGAAATGTGACCCATCAGGCGAAATTTTCAAATAGTTTTTGGTCAAGGACATCTAATTTGCAACTCAAATATGAAATTTCATCAAATTCTGAACATAAGACTTGGAAAAATGAAAGAAAAAGTTAACTAACATTTGGTCCTCCTTTTTCCATGATATATTTTTTGTACGAAAATTTCAAATTGTTTATAGTAAAGGGTATCTAATTTGCTACTCAAATATGAACTTTCAGTAAATTCTGACCATTAGACTAGGAGAAATGAGCGAGAAATTGCATTTTTCCCTAAGTCCCCTTTTCCTGTGATCATGCCACAAGGTTAAAAACTAGGAAAGACACACCTGTATTGTATCATAGGAAGTTCACATGGCAAGTTTCATTTGATAAGGCCAAAGGGTTATGGAGATAGTACTGTAATATGAGACACAGAGAGCTAACATAAAGGTAACAAATATTAACCCCCTTTTTGCATGACATATTTTTAGACAAACATTTCAAATAGTTTATGGTAAAGGGCATCTGATTATCTACTCAAATGTGAAATTTCATGAAATTCTGCACATAAGACTAGGAGAAATGAAAGAATAACTGTATTTTACAAGCTAAGGTAAAGGTAACAAACATGAAGCCCCCTTTTTCCATGATATATTTTTTGTACGAAAATTTCAAATTGCTTATAGTAAAGGGCATCTGATTTGCTACTCAAATATGAAATTTCATTAAATTCTGACCATTAGATTGGGAGAAATTTGAGAAAAACTGTATCTTACCCCAAGTCCCCTTTTCCTGTGACAAGGCCTCAAATCCAAAATCCGTGACAGATGCATCAACACTAGATCATAGGAAGTTCACATGGTAAGTTTCATTTGATTTGGCCCAAGGGTTATAGAGAAATCCCTGGGGACAGACGGAATTACAGACGGATGCGGACAGACGGACGGACAGACGAAGTGGCGGCTATATGCTCTTCTTTCGGGGATCATGAAAATCGAATAATTTCTCCATAATAAGACATATTTCTTGCAGAACTACCTGGTGCACAAGCTAAACAAACTTCTTTTCATTGAGGAAAAAAAAAATCAACCAATCAGAATGCACGAAAATTGATGAAAACAAATTATGTTAATTTATTTCATCTTGAACTATGACCTAGACTTTAGAGATATCTGATATTTTATTTTCAAACAGTACATCTACTCATGTTAGTGAAAATTGTTTTAAGTTATATTGAAATCCATCCATAAATGAAGGAGTTATTGCCTTGACAAAATTGAATGGGCTGACAGACAGACCCACCCACACCTGAATGTTATTGTTACAAATATGTCTTACTCAATGCAAGCGGGATCAACAAAAAAGTCTCTTTTAGAGAAATGCAAACTTGAAAGTAATAAGACATTGCTAATGACAAGTGGAAAACATTTAAATTGCTTGTAGAAATTGTTTGTTGCAAGCAGTTTCTTCATTTTTCAAACTCTTTTATAACTAATTTCTGAGAAGGCCGTATGAATTCAAAGTTAATGTAAAAGAATAGATATATTGCCTATTTCTATACCATTCTTTATCTCACGATTTCACAATTTTTTGCATTGGATTAGGTTAAAATAAACTAAAATTATAGTATCCTTTCCCAAATTGACGTCATCGAAATAAAGCTGTAACTTACTTTTAAAGATGTTTTGTCTTTTTCAGTATCTTTATGTCGACTTGTTGACGATGAAGGTTTTTCATTTAGACTATCAGAACGTGATTTCCTGCGACGATCATCCTCACTATCACTACTATCGGAGCTACTGTCCTCACTGTGTGACGGCTTTCTACGTCTATCGTGTGATGAAGATTCTGGAACTTTACTTTGTACCTTTTCTTTATCTCTGACACCGCTTTCGTGACTATTACTGAAATAGTATTATAAACAAAGATGCAGGGTTAAACTCTAAGGGGAGTCCGGGAGTCTGAGACTCATTGTTTACTAGTTGGGACTCCTTCCATTTGCAAGTAAGGAGTCCAATGGACTTCAAGGGTCATTTGAGAATAATTTTGAAAAACAAACACATGGAGCAGTTTCATTACTAACACTTGCCAAAATTGTAGATCTTTTCACTACAAAAGTTGTTGAAGAAAACATTTGCTTCCATCCCAATGTATTTTGAGCTTATAGATCTTCTTTGGAAGCACATTGTGGGAAACAGGAAATTGCTTATAAGAAGCAATTTCTTCTTTTCCAGTATGTTCTTCCATAATGAAAATTCGAACTCCTTACTTTGAGCTTGGACTCCTTCACTAAATGTGTTAGGAGTCCAATAGACTTCTTCCTCTCCGAAGTAAGTGTCAACCCCTGATATGACTTACACAAAATGGGAATCACCTTGTCATCTTCTGGTTAATATTAACAAATATGTCAACAAATTGGAGTTGCAATTAACTGGACTCTACCAAATTTGAAGCTTTTACCTTCTAATTTGACAAATGACAATATTTGAATACCATGACCACAGCTCACTGGTCTTAGGCCAGCAGAGCTGAAAAGGACTTTTATGGATGACTAAACAGTAACTCTGTCTAACTATATTGCATGCTTTTATACATGTAGTTTACTACATTTTATAGATTTTATTCTATTTTTTTTCTATACACATCAGATAAAATTTGATAGTTCCTGATAGCAAGGAATATCAGCTTCTCAAGTTAAAGTGACTATCATACGTTGGTTTTTCTTTTTCTCCACCAGGGTTCCTTCTGTTAGGGTCCAGTGTCCCCTCTTTTAACCCTTTCTCCACTTTTTCTTCATACTCCTTTTGTAGAATGAGGAACTTTGAGAATTCAGGAGGCATGTCCCAGACCACGTCGTTTGTCTCGGTATTCCAGTAATATGGGTAATTTGTCTTCTCATCCATTAATTGTTGCCAGTCTGTCCGAGGTTCTGAAAAAGTAGTTTTTTTCTAACAATATGACCTGTATTGTGCATGTGAAATAATTCCATTGAATATGCATAGGTGTTATTACACTAGGTAATAACCATGTAAATGAGCTTACAGCATATAGCAATTCAACTTCATTTATGTGAAAACAATATGTGATAATGTCCTATTCCAAACAGCATTATATGTTTCACAGATTATTTTGAATCTATAAATTCAAGTATTTTATCAATCTACAGGTATTGTGAAACAAGAGGGCCAGTATGGCCCTAAATAACTTACATGAATAAAATAAAATGAATCAGGAGAAAATTACAATCAAAAAAGAGAGAAATCTGCCCTAGGGTTTGTGAGGAAGTCACATTTAATGGTTTTTAATTCAAAATAAGCCTCAACTTGCCATGCCGTCAGTTTGGCACAAATCACAATTTTACAAGCAAGTCTTCAAAGGGTCATCTACTGAACATTTCGACCAAGTTTGGTTAACTTTGTGCCACTCTTTTTGTTTTAAGATTTCAAGGTCAAAATAAACCCCATACTGACATGCACATATTAAGTTGGCAATCAAAATTTCATGAGTAATTTTTAAGAAGGGTCATCCAAGGACATGGCCTTCCCCTGCTATCAAAGCTTGATAGTAAACTAAAGCCTAATCAAAGGGCAATAACTCCAAATTAATGCAAGTAAGAGTTGTAGTTCTTGTGCACTGCACATCTCCCCCATGAGATCTATCCACCTATAAAGTTTCAAGTTTTATACTTTATACTAGTTTAGTGACAGAATAACAGACTACAGAAAAACGGACGGAGACCATTACTATATCAACCTCGCCGAATAAATTCCTGTTGCACACAAAGCATTGACAGATACTTACGGCTAAGATCAGTCCACCAGTCTGGTTTGCACTTAATTATTGTGGAAAAAACTAGACCAAGACTGTTTTGTTTGAATAAAAAATTAAATTCAGCAGGATACATGTTACAACAAACCTTCTGGCCAGGGCTCAATAACTTTACTGGAGTCTGACTTCCTCTCATCTTTTGCCTTCACAAACTCTGGAGTCCCCTTCACAAACATGTTGCTGTAAAAAATGATACAGAAAACAATTAGGAACTAATTTAATGCAAAAAAACATGTTCTTCATAATTGCGTCTGCAACTTCTTTCAAGATGAAATTGTCTGAAAGTATTTCTGGAAGGGGATGAACCCTATCCATTTTTTCATTTTTTATTTCAAAACTGGTCAAAATTGAATAAAGTTGTAGACATTGTCAGCCAGTAATGGAAAATATGTAGAATTTGAAAAGAATTCATCTTATAACACAAGCAAGCAAGCATATTGTAACAAGCAATTTCTCCTTTTCCTTCAATATTTTCTCATATAAAATCACATGGACATCAAAACTCGGCATGTGTTAAGACAGGGTTATGATAAGGATAAACAACCCAAAAAGCTTCCGTATTTCTCCTAATAGTAGCAGCCATACAATTTTTACTAAGAAAACCCACTTCATATGCATAATCTTTAAGAACTTGTTGAGACTTGTTCTCTAATTTGATGTGAATTTCCTCTAAACAATCATTTATATGATTGTTTAGAGGAAATTTACCTCAAATTAAAGGGAAAAGGGCCTACAAGACATAAGTTTGATGATTTTTTTAATCAGAAAATGCATACTAAATAAAAGCCCCCTGACCATGTTATTTATAGCTGCCAGGCGCGTTTATTAGGAGAAAATACAGTATTAGAAAGAAATTAATCTATGAGGTATTTGCCATGTCTTTAGTTGATTTAAAAAAGATGTTTAAACCTTATCCAACTGAATTCAAAATTTGTTCTAAAGAAGTTTCCATTTTTTTGAGTTTTTTTTACATTTCAACAAGTCTACTGAGTTTAGCTAAAGTATTTGCTACAATTTATTATGAAGTGGAAAGAAGACAGTGCAGGCTAAGGTCAGACTGTTTGTCTGTGCAGGCTGATCTTAGTCTATACTGTCGTCTTCCAAATATCAGTTCACAACAAATATGTTGTGAACAGCAAAGGAAGGGTTAACTAAATTGTGACGGACATTGAGCAATTATAATAGCTCAATTTGAAGACTTTGTTGGCTAGAAGTCTCATTAGCCGGCGTTTTTTCTCAGGGTTTTTGGAACAGGTCCGAAACCGGGCATATTGGGAAAATGTGTTTTTCCACGAAAATTGGGAAAAATCTGATTATAATATTTTTTGATAAAAACTTTTGTTTTGGGTACAATTTACTACCAGAATAAAGTTTTGTTTGCCTCTTATGACATTCAAATTAAATTTAAACAGAGAAACAAGACGATTGATTAGTAATTTTCATTGTAAAAGAGGTTAGAAAGGCCCATTGACCTTGGTACATTGGAAAACTTTTTTCATGATTTGGGGATAAAATTTCACTTTTTGGCATTGTGAACAGGTCCTTTTTAGGTTACCAGTCAAAGAAGTAGGAAAAAAATCTCTTTACCTGTATGCGCTAGAGCTTGTTCTAGGAGGGGAGATATCTCTCCCCGGGGACTGCTGTCTAAAATGAGGCGGGGACTCTTCCTCCCTCTCAAAAGGTTTCATCTGGCGCGGTGATTTAGAATTCTCACTATCACCTGGGTCCATAGCATCTATTTCCTACTCAACGAATAAAGAAGTTCTATAACTACAAAAAGGTACAGATTAGAGGGGGTACAGCAAGTCTAAAATCTTTATTTCTCAATGAAACCATATGTTATGGTTACTCATTTAATTTTGTCTTGTACTACCAACATAAGGTTTCTGCTATTATTATTGAAACACTTTAATCAAAACTCGGGTAAAAGACTCTATCAGTAGTTTTGACTATATCATCATAATGCAACTATTCACTTAGAATTCAGACAATTTTAAATCGTTATATTCTCTGTAAAGAATTTGAAGACTTAAATTTGCTATCAAGTTATTATAGAACAAATATCAAATATTTTCTATATCAAATATTTTCTAACAGAAAGCCCCAAATGTATTTGTGAAATACCCAGGCTTTAAGTCTGACTTCAACAAAAGAGGGTCCAAGGGACCCGATTATTGGGATCTCAAGGGTCCATTCTTAAAGTTTGAGAGTCCCCACTTAAGATATAGACTATTTCTTTTAAGCACTTAACCCTTTCCTGTTTTACAAAATTTTGGACCTGTCTGAATTCAAAGGTTTTGCAGACGAAAATTTAAAGTGGATTTAATTTGAAAAATAACCATTCTGTAGGGTAGCAAATAGTGTGGAAAAAGAAGAAATTGCTTGTCAGAAGCAATTTCTACTTTTTTCACAATGTTTTTTCAATCATAAAATCACAGACATGTAAAAAGCAGGGATTAAACAGCAAAGGGTTAACTTGTTTTTATATGAATTTGGAGCTATTTCCTGGCTAAAGGTAAAGAAAGTATTGAATACTTTTTATACAGTCTTCAATTCTTCTCTGAAGCTCTTTCCCAGCACATTTTTTAGGACTCGCATCAGATAGTTTTGAGGGTCCTAGCTACTTATATGAGGGTCTCAGAATCGCAAAACCTTCGTCCCATAAAACTCTGAATACCTATTGCTCCTGTAGAGGCAGTCTGCTTGAGAGTAAATTGAGAGAAAATTACTTGAACTAATACTTATTTTTACTTGAGACAGTACAATAAACATTATATGGAATAAGAGAAATAAATATGCAATAAAACATGTATCAACACATATCCTATGTTGAGGATACTTGGTGGAATCATTTTGTACGGTGAAATGAGCACCCATAGAGGTTTTGTATGAAAAAAAAAAAAAAAAAAAAGATTTCAGACTTGTATAACTTGATCATAATCCATGTCATGCTAAAACCTGCTTTGGCAGGAGGTACCGACAAAGATCAGTCTGTTCATATGTGCAGCCTGATCTTAGTCTGCACCACCTGATTTTCCTTTTTAAACCAGAATGTAGGATTTTCAATTTGGACAGTCTGGGACCCTAGGTTAATTTTTTTTATTTTTTCTTCTTTTTTTTACTTTTTTTTTTATGTTAAAATTGTTTGTCTTTTCCCTGGGTTGCCATCACTCCCTTAACCCTCGTCATGCTGAATAAATTTTGGCTAAAATTCTCATCAAAATCAAAGGGCAAAAAGCACTGAAAGTACCAACTGAAGGTCAATT
Organism: Fragum whitleyi; assembly: GCA_948146395.1. NCBI lineage: Eukaryota > Metazoa > Mollusca > Bivalvia > Cardiida > Cardiidae > Fragum > Fragum whitleyi. The sequence continues at coordinate 56,840,907 of OX411551.1, read as the reverse complement.
TCTAATTGAAAAACTAAATCTATTGACAATTCTGGTTTGAAAATGAGAAACAGGTGGTGTAGACTAACATCAGACTGCACATATGTGCAGGCTAATGTTTGTCTATAGCTCCTGTCAAAGCAGGAATATTCCGGGCTCAGCATTACAAGGGTTAATTAACGCATATGTTGAGAGTATTCATTGGAATTGACTCATTAAGATGATCTCAATGAATTCCCACAAGATAAGCTACGGATGAGAAATAATACAGAACAGAACAGAATAAGATTTAGATTTAAATCCCTGCATTTTATCTTGGGCCCTCAGGGTTTTAAGGGATGCAGGTTTTGCACATCTGAGACACTAAATTAAGTAGCCAGGACCCTTAAAACTATGTGATGTGAGTCCCATAGACTCTCTGGGGATCAACTTCAGAAACCAATTGGAGACTGTTTTAAACAGTCTTCATAAAACAGTCTTCAATTCTTTTCTTAAATTGATCCCCAACTATAAATATAATTCCATAGATTTCTTTACCTTTAACCAGGGAATAGCTCCAAATTTACACTATACAGTATTATAGCCTAAAAAGAAATAGACCCCTAAGATCCCAATGATTGAGTCCTGTTGATTCCATTTTGTTGATGTCAGACCCTGGCTGCCCTGTAATGTGACATTTAGGTATAATTTGTAGAACATACCGCTAGGAAGTTTGCCACTTTATCATCAATATCAGGCTTTTTGTACGGATCTGACTGATGGTACATTGGCGGATCTTGCTCTACCAGTCTCTCTGGGGTTGGCATATCTCCGAAGGAATCTGAAATAACATATGAGCCTGTGTGCTACATTTCCAAAATTTCTACATGTGGGTGAGGCACAAACATTGAGAAGCCTAGACTACATGATACAGCATGAATGTAAACTGACCATCTGAAGATGGATTAAGACTGACTCTGGTCAGACTGAAATTGTTGGAAATGTTAGTCTGATGCTCTTATATGACTTTGTTTTGAAAGTCTTTCTGTATTCATTTCTAAAGATAATTTACATTTGATAGTATTGGGTTTGACACTGCTTTTAAGATTCTTTCAGTCATATTTCAGAAGCTGGAGCAGCTAACCATAGATTTCTAATATTTCTCTCACCAGTGTGTCCTCTTTTCCAAGCACTAGCTGCTCATCCAATGAGTGATGTTTGATGAATGGTTTTGGCTCATTCACCTATTGGTGGAGGACAAATGCCAGAAAACCTAGGACCCTATGACTAAAAGTTTGATACACTACCAAGTGCACCATGAAAGCAGCTAAGATGAATTACAGTTTAACGTGTTTAAGTGACCAATAATAGACGGGGAAAAATTAGCTGAAGAGTATAAAAAAAAGATCACTTGATAATCTTTTTGTTAAAAAAAAAAGGATCATTATTCACATCATTGCAAATCCTTTGTTTTTGAAACCCATTCAAAACTGTCTCGATGAGATGATTGTTTTGCTAGCTTTTTAAATTAAGGAGTCACACATCCATTTCAGGATTTCTAGGGGTCAAAACTGCCAGACTGGTTGAAATGTCAACAAAAATTGGCAATTTGTTTGAAACTCTAACTGCAATAGGATATCAAAGGTAACACCCTTGTCATGCTGAGCCTGGAATAGTCCCATGATCAGCCTGCACATAAGTGCAGCCTGATCTTAGGCTATACAACCAGATTTTCTTCTTTAAACAAGAAAAGTTGAAAGATTATATTTTCAAAATTCAGGGCTTGTGTTAGTGTTTGATGTTAGGGAGTCATTGACTCCTCACTTAAAAAATCTGTTTTGACCCTTAGTATTTCCTCTCCAGGGGGTCAAATTGACCCCCTTGGAGAAATTTCTAGGGGTCAAATTAAGATATTTACAGATTTTTGGGGGTCAAAACCCTGGTTTAAGGTGTTATGTATGTATGAATGTAAAATGTATAATGTTTTTTCCCGTCTATTTTTAAAATTAGTCTGGGAAATTTCCGATCCCTTGACTGTTAGGTAAACATGTATGTAGAATATTTAAGCTCTTTCTAGAAAGGACTTTTAGAAAGTGATTCAAACTCTAGAATCTTCTAATATTCTATGCTATTCTAGATTGTTCTATGGTATATATAAAGGGATTCCTACAATGTTCTTGGTTCACTTGGTTTAGATCAATGTTTTTTTTTAGTATTACTGTGTTAAACTAAAAGAGGATTTCTCGATATCTTAAAAGTGTGTTGAAAAGCGTGTTTAATTTTAAATTCCGATATTATTGGAATTATTATTTGTGGACCAGGAACTTAATTCAACTGGATCTGAAAATTAAAACTTTAGGATTAAACATTCAAGGTATTGCAATTTGTTTTTTTATCAATTTTATATTGTCAATAATTCTGTTATTATTGTCAATAAATATTGTTAATTGTAAAGTTTGTTGCTGGCTTCTTTGTTCTTGTTACATTGGCACGTAACAAAGGGTCAAACACGAGCCCTGAAATTAAAACTCTCCCAAGTCAGTGCATCCAGAACCTTCAGGACTTTGAAGCAATTTTTGCCAAGGTTTTTATTCAGCATGGCAAGAGAAAATAAGCTGTGATATGACTGATAACAAAGGCGTACCATCATCATCCTCTTCTTCCATTGCGGACGATCTGTAACGAACTGGGGAGGATGTGGCGTTGTCATCCAGCTGAAGTATCGGTCTACGTCCGTGACTCATATTACATTCTGAAACAAGAGGACCTTGATGGTCCTTTATGGCTCACCTTCGTCTCTGACTCCTCCATCAGTGTTAGTTAAATGCTTGAAAGATCATTAAATGACCATTAAATTTTCCGAAGAAAGACAATATTCTATTCATATGATACCTGCATAAATTTCTTGCCTTTTCTGATCAAGTCTCATGTGACCTGGCCAACATTCTGACCAAGTTTAATGGAGATTGGCTAAATTTGTGGCCTCAAGAGTGTAAACAAGAAAATTGTCATTATGGCCCCTTTTCCTGTGATATGGCATGGATCCTTCCAATTTTCAATAGGGTTCATCCTTGTGACCTAACAAACATTCTGATCAAGTTTCATGAAAATTGGCCATATTTGTAGCCTATTGAGTGTAAACAAGAAGATTGTCATTAAGGCCACTTTTCCAATGTGTGGCATGGATCCTTTCCATATTCAATAAGGTTCATCCTTAAGACCTGATCAACATTTTGACCAAATTTCACAAAGATTGGGCCATATTTGTTGCCTCTAGAGAATAATCAAGAAAAATGTCATTAAGGCTGCTTTTTCCCATGATATGACATGGATCCTCAAATTTTCAATATGATTAATCCTTGTGACCTGACCAATATTCTGACCAAGTTTCATGAAGATTGGATCATATTTGTGGTCTCTAGAGGGTTAACACAAAAATTGTCATTAAGGCCCCTATTCCCATGATTTGGAATGGATCCTTCCCATATTCAATATGGTTTATCCTTGTGACCTGACCAACATATTGACCAAGTTTCATGAAGATTGGGTCATATTTGTTGCATCAAGAGTGTAAACAAGCAAATTGTCATTAAGGCCCCTTTTCTCGTGATATGGTATGGATATTTTCAATAGGGTTCATCCTTGTGACCTGACCAATATTCTGACCAAGTTTTATGAAGATTGGATCATATTTGTGGCCTCTAGAGTGTTAACACTTTAAACGTTGGAGCAGGACGACGTGCTACGGACATTCAATGGATACAAAAGCTCACCCTGATCATAATGTGCTCAGGTGAGCTAGAAATCATGACTTCTGATTGATTTTATAATGCATACCTGTAAAGTCACATGCATTGCGCGTGTGTCACATGTATTTTGTACCTGAATCATGCTCACACGCTTAGCTGACCCTATCACACACATTTTCATAAAATAAAAAGAAGGTCTAAAAATTCATTAGACTGGTTAACCTGTCCCAATCTACGCTACCCTCCGATACTGGGACAGGAAAAACCTAATTTTTACCATGCAGGTTTCTGCATGGTAACAATTGCGCATGCGCAAGGATGGGCGGAGTTTATTGGAAGGAAATATCTTGTCGAACCGAGGGTTATGAACGCTTTACTTACTATTGATTCGATATCCCTTGACTCGTGAAGATGGGAAAAGAAATGACTTTATGATATAATACTCTACCGCTATTTGTTCACTTATAGACCTTCTTATTTAAATGATCAATCTTATTCATCATTGACGTGAAAAGAAATTTAAATATGATAAAGTTAATGTTTAGAAAAACATCTATTTGCACATTTTCCGTTATAATGTGACATTAGCGTTCGTTTGCAACGGAAAACGTTTAGACCACTGATTGAATAATTTTTGTTTCCCGCATTACCTGAAAGAGTTTTTTCTTCTTTTTCCGATTGTAATGTTTGTGGTTAATAAGCAAAGAAAGATGAGAAATCCATTTTGCATGGAAAGCATAAAATTTTCATAAATACAAAACTTTATCACGATTCTCCATTAAACATTTTTACAAATAAACCAAGCAAAGTCTTTTTCTTGAATTTTCTTCCGGACAAACACTTATCTATTTTTAATCTACTTTTAATACAGCATGACATTGTTTACTTTCTCAACATGTATGTATTATTTATTTATTTCTCTATTAATATTAAACAATCTTTTGTGATTATTTTGGTAATTTAATTTGCGAAATAAGTGGCTTTTACAGAAGAAACAATCATAGAAATTCTATAATTTCAAAAAAATAAGAGCTAATTTTTGTAAATTAAATCTTTAAATAACAACATAATTCAGACGCATCGTGACATCAAAGAGTTTTTCACGGACTGTCCAAAAACTAGAGTAGTATAGAACTGGAAAATTAATGGACAATGAGGAATTTTCGAGAATATTCTACAAATTTTCTGTTTTTCGTGTTGCGATATAGGGAAATTCATAATCACTTATCAGACAGCGCGAGACGCGAATGACTAAGTGAAACGAGTCAAAACTGTTTATTTACACAAAAAATAATCTTCATGTTCGTTTCAACGTGCAATTAAAGTATGTTTTCTGTCATAAGGTTCATGTTCCATTTTTTTGTAATGCAAAAATGTTAAAATTGAAAAGATAGTGAAAATTTCTCTTGTGCAAATACCGGTTAGTTTTCATAAGAAAAGAATTTGGATAATTTATCAACGATGTGCTACCAAAGCCGCGCAACTACAGTTTTATTCTAACTATACTTGCGTAATTTGAGTGGCCCATCGAAAATATAATAAACTAAAAAAAACTGGGGAATCATTTTAACAAAATAGGGTTAAGAGAAAGAGATCATTTGAATATTTATCTTATACATGTCTCGGAAAGAAGGGAGCCAAGATGTTTCAACGCTGAATATACATGACACGCGATTCCAAGACCGCTGTCTCTTTCATCTATATATATATTGAAATCGGGAATTTAACTGTAATTAACCCTTAATTCTATCTGCGTTATTTAATCGTTTTGTACGCTGCTTTTGTCGATTCGCCACGCCCATATACAAAACGGCCAATCAGAATCATCAATGCATTTTGGCCAATGAAACAAAAGGATACAACGGGCCAATGATATCCATGCTTACATTAGGTTTTACCTGTCTCAATATCGACAGATTGAGACAGGATCACCAGTCAAAAAATTCATATGAAATAACTTATTCCTATTGATAAATCATTTAATATAACACTTAGCGGTATCGTTGTCAAGATTCAAACTTCGGATCGGCATCTGAAAATGCCACCTGACGGAAGAAAATGTAAGTATCTAGTCTAGTTTTGGTTTCCCTTGTTAGTGCGCATGCCCTTTGTCTTTATATCCTGTTTATTATACATTCTACTTTCACTAGGTCCTTACAGATCTCGTAAGTTTACAAAAAGCTCTAACGTATTTATAAGTGTACTTTAAAAACCTAAGGGATACTTTGGTGATCACCTTTTAACATCAGCTGAGACATTAATTCAAAATGGAGATAGATTGCATTTTAAATTTAAAGAAAATGACAGGCAACCTTATGTGAAATCACAAAAAAAAAATCTCACTATATCGGATGATTTGCAAGACATGTTGTTCGGAGTGTCATGCTGTTGAAGAAAGTAAATGACATGGCGAAATTTATAGAAACCGAGTTCTTATTAATAACCGATGATACATTAGTGCTCTGTGTTTGTGATGATGTTGAATGTAATCATGATGTTGTATACTAAATAGATTGAAAATAGGAATTTGTCCAAAAGATTTACCCCAGAAAAAGCCCCCTAAAAGTCACTAGCATCACTTAAATCCATAGTTTGTTTACCGGATGCCTCCAGCCCCTGGCCAGGGCTTTGCCCTTGACCCATTAGGGGCCCTAGCGCCCCCCCCCCCCCCCCCCCCCCCCCTGGCCCACAGTGCTTTCGATCACACTTCTGACATTCAGGAACCCTTGACAGCTATGATAATGATAAGTAAATTATCCTCTCTTGGAGTTTTTCTGTTCAAAAAGAAGCTACCACACTACTCCTAAACTTCAGAAAAGGGCCTGCTGAACAAAAAATTGTGGAATCAACAGACAAAAATTGTGGAATCAACAGCATCAAAGATGAAGAGGTATACACAGATTCATTGACTCTTATAATCATTAACGATCCCCATCTATTGTCAATAATTATAAAATAATGTATAACAGTACTTTCGATACACATATTCATTAACTTTGACCTTAATTTGCCTTATGTAGATGGATATAAGCGCGAAAACCCATTTAAAATACAAAATTCTTGACATTAGCAATATCTCAGATACTGAGGTTGACAAAAATTAACGAAACCACCGTTCTCTATTATTTGGCAGAATCAATTACCTAAAAAGCCAGAAACTAACACAAAAATATGACTTAAATGGAAAAAGATACAACTCAAGTAAAAATTAACGCTGTTATACAAGGTTTCATTTGATTGGCCACACACTTAATAGCATGCCCAATCACAATAGACGTTACAAAATTGGTTAACATATGATAATGTACTTACACCGACTAGCAATATACATATAACAAGAATAAATGTATTTTTGATATAACAATGATCCATTGCTTTTGTAAACCATTTATTCATCTTTTTCTATTTTTGAAACTTTATTTTCTCTATTTTTTAATCTTTCATCAATATCTTTCGAGTAATTTGCAAATTTGAGTTTTTTATCTTCGGGTACGAATGTTCGTTTGAGGACCATTATTTACAAAATTTGGCTTTGGTGTAAGCACAATCATATAAATAATGCTATGTCAAAAATCAATTAAATATAGCTGAGATGCAGAATTATGCCCGATCATAACAGTTTTACCTTTTGAAATGATTGAATGACTTTGAAGAATGGATGCTGAGATTCAGAGGATTATAAACAATGGAAGTGAGGAAGATGTCATCAATGTTTTGGATGATTTTACCAAGAAGGTATAAAATACAGTCAACTGGCCAATAGCGGATCACTAGTGAGAACTTTGTTGATTATTTTTCAAAGAAACGTGACAGAATCCCGATTTTGGTCTTAGGAGGCAATAAAATTTGTACACTTTGAAGTGCAACATACATCTTTAGTCAATCAATCAAAACAGTTGATTCGTCCGGGAAATAGTAGTATTCGTAAATTAGCCATTTCCGGATCAATTTAGCCAATAGCGGATCACGTGGTAAGATGACATTGGGGGCTTTCTCAAAATGATTTTGACCTGTCATCACTGTCAAACCAACATGTTTTCTTCCGTTAGAACTGATTTTTACAATAATTTTGTCATTCCAATATTAATTGAGTAGGACAAACGAAATTATTGAGCAGACATTTATTTATTAAGCTTCTTACAACACAAATTAACTAATAATCAACATTTTGAAGATTTAACCGTCTAAAAATGTATAAAACCAAAGGTTTTTATATATTTCATCAATCCAAACTTAAAACTACGTTTTTAGACTGGTTTTTAGACTGCATCAATTTGAATATGTAATATTCTTTTAATTGCCTTCTATGTAAGAAACATTGTAACAAAATGTTACATGTAATCCTATCATTTTTCATTTTCCAATTCCTGATTTTTCAAATCCTAAAACTATCATTTGCTTCAGTATCTACCCATTTACACATGACACAATTTTGGGCTGGTTGAAATTTAAAAAATAAGTACTGTACCAGAATTTTAAAGTATCACTTTTTTCAGTTATGGAAAATTGAAAATATGGACCTTTTCAGTTGAAACCATTGGGGAGAAATAGAAATCACTTGTACACTTGCAACTAGAATGACAGTTCTAACCACCTACCTGTTACCAGACAAAATTTTCACTTCGTAAATACAGCTTGATCAAAGCTGTCGTTACGAGATTTTAGAATAACGACGGCATGTATTGTTAAAAAACTCTTCTTATTCTAGGTAGAAATTAGCATGGGAAACAAAAAGTAATTTGTTACAACCAAATTGCCATGTACACTTTGTTTTCCTGGCCCATACCAAGCATGGTTCAGAAATCCATGCATGTTTACACTTATCCTCGCGGCAAATCATTTATTTTGTTTTGCTATATAGTTTATCTAAACACTTATTTAGAGCAATTCTATTGCAGAACCTTCTGGTATTGTTGACAACAGTGCCTTTAACTTATTTTCATAATGTAACTGTAACTGTATCAAATTTTGATAGAGGCTGCAGACAACTGGTGGGAAGTGATGGGGCCTTAAATATACTTGATGAAATAAAATCTTTAAAGAAATTGTGTGTGGCAACTTGGGGTAACCGAGGCTTCTTTTACAGTCCTGTTTTCTTTTTCAAAAAAAAGTATCTAAGTATTTTTAAAACATTAGAGTTGTAGATCGATTGAAAATGATAAAATAATACCCCAAAAGCAATTACTTTTCTAACCACAATCAGTGCTCCAGATAATTTCAAAGGCCATCAGTACAGTACTGATTGAAATAATTTTTAATGAGTACCTGATATGAGATATCAGTACAACTTTTGGTAAAGAGCAAATGGAAGAAAAGCGAATTTTCATTTCTTTCTTAATGTAACCTTAGTAACAAGTTTTTGTACCTGAACTCCTTTAACAACAATACAGCAACCCTTTCATTAAATATAATTTTCTTTTCTTTTAATCATTGGACCTTCTTAATAAAAAAAATACCTGTTTTTGTTTTATTAAAAAATTTGGGACAGTTAAGAACAGACCCCCCCCCAAATGGATCATTTAAATATTGTATGATGTTTTATTGTATCGAATTGTTGCTTGAAAAATCTTCAATTTTTTCTCATATATATATATATATTCTTTTTTTTTTTGAAACTTCAATTAGTTTGCAGCAAAATTATCATGTAAATATTTTATTAACGCGTAGGCCTATCTACTTAAACCAGCGTAATCACCAGAAATCAGTGATGGAGTATGTTATTTCGTCCATGAACGATTTGATAACTGATCAGGAATTTAGCGAGTTCTTCTGGAGTAAACCATTGAAAACAAGATTCCCATGACGTGTGATGTTTTTCTGCTGATTATGGTATTTTTACGGTGACACGAATCGAAAATTTGGGTCAGCAGATCAGCTGGTCTCATATCATTTACGGCAAAAATTAAATAAGCGCATCGATGCTGGGTACCGCACTGTTTACAAATTACTTTCCCACGGTCCGCATTCCATTGTCACGGGAATAGTCGAAAACGATCGGTAACTTACGAGTACGCATTTACAACGTTTATATTAGTCGGGAACCTTCGGCGATGCTATTTCCAGTTTACAGAAAAGTCCGAGCAGGTAACGTAGATTCTCGTCAATATCGGGAATATCCGAAATGATAATTTTAAATTCTGCAAGAGTAAATTCCCTTGATTTACGCGTTCGTACCCAAAAATATCCGTTCACGTCCAAAACATTCCGTATCTTTTACGGAGTTTCGCTAAAAATCATGCGTAACGAGTAATTTTACATCCGTAAAATACGGAAAAACGGAGCTTATCTAGAGCGCTGACAATAATTTGGGCAAATTTTTCAAAATTTTCAACACTTTTTTCCCGGCCTCTGGTTTGATACATTTATATAGGTAGAAAATCTGATATCTATGGCCAGATACTTCTGTAATCTCCTAACTACAACCTTTTTCATTCAAGACATAGATCTAGTTAAGGTATTTTTGGGAAAAAAAACTACTAATGTTATAGCCCTTTAACATTTAGACTCAACGAACAATTTAAAACACTTTATTTTTACAAAAAAAAGAGAAGGTTTTTGTGAAAGACGAATACCCCAGAAAAGGCCATTTTCATGACCTCGTCACATGAGGTTGACCTTGGTATCTGTAGATGCGAACTATTGAGATCTAACATTATACCAACTATGAACATGGTATCTGGAATAACCTTGCAGTAATTGGCAATAATAGGGATTTTTTTGTTAAGTGTTGCAGACAGACAGACGGAAAATGGTCAAGTAATATTATCCCGATCTTTCAATGTACTGGTATAAAAAGACAGCCAGATTTGCAAATATTCTAGGAAATTTCATCAGCTACTGCTGTCAAACAACGACATTGCTTAACAGATAAATGATCTAAATATAGGTCTTTTCTCAATATAATACAATATTTTCAGAATTAATCAAAACCAGATAAGAATTTGGATCGATAAAATTTCTTATCATTTTTTTCTGTAAGAACTTCAATATATTGAATCAAAATGCATAAGTAGCTAGATTCGGCGCGGTTATCGTTGTAAAATTTTTGGTTTGCTTATTTTGAGACGCCCCCTATGATGCGCACAGCTGATCCGCTAATGGCGAGTAAGGGTTGGGGATTGTTTCTTTTTATTGTACACAAAAAGGTGGATAAAATCATGCGAAAGCATAGAGAACCAACAATTTATGCCCCCTTTTCGTGATTTCATCCACTATTTGAAGTCGTACTCGTTTACTCGCCTTCAATTTTGCAGACGAATTCTTTTCTTTGAAATTCCTATGACGTAGTCTTTCAGTCGAACAGACGCTTGACCAGCGTTTCGTCGGTCTGAAGCACTACAACAACAATGTGGACTGTCAAAATTTTGTTATGCTACGAAGAGATGGACAGTGTCTTGGGATAGAATATTAGTTTCTTCTTCGGCATTTGCAAGTGAAAATAATTGAAGATGGAAATCAAAGTGATCCGCTATTGGTCATGATCCGCTATTGGCTAGTTGACTGTACTTAATGTTTTGCAATTACACTGAGGATGTCATGCATAGTGCATATAGCCCCTATATTCAGTGATCACTGCTTTAAACCAAACCAATTTTATCAAGTGACCATCATATTAAGTCTCTTCACATTAGGCAAAATCTCTACAAAAGTTGACAGTTTAAATAAAAAAATGTTTGTTATTGAACCATAAGTTTTTGGAACACATTAGATTTGTGCTCCCTTTGGACATATCAAACGAAGATGTTTCAGTGCTATTTCATATTGAAATGTCTCAATGTTGAATTTACTGACATTTTGATTCAAAGATGGTAGCCATTTCACTATTTAGAAGTCTCACAGTTTGACATGACATATATTTAAATGTTCAAAAGGTGACGCTTCTAAATAGTGAAAAATCTTAAGTAAATGTGAAACACCTCAAGGATGTCATCTCACTATTTAGATATTTTATAATTGGATTTTGTCTAAGATACAAATACTTTTAGATACCATGTTGAATTGAAACATCTTAATGTCTCATTTGTGAAAAGACTGACTTTCCACCGAGGTGCCAAAAGTGACGTGTACTAAGGCATTCAAAAAGTGAAGCCTCTATTACTCTAAATAGTTCAAATAGCTCCAGTAGAAAATGGCTCAATAGTGAATTGACTGACATAAAATTGGGCTTTTATGACATTCATGATTTGGTTCTCTTAACCCATGGTTTGATTTTGATGTTTCATTTAGATATAGAAATGTCAAAATTAGAAGTACAAAATAAGAGGGGTACATGCCAGTCTAAAATCTTTTTTTCTCATTGAAACCTTATGCTTTGAGTACTCATTAGAATCAACGATTGCAATGAGTACCCACAACATAGGATTTATGCAAGTAAATTTGAAATAAAATAATTTGAAATCCCCCTCTATTTGAGGCTCCTTGGAACCCTTGTCGTGCTGAATAATTTTTTTTGAAAAATTGAAAAAACTCAAATTTCTGCTGTACTTATTTTAGTACAGCTTCCATCCCCCATTGCCATTGAGGCTTTTATTTCTGCTGCTTGTAGTAGCAGGGGTAGAGATTCCCTCAAGTCTGACAGTCCGAGACCACTTATATTTCAGTCGGACCGGCTAAAAAATTCAGGGATAGACCCGCCTGACCGGCAGATTTTTTTTTATTACAATGTAAATACTCTTTACGATCAATTCAGCCAGGACCAGTAAATGACAGGAGGTCATTTTCGCGGATGTTTTTCTTGAGACGGGTCCATCATAAACTATCGGAGTTTTTACGGAAACAGCCGGTTCATCTCTGATTTTTTTCGGTACAACTCTCATGGAACCAAGAATAGCATCAAATTCAAAATGTAAATTATCGGATTGACATACCCTTTCTCTCACGATTTTCCTCTAAGAATATATGAGCTGTCTTTCTGACAAGACGTTAAGAACCTTTTGTTTTCGCAGCAAATCATACAATTATTATCAAATCCATTTTAAATATGTCTAAATTTCTACGAGGTTCAAAGGCGCCGCCCAACGGTCTCGATGTCTGTGTTGTATTTAAACCCTGATAAGGTGTTACACTTTTCTCGCATGTACTAATCAGTCTGATTTAACCGCATATCGGGGAATTTTTAACACGTAAAAGGTAATTTATTTTGGTTTGGCCAGTTTACAGTACAAACCCTTCGCAGACTGAAAATTTGGAGCATTGGCATTTTTCTGATTTAAGAATTAATAAGTTCTCTGGATATGAAAAAAATAAATGCAAAAGACTTGTGCAATTATAAACAAAGAAAGAAATTACTAGTATTTTCAATAATCCGAATTAAGCCTGAGATGCTGCTATCTGGCGAATCCACGAAAAATAAACGTTTAATTCTCGTAAAGAATTCGGAACAGTTTATAATTTTCGAAGAGGGAGAACGGGAGATTAAAGAAGCCGACACCAGGTGTTCAGCTATTTTTGGGGTACCTTCTGGTCTTAGCACGCGACACACGCTTGTTCGGTTACCCTCGTGAGATGCACCCTTTCCTTCATAAGGATAAATTTATGCGTTTTATTCACTTTGTATACAGATTTTATTGGGAGAAACGGGATTTCTTATTTTTACACAGTAGGTAGGACTTCTTCCAAATATATGCGAGTCTTGAAAATTAATGATAGCCTGAAAAGAAAACAAACACACATAAACATGCAAAAGTCATGTATTTGTGTAATTGTTTCCCATTGGTTATCTTGGATTGAAAATCTTTCAAAAATATAGAAAAATATACAAATGTCAGGATGAAAGATGCCCACATTTAGAACAATTTATCTGTTTTTATTTTAGAAAAAAATCCATTGCATGTCTCTGAACCGTCAAAACATTTTGAAAATTTCCTGGCTGGATCCCTCAACCCGAATCTCATACACTTTCTCTGCTTGTGCATGCAGCATTTCTGAATACCTTTATAATTCTTGATGCACTTTCTATTTTTTGTGATGAGCTGCCTACATGAAGTGTTTTAGATCCCTTTGATATGATATAACTTTTTTCAATTTTTCTAATTGTGGGACCTGTTGAGTTGTAAGGGGACCTGTTGAATTTTACAGTTACAGGTCCTATGGACCAGTAGAATTTTGAAGCAAGTGTAGACCCCTGAGTAGGGTCACTTTTTGTTGGAATTAAGTTGTACTATACACTTTTCTGTTATGCAGCACTGTTTTGCTTGGTTTCACATTTCCCTCCACAAGTGGTCAGTTGATCATGTGACATTTTGAAAGCATCAGTTGGACAGAATTGCTAGAATAGGCAGCACTTTTGTTAAAATCTATTGATTGGAAATTGGCAGGAAATGGATAATTGAGTAGCCATGAGTTGATGCGTTGGTGGGTGTGCAACACTTAATTAATTCCTGAAATTGAGTGTTGGTTTGTTTGTAAATACATGTAGATGGAAATGATGTTACAGTCACATTTTTAAGATATGCAAATTGGAAACATTGACTTGATATACTCCTAGCCAACCATTATAGAATCCACTATTAATGTTACAGTTAGCGGAACGACGTCAGTAGAAAGCCCTGTTATATGCTTTTATCATGTTGTTATCAGCATATTCCTCTTGTACAAAAATCTTTTGCACAAAATGTAGACTTTAATAAGCCTGCACAGAATGTGCAACCTAATCTTAGTCTACAAATACTGCCCGCATTCTACTATATTATTTTTTGTGTGGAAAAAAACGTTAGTTGATCAACTTCATAAAAGATTTGAAGACTGTTTTAAACAGTCTTCAATTCTTCTCTGAATTTGATTCCCAAAGGTACATAGGGCTTATATAAAAGTCTGGTAATGGGTTTCAATTATAAAGGACTCAGGAAGGAATATTGCCCTTCATGATACCCTGTGACTCGATTGCTTGTCCCAGCTCTAGTTATATCATTCATGAAATATTGTATTAAATGACCATTTCCATAAGCTACCACTTTTTGATGGTCTACTAAATGGTCCCTTAATTCAAGTTTTATTGTACTGTTCCCAATACAGTCCTTGAATTCTTTATGGCTGTGATTTTAAGCTTTAGATAATATTGTGGAAAAAGGAGAATCAACCTGTAAAATATTGTAGAAAAAGAAGGAATAGATGCTTGATGGAGACAACTCAAATTAACCTTCTTTTAACTTCAAAACTACTTAAGGTTAACAATGCTGAAATGGCATGGAATCTTCTCACATTTCTTTCAAGGTCATTTGATAGTCAAGGTTATTTGAAGAATATAATTAAAAGAGTGTTTGCTGATTTCATTGATGTATGAAACTAAAAGCGGATTCATACAGAGTGTGTTCATGGGTTCATGGGTTACTATTTTTATACCTCAATAAAATCAATAATTACAATCTTATGTTATGTTATGATTTAAAATCAGGAAGCAAATATGTTCAAAATATTTATTCATGATAAAGTAGATTTTTTTCATCTACCTTGTGTGATTGCTTACAAAATAGCTGCGTCTGAAAATTGTTTTCATTGATGCATTAAACCAAATTTACAGCCTATTAAAATGCATAAATCTTGATAGACATAACAGGAATCAAATTTTGAATATAAAAGAGAGAGCTTTATTTTCCATATAACAGAATATAGCTTTTTCCTGTATTATATATAGAAATAAAGAGTGAATCCTTGGTTTAATTCTACAATCTAGAAACTATACCTGAATCAAGGTGTAGTTCCTAGGTTTAAGAATTAAACTAACAACATATTACCTTTTCTCTTAAATACTAATCTGCAAATACCTCAGTCTGTTGATTAGATGCAACAATTATCTGGCTCAAAAATACTCGTTTTAAGGTTGCTGTAGCTGCCGTCATAGCATAGTGGCAGTGCGTCAGACTATCATTTTAAAGGACTGGTACTGGGTTCGATTCCCCACAGTGGTAATCATTCTTTCTGACTATTTGTCTTCCACCATAAGTTGATAATTGTAGACCTATGTGGGATAGCAGCTGGAGGCTAGAAAAGGATGTAATGGTGGTACTCATGTGAGAATACCCGGAATCCAATGTAAGGTGCTCCAGCCACTGTGATAACTGAAAGATTGTTGAAGGCAGGGTAAAACCCCAAACATATTTACAGTTACTGTTTCTATTGATTTTCCTAGGGTGTGTATAGATATGAATGTTTCATGTTATGAAATTACAAAGTTTATTGGTACATTCTGACGTAAAGAATTAAATGAAGGCAAGCAAATGTAATCTAGAGAATGCACTTTCTCCCAGTTCATTTGGCAAATGTACAAAATTAATAATTGATAGGATAAAACAATCAATAAATTACTTTGGTATGGAGCTCTGCAGTTCTTTATAATGAACAAAATAAGCACTTTGATTCTCTGGTAGATATGGTGTAGGGATCAACACTATCACCATTCCTTGGCCCGAGACCTGTGGATTTTAGAGAGAACTTGCAATAGCTACCATTCTGCAAGTCCTTCAGGCCTGTGGTCTTTGTCCAACATTATAAAATCCAAATCTGCGATTTGAAGAATTATTGCTTCTTTACCTTATTAAGATTTTCATTATTTGTCCGGCTCGTTGGCTTAGTGGTTAGTGTGCTTGACTCGTAACCTGGTGGTTGTGGGTTTGAGCCCGATTGGTGATGGGTAGTGTATTTGGGCAAGACACTTTACAGACAGGGCCCCAGTCCAATCAGCTGTAAAAATGGGTAGTACTGGATAGAATCCATTGCCTCTCTCTCTATGTGCAAGATGAAATCTAGTATGAGTTAGGAAAGAAGTATGAGTTAGGAGCATGATGGAAATAAGAGTCATTTGACCCTTTTCATATTATCCTTAAGTAAAGAAAAAATCACACAGAAAACATTGTGGGGAGAGAAGAAATTGCTTGTCACTAGCAATTTCTTCTTTTACCCACAATGTCTTCCTTACATCAGATTAATTATTAACTAGCTCAGTAAAAAGTTAGCATTTATATTGTCCATACACAAACTAAACTGGTATAAATAAGGTGGACCAGTAAGAGAAAGGTCAGGACTTTGCAGGCTGGTAGCAAAAAGGGGTTAGTGTCAAACCCTGTTTTAATTTATCCTAAACTTGACCCATACCTGTGCATTGCAAGATTTTTTTTAGAAAAGTTTCATATGATTGTGAGAATATATCTTGGAAAGGGAAAAATGTGTTTTGTAACAAAAAATCGTAGAAAGTGTATAAATAGATTTTTGTTGAGCAACCAAATTATTGAATCATTTTGCTGTTGAACAGAGACTTTGTTTTTACCTAAACATGATAATGTACTGTAAATTCTAATAGTGCCCCATGCTCTAATATAAACCCCACCCCCCTTTTTGGAAGTTACAATCTTCCAATTTTTGAGAGATTTTTGGAATTTTTAATAAACCCCCACCCCAACCAAAAGAAAACATACCACAATTTGAAAAATGTTTGTGTTAATTCAATACTTCAAAAACGATTTAAGTATCCTAAAATCAGCTTTTTTTATATTTAACATGAACATATTCAAATGTCAATGACACTTGCTTAAATTCAACACTGTGGGTACACATTCAGGGCAATTCTAATGCTTACCTACATCATAGACCTTCATTTAGAAATAAAGATTTTAGACCCACGTAACCATCTTTATTTCCTGTACTTTCAGAATATCCAGAAGTTCACCTTTGATGACATCACTGATGATGTAAAAGAGGTAGGTCGTCTATTTTGTTGATTATTTTCGTCAATCAAACTTACAGTGAGCAGGACACAGTTTTTCAGTATGACAAGATGATGCCTGTGAGTCAATGGGCTGGCTGTCTGATGTTGTCCAGCCCACAACGCCCTCAAAGATGAGGGGATATATTACTTTGTACTTGTCTGTTGGTCCGTTGTGCAGTGTGTAGACCTTTTTTTTATGTCCGGAGCATATCTCAAAACTTAAAGTATGCAAGCTAAAATCATGAAACAACACATGGGGATAGATCACATTGAAGAGAAGTGCAGTGCACAAGAACAATGACTGCACTCATCTAATTTTTTTGAGAAATTGCCTTTTCTATGTTTACAAGGAATAGGCCATCAACCTGACCTCTATTATGGGGATGGCATAAATGTTATACAAAAAATTCTTGCTTTATGGATGGATTTCAAATCAATTATTTTTCCTAGTAGAATATCCCATTTGAAAGATATTTTTGAAAATCTCTAAGCTGAAAGTCACAGCCCAAGGCGACAGGTCAATTGTTGACATTGAGATTGTCTTCTGTAGCTATCAGCTTCAATTGTGAAGGTCATGAAATACTTGTAGCTCTTCCTGCGCACATTTGCAACACATGTTGATGGACCTTGATTTGATGGATATGGGCTTTTATTAGAGGCTTCATAATTTTGTAAAATCACATAAAAAAGGCTGATTTCAACCTCTGAAAAAGGGAGATGGGGGCATTGGACTCTATTAGAATATTTACAGTATAGATTTTGTGTGCATCTAGCAGTATTTTGTAAGCTTGCCACTTAAATTGTTCTGTAAAAAATCTTATGATGAACATTTAATTTTATTTAAACTTTAATTTCTAGTTCACAAAGTGATGAATATATAGTTCTTTGTTAAAAATCATTTACTTCAAAAAAACTTTAATTAGAAATAAATCTCATAAAATATTATACAATATTATGCTGTGATGTTGCACCATACCTAACACTTATTTGAAAATCAGACCAAACAGGTTTTACATGTACGTTGACAAAATAAATGAAAATTGATTGTTTCAAAAGAGCCTTTTGAGTCTTAGTTTTGTATCTAAGGTTGTAGTAGTACCTAGTAGGAACATTTGTCTATATTCTGATCAAATTGGGCAAATTTTATTCAGCTGTAAAGTAGTAATTGGTTTTGAACGAAATATCCCTTTTCAATCATGGTTTGGCTATTCTTTTATGAGATGGGGCCTCTAATGTTGTGTGACTACTTGTGCTCATCTACAGCTTCTATTTGATATATTGTTAAGCTGGACAAACTGTCTTTTTTTTTTAAATAGAAGCAGCATTAAAATAAGCTCAAAAACTCTTTACACAAACCTTAAATTTTAGTACATGGTTTCTGTAGAGGTTTGCACTATAAGTCTGAATGAAGTTGGTAAATGCTGTCAAATGCAGATTTCTGGGAAGAGACACTACACCCTAGAACTGCCTTACAAGTGCATTATGTTTTGAGGAGGGTGTAAAATTAGGTTCGCAGAGCTACAGATAGAGGGGGTAATTTTCGATTTTAGATCAAACTTTTTCAATAAATGTAGCACAAAACCTTTTTTGTTGGTACTTATTTGAATTGTCTCATTGAGACAATTCAAATGAGTACCCACAACATATGGTTTTGTTGAAAAATAAAGATTTTAGACTGGCTTTACCCCCTCTTATCTGTACCTAGGGGTTGGTCTACGTTTCTAGAGGTTACAGAGTCCATTTTGTACTACCAGTACTACCATTACATCATTTCCTAGCCTCCAGATGCATTCCCACATAGGTCTTTTGTCTCATTGGTGGAAGACATGTAGTCATAAAGAAGCAGGGTGATTTTACAGTATTTTCTCTAATAATAGCACCCTCCCTAATAGTAGCACCCCTACATTTTTTACTCAGAAAACTCACTTCAAATGCCTAAGTTTTAAGAACCTTTTTGAGACTTCTTCACTAATTTGAGATGATTGTTTAGAGGAAATTCACCTCAAATTAAAGGGAAAAGGGTCTAAAAGTCATTAATGTGGGATAGCAGCTGGAGGCTAGGAAAGGATGTAATGGAAGTGCTGGCGCAAGAAATACCAGGAATCCATTGTTAGGTGCTCCAACCGCTGCCATATAACTGAATACAATGTTGAAAGCGGAATAAAATCCAATTCAAACAAACTATTCAAAATAGGATTTTATCATCAGAATAAGTTTAAGATGTTTGAGAATAAAAAAAATGGTCATAAATCAAATTTACCTACAATGTTTCGACAAAATGCTATAAATATATAACATTGAAAATGAGCAAACAATGAACTTGGAAAAGGTTTACTTTATATTGTGAAAATGATTGATTATTTGAGAAATTCTTCATTACAAGCTTACTAAGTCTGGCACTGTTATTTCTGTTAGATTGAAAATAACTATGTTATAGAGTTCATGAACACTCAAGTCTTGACACCTAGAAATTGAAGAGGTTTTGTAAAAAAAGAGGTAATAACGTTCTAGAACCACTTTTTTTCTCAAAAGCCTAATATTGTGGGTACTTTTTGGAAAATTCTGAACAAGATGATTCCAAAAAGTACCTTACACAACACATGGTTAATGGTTGTATTGTTGAGAATCTAAAGTGGTTTAAATGCTAAACAAGGGCGTAACTACCATTTAGCACATTATGCAAGTGGGTAATACAGATACATCCTCTATGGAAAAATATTGTTGATGGATGATCAAAACATCGTAACTACAGCTTATTAAAGCTGTAGTTACGATGTTTTGATTATTCACCAATGCTCAAATCTTACCATTTTGTCACAGTCCACATTTTGCCTTTGTCATTTATATTATTATGTGGTTGCTCTCCACTGTGTGTGTCCGACAATTTGTCTCTCACCAATGGGTTGATAATCGTAGACCTATGTGAGATAGCAGCTGGGGGCTAGGAAAGGATATTGTGGTGGTTGTACTGATGAGAGAAATACCAGGAAACCATTGTTAGGTGCTCCAGCCGCCGCGATATAACTGAAAGAATGTTGAAAGTGGCGTAAAACTCCATTCAATCAATCAATCAATCCACTGTGTGTGTATAAATTTCAAAATCCTAGTAACACCTGTGCTAAATATATCAGTAGCTCGATGCTAGGCAATAATATGGTGTAAACATTGCACATTGTATCTGTCTAGACATCAATTTTTTACCTGCAAAGTCATATTATCTGTTACATTCTAAAAGTGTTTAGCCAGAGCTTGATAAAAGCTGTAGATGCGAGGTTTTAGAATTAAAAGCAAATAATTTCATTCCAGAGCTTCAGATAGAGATGGTATATTGGAAATTAGACAAAAACATTGATAATAATTGCACAAACTCCATGGGTGACCCATTATCAGGTTAAAAGAAAATATTGTGATCGGGTGAAAAAGACGCCTTTAATGGGTTGAGGTCATTTCTCAATTTGATATACAGTGGAATATCATTTTCTCATAACCTAAATTATGGATTTGAACGAAATATCACTGGAACATCTATTGACTGACCTTTTACCAGCTTGCAAAAAATAGTTCTGATTGAATGAAAATTGATTGACAGGGGTCAATTTACTCTATGCTGTAAGGTGGGAACTGTGAAAACCATTTTCAAAGAATATTACCTGTAGATATCAACCAAATTTTTGCGGAGTGATCCTTTGGTGTTCCTGTATACGACTACAAAGATTATTGTTAGTGGATGAAATGGTGTCTTTATGGGCGGGATTATTGCTGTATTCTTTTATATAGGTGTAATTTTAAAAAATACTTTCTATAGAAACTTAATGAACGATATTAACCATTTCTTTGAATGATCTGAATGTGATCAGATAGAGAAAGCAAAATATTTCAACCTTTTTGAACAAGAATTATTAATGAGTGATGTTTTATAGTACTAAAAAAAGTATTTCAATTAGACAGAAAACCTGCATTTATAAACATATTTTTTTCCATATATATGATGAATATAACAACAAATATGGTTTGGAAATTGTCCAATTTCAATCATAAAAGTTCTTAGGGTGGATTTCAAAAAGAACTGTGCTTGTGAATTGCTTCTCTTGCTTTAACCCCCCCCTCTCCCCCCCCCCCCCCCCCAAAAAAAAAAAAAAAAAAAAAAAAAAAAAAAAAAAAAAAAAAACCCAAAACTTCTCATTCTCTGATAATCATTTTCAAGAGATTCAAGCCAGCGGAGCAAATCAGGCCCAGCTCAAGTAACGAATCTCTTAAAAAAAGGTTGCATACTCAAAATTGCTTTCATTGAGAAATGAGCCTAGATTTTTAGACATCCAGAATGCATGAAAATTGATGGAATTAACTATAATTATTCTTTTGAAGTTTTGAACTTTAGTGATTTTTTTTCACAGAAAATCATTGACTGCCTATTTGTTCGTTTGTCCCAAAAATTGTCCACAAGATGTCACTGCCTGTGTCTGTATACACTGCGACTCTTCAGTCGAGAGAAGAGCAGGTTGGGTGCTATGGTAACAGATAATGGACTAGTCCAGTTGATGAGATTGGCGGGTCTAGAGCATTATGCCAAACAGGGGGAGGAGGATAGTGGAGTCAGCATTCAGCTTGGAGATCCAGCAGGTTTGAATTATCCTTAAATTGCATTTAAGCACTGGATGCACGAATTGTGGGGTCAATTTTTTTTAAAGATACAATACGGAGGAATAATACAGATTTTATACTTTGAAATTGCAATCACACTATCACTTGTTCTTTCTGGGGTTCTGATTGAGTAAATAAAAGGAGCAGTTTAAAACTATGAGGGCCTACAAATATTCTGACTTGCAAAAGAAACGCATATTCTTATTAAAGCGAGTATTAGTGATACTTAGTCATTATGACTATAATTTCTATTGAACCTTTGATAAAATGTATTCCTTTCTTTCATGTTTTTAGAGATTACAATAGATTTAAGTTTGTAATTTTGAGAAAAAGATAAATCAAAATGATATGTCTGTTATAAATTTTTGAAAATGTGCAATATTTTTTCAAAAGTTAATTCACCTTTCCACTAAAATTGTTCTGCATATGAATAAGAATTCTATTCAAAGTCATTTTGAGGGTTCAGCGCAATACTATTGTAAGTGCCTATATATCTATAGGCACTCACAATAGTATTGCACTGACTGCTCTATTTTCAACATGAAATGTCACATAATAATCTATTTTAGGGAATAGTGTTGGTGCAAAATTCATGTATGTCTATTTTTCTTTTGCATTATTTACAGAAAAAGGCAACATTAAGTCAGCAGAAAGGGTATTCAGTATGCATACTGCACCAACAGTCCCATACAATGGCTAAGGAAATGATCAAATGCCATCTTAGATAATTCTTTTGATAATTTGATATTTTGTATAAATTTGTATAAAGTTGTAAAAAACTTCAAGAGAAATTTGGTATTTCATCATCAAAAATGAGAAAACATCATTTTTACAAAAATGTGTTTCTTTTCCAAGTCAGTATAATATAGGCAATAACAGTTTTTTTCACCTTTCCTTAGAAATATTTCCATTATATTATTTTCAGTGACAGTGGAGGCCCAGAAGTGTTTGTGTAATTTAATATTTAACAGTGTACAAGTACAGGCAGCTTGTAGGTAGGTAATTTTCATATTTACCCAATTAGCCTATGAATGAAACCCCTCTGTTTTTGGAGAAAACTTGAGGTAAAGCCATATCCTAGGTATTGCCATCGTAAAAATTTTACGTATCAGAATATTTCAGATACAGTAAAACTTGTTTTAAGCGACCACTAACGGCACTACAAAAAAGCAGTCGTAAAAGAGAAAAGTCGCTTAGTACACGTCTTCTTTACAATTTAGCAACATAATTTTAATTGAATATATATATTTATGTTATTTCGAATTTCTCTATAATCCTATTATGTTAAAACACATTAGAATAGTCTCATTGAGACGATTCTAATGTGTTTAACAATATGGGATTCATTTTCAAAAGCTTCAGACCAAAAAATACCTTCTTTTTAAGATTTTTTGATTTAAAGAAGGTGATTTTGAAAAACGGTCGCTGAATAAAAACGGTTGCTTAATGGACGTGGTGGCTTGAGCAAGATTGACTGTAGTTCGAGACAGATGACTTTGATTCGGTTATGCTTTATTCTTTTCAGTAAAATTGGCTGTGTAGAAGGAATAGTATATTTCCTAAAGCATAAACAGACTGAATCTTAGTCTATGCTGTCCTCCAAGGTTTTGTGTACTGCAGGAATTCATAGTTTTACTTCACTGTTTCATAATTTTGTTGCTCATGCGCAAATTGATTTTATAAACTATATATCGTCAAACTTTTTTTAAGCGACCACTACAGGGACCACCAGAAACCTGTCGTTTAAAAAAAATATCTGCCTAATACACATTTTCTTTACAAATAAGAAACATACATTTTGATTAAATATTCATATTATTGCAAAATTCTCAAAATCCTATATTTCTATAACTTAATAGAATTGTCTCTTTGAGATGATACTGTTGAGTTTTAACAACAAAGGATTCATTTTCAGTAATTTTTAGACCAAGAATAACTACTTTTTAAGATGTTTTGATCTAAAGAATGGGATTAGTTAAGGTTCGCTTTATAAAAATGGTCGCTTAACCCTTTCCTGTTCAATCCCTGGTTTTTACGTCCCTAAGATTTTATAATTGAGAAAATATTGCGAAAAAAGAAGAAATTGCTTCTAACAAGCAATTTCTTCTTTTTCCACACTATTTTCTACCCTACTGAACGGTTATTTTTCAAATTAAATCCACTTGAAATTTTCGTCTTTGGACAGGTCCAAAATTTTGTTAAACAGGAAAGGATTAATAGACATGGTCACTTGAGCAAGGTGACTGTAGTTCATTACAGAGGACTTTGATTCGGTTATGCTACTATATTTTCAGTAAAATTGGCTGTGTAGAAGGAATAGTTCAGAGGTTGAAAACCTACAAGGATCCGGATCTCAGTTTTGATATTAAGGTAATTGATTTAAACCTTTGTAGGGGTCAAATGGACTGTGTATTTGATTCATCATCTACTAAATTAAAGGGTCTAATGGACTGTGCATTTGATTCAACATGTACTAAATTAAGTCTAATTTATACCAGGGATTGACACTAAGGAGAGTCTGTGAGTCTGTGACTCCTTGTACATGTTTACCTATTGGGACTCCTTTATTTTGTAAATAAGGAGTCCCATGGACTACCTGGTTAATACATGAATATTGAAACAAATATAATTGTAGATTGAAACTTAAGACAGTTTTATTTTAATCCAAGTCAAAACTGTACATCTTTTTCACTATTTAAATGCTGAAGATAAAATTTGCTTGCATCTAATAATATTTTGAAAGAAGAAATATCTTTTTAGCAGAACCTTGAGGAAAAGAAGAAATTGCTTGTAACAAGCAATTTCTTATTTGCCACTATGTTCTCCTTTTATCAAAATTTGGACTGCTTACATTGAGCTTGGACTCCTTGATTTCATAGCTTTGGTGTCCAATGGACTCCTTACTTATAGAAGTAAGTGCCAAACCCTGTATACGGGGCAGACTAATCATTCTTACATTGTTATATTGGAAACATGAAGAAAATTATCTGTAACACATGATTTTCTTTGATTTCAAAGATTCTTGGCAGACATATTTATATGAAAAGCAATACCAATAGAAAGGTACACAGACCAGATCAAGGTCATCCATTTGGTCCAAACTTCTGTAAAAATCCAGATTAAAGGCATTTGGTTTTATCTCAACTGAGTACAAAGTGCTCAGGCCGAGCCACTGTGATTGTCCAATGTCTTTCATGCAACATAAATTTTATTTCACTTAAGACAAAGAACAAAGTGTCAAGAATTCTCTAAAAAAAATAGGCAGACAGATTTCTTTTTGGGCATCATATTAGTGGACATCAACCAAATCTGTTCATATAATTCCAATGGGGTCGTATTTCCATGGCACAGTGCAAAATGACACTTAGCCATAGATATCCTATTTTCTACATGGAAGAAAAAGAAACATTGAACATAGATTTAAGGAACAAAGCATCTGCCAATCTTTGAGTTATTCATGTGATGTTTTTTAAGTGTTAATGAGAATCAGGTGAGAATTTAGGATCATCATCATGGTCCTTTAGTTCACTAAAACCATCTTGTTTTGTTTCAGTTCTTTGACATGAGGATGTTGTTTTTGTTGACAGCTCTCTGTGCTGACACAAGGTAAGTTATCCCTTTCCTGTTTTACAAAATTTTGGACCTGTCCAAATACAAAGGTTTTGCAGACGAAAATTAAAGGTGGATTTAAATTGAAAAATAACCATTCAGTATGGTAGAAAATATTGTGGAAAAAGAAGAAATTGCTTGTCAGAAGCAATTTCTATTTTTTTCACAATGTTTTCTCAATCATAAAATCACAGGCACGTAAAAAGCAGGGATTAAATAGCAAAGGGTTAATGCATGTACAGAGCTGCTGGTAGAGGGGGCAGGGATCGACACTAACACCAATCCTCAGGTCCAAGACCTGTGGACTTTAGGAAGGACTGGTAGATGTTACCAGATGCCCTTTAGGCTTGTACTAAATGGCAGTACTTGTATTCAAAATCTGTCCAGTTTTGAAAAATAATTGCCTTTCCAATACTTATACTCGCATTTCCAAATGGAAAACATTGTAGAAAAAGAAGAAATTGCTTGTCAGAAGCAGTTTCTTCTTTTTTAACAATGTTTTCTTTGAAATTTATCTCTTAAATTGCCACAAATCAAACTTGGTTTTCATGCAGGACCTGTTGTTAACAGGGAGGACTTGTTATATTTAGGGCTAACAAGTCCTTCAGACTGGATGCAAAAAGTAGTTAGTGTCAAACCCTGGGGGATGAGGATTGGGGGATTGGAGGTGGTACTTTAGATTTAAGTTAAATTGTTACAAATAATTAGAGATGAAGTGAGTATATCTTGATTTCATGGAAGTATTAAACTAAAATCCTAATCACACTGTATGAATACACAAAGCAGATTCATACATCAGGGTGATAAGGTTCTTAGTTTCATACCTTAATGAAATAAAAAAAATCTCTTCATATCTTACAGTTAAATTTCTTGAAGCAAAAATGTAAAGATTTACCCTGAAATACATGGATTGTTTATGGGACTACTTTTGACGGAAAAATACCAAAAAGCTGTGCAATAAAATTGTTGAGTAATGAAACCAATTTTTCAGTCAATCAGAATGCAGTTATCTTGGTGAACAGAACTAGAATTAAATTATTACTTGCACAAACTTAAGATGTGTGAACTCATCGGAATTGTCTCATCCAACAACATAGGGTTTAAATGAGATAGAAAGATTTTAGACTGCTGTTAGACCTCTGATTTACTTACAGTAATCAGTCATACAGATTATAAATGATATGACATTTTAACTCAGCTGTTTTGTAAGAGATGCATTAGTTATTTTTCGTTGCTCAATCATGTAGTAGAAGTTTGTGAAAATTTTAATCAGCTTCTACATAAAGATTCATTCATTACTCTGACATTTAAATTGGTGGAATTTTAACCCTTTTTGGACTTGAATAATAATTATTTAGTTTTTATGTACCAATAATAGGTATCTTTTAAATCTTTGTTTCTCCCAAAGGTTTTGCTTTAAAACTTTCACATGCCTCAGTTTTTGTTCAGTTTTTGTTCAGTTTATACACAAAAATTCTAATTCTAGTTTGATTACCACGAAAGCTTAAGCATATAGATTTTTTCCCAACACTCGATCCTGATGTTTTCATGGCCCTAAGGGAAAGGCAGTGGTTTAAACCTACCCAATTTTACAGCTGAGTGAACTGGGGCTGGCTATTAAGTGTTTTGCCAATAAACACACCCTGGAGATGATGGGGGCTCAAACCACAAACCTCCAGGCCATGGGTAGCACCTTTACCAGTAGGCCACCAAGGCAGACACATGCCATAGAGCAATTATATGAGCATGTTGGGGGAAATTCGTGACTTTCACATAACTTTTAGTGGAATTTAATTTGGTCTGCAGCAAAATATAGTGCACCTTTATCAATTTGTTTAAATCATACTCCTCAGTTCAAATTTAGGCTTGGCTTGGGCACATCCAAATTTACATAGAAACAAAGAAGAAATCTTCTTCAGAAAGCAGAAAGCCTTTTTACAAGAAAAATTCTAGTAAGATGAAATCTTTTCGAAACTTTGCACTTGCTTCTTTGACCATTAAATCAGCCTGATATATCATTATATATATATACAAAAGGTAAAATCCCAGGGTGGAGCCTGAGAATTTGCTTTGCATCTAACCTCTCCTCCCATCAGACTTTATTCAAAGACACATCATTGTGAAAATGAAATTACATCCACTATAACAAAACAATTCTGAAATTAGTTTTATTACCCTTTTCTGGGTGTATAATAGTAAAATAACATTTTACTGGTTGTAAAAATATAAATAATCATATTGTCCTTGGGAGAATTTCACAGAAAACGAATCACATCGTTTAGCATGTCAAAAGCATCAACGTTCCCACTTAAGATAGCAAAAGGTCATAAATGGGCAGAGCTATCTTTGTACACAGAAAACACATGACAAAAGAATTATATGCAAATAAAGATCCATGTACTTCTTATTTCAAAAATGTGTTTAAGGCCATGGTGTTATAATGTGACATTCATGTTAACCCTTGTCATGATGAACCTGGAATATTCCTGCTTTGGCAGGAGCTATAGACAAACATCAGCCTGCACGTATGCGCAGCCTGATGTTAGTCTACACCACCTGTTTCTCACTTTCAAACCAGAATTGTCAATAGATTTAGTTTTTCAAATAAAAATTGACCTACATTTGGAACTTTCAGTGCTTTTTGCCCTTTGATTTTGATGAAATTTTTTAGCCAAAATTTATTCAGCATGACATGGGTTAAAATTATCTTTCAAGCTTTTCAATGAAAGTGTCTTATCTTTGGTTTTTAATATGTTTTCAATCTAAAGCTTTGCACATGATTCTATGATCATTACATCATTCTCTCTGCAAAGATTCATTTCTTTGACATTCATTTTGGTGAAATCCTGACCGTTTTTTGACTTGAAGATTGGTCTTTAAAAGTTTCTTTTCAAATTCCATCAACTTTTAATTTTAATCCTCAGCCTCTTTCAAATTAGACAAGTCTAAATTTTTTAGAATGGGAAAGAGCAAAAAACATTAGCTGATAATCTTGAGAAACTTAGAGTGTGCCTTTCTATAAAACTTTTAGTAAAGACTCTTATCAGACTGCACTGAAACTTTACTTTTCACATACGTGTATTTGTTGAAAATATCACTAACAACTTCA
Source organism: Fragum whitleyi (assembly GCA_948146395.1). NCBI lineage: Eukaryota > Metazoa > Mollusca > Bivalvia > Cardiida > Cardiidae > Fragum > Fragum whitleyi. Next base: position 56,812,142 of record OX411551.1, on the reverse strand, counting down.
TTGTAATTATTTAATGACAAAAAAAAGAAGTCAAAGAGTTAAATCTAAGTTCAAATTTTGTTTTTTAATTTGCCTAACATAGCAAATCTTACTGAACTATTAATTATCAACTTCTCACTAGCTATTTCTGTGAGAAACTGCTAATTCTTATGTAATTTGCTTTCAGTTTATCAAGTACCATTTTTGCCCTTTTACATAAATGAAGTCATTCAGTTCATAAGATGTACGAGCTGAAGGCCAGAAGTATCATTCTGTCAAGTTTGTTCAAACAATTCCCCTAGGGTGAAAAAATGACCCACCAGGCATAAGCTCAGAAAAGCACCCAATTTTAATGATCTTAGAAATCTTCTTCAGTAGAAACAACAAAGAAAAAGCACCTACAAGGCCTAGGGTATTTATACTTAGTATACTGCATTACCAAGTTGTTTTCTAACAAGTTTGTTTAGACATGGCTCTCTGGGTCAAAAACAGCCTGTCCCCTGGGAACTGTGTTAAATTTAGATGACTTTAAAAATCTTCACCTCCAAAAGTATAATGCCAAATTTTAGAAAAAATGCTAAATTGCAGCAATTTTGGAAATATTCATCTCCAAAATTTTAGGCTGCGGCATTGATTTTTGGTGTACAACATATCTATCAGATTTATCCAAATTATGCCCTTGGGGTCAAAAATTCAACAAACCATAGATAAAGAAGTTTTCTCAAACAATTAAGTGAGTAAATCAAGTCACAAAATGAACACTATTGAAAATGGAAAGGATTCATGTCATATCACAGGAAAAGGGGCCTTAATGATAATTTTCTTGTTATAACTCAAGAGGCCACAATTTTGGCCCAAACCTCTTGAAACTTGGTTTGGTGTTGAAATTATCTCCTTTATGACATCTGCCTTTATAAATGATTTGATGTCCCAGGGGTCAAGGAGACTCAGGTTAGCGATCTAGGACCATCATGGTCCTCTCGTCATGTAAGATCAATTTATATCTAAATTTGTGAACAACAAAAGATTTTTTCACTCGTGGCTCACTCACCCGTTAAAATATAGCTTTTGTTGTTCACTAAATGAAAGATAGACTGATCTTACACTGAAACAAACAATTGATATTTAATTTTTGTGAGCACCAAAATGTTTTTTCACATGTTGCTACCAACTAGTGAAAATATAGCTTTTGTTGTTCATTAAATGAAAGATAAAGCCATCTTACACTGAAACAAACTATAACCGTATTCTCCTAGTAAACGCTCCTGGGAGCTATACATAACATGGTCAGGGAGCTTTTATTAAGTAATCATTTAAAAAAATCATTAAAATTAGTGTCTTTTAAGCCCTTTTCCCTATAATTTGAGGTGAATTTCCTCTAAACTTTCATAGAAATGATTGTATAGAGGAAATTCATTGCAAATTAGAAAAGAAGGGTTCTCAAAAATTTTCATTAAATTCAGGGATTTGAAGTGTGGTTTCTTAGTAAAAAAATGTAGGGGTGCTACTATGAGGGAGGGCGCTATTATTAGAGGAAATACGGTATCCTCTATATATTTAACTTTCAGGCCAAAGATAAGATTTGAGTTACACGGTTTTACCTACCTGATCGAGGTGATAGATTTGATTCTCCGAGACGCTGAGAGTCGACAGAGCGGCCTCACTGACCAGGAGGTGGATTTGTGTTCAGAAGTCCTCAAAATCCTCTTCAATTTGACGGTGACCGTGGATAAAAATAACTTGGATGAGGTACATGTTTGTCCAGTCATGCAAAATGGGATAATCTAGGAAGTGCAGAAGTTGTGGACCCTTAATCAGCCTGCACAAACTGTGCAGGCTGACTAGGGTCAAGACTTATGCCCATTCAAACAAACAAATTTGACTCTTGGCATATTTTTTATCCCCCGCCTTTCGGCAAATGGGACATAGTAATGGTCTCGGTCCTTCATTCCGTCATTCCGTCACTAAACTTGTCTGGAGCATATCTACTAAAGTATAAAAGCTATCAATTTGAAACTTTATAGGTGGATAGATCTCATGAAGGAGAACTGCAGTGCACAAGAACTACAACTCTTGCTTGCATAATTTTGGAGTTATTGCCCTTTATAAGGCTTAATTTCACTATCAAGCTTTGATGGCGGAGGATGGCCATGTCCGACTCTCTGGCTCTTGTTAATTAAGAATGATGATTCTACTCTCAAGGATTATCAAACGGAAATACAATCTTTGGTTTACCTCTGTGACATCAAATCTCTTTTTAAAATATTAATTTTAAAGAGTTCCCTGACAGTTCTTATATGCACAAGGGATCACAAATGATGTTGTGAATGTGGTATAGATTAAGTCTTTTGTATGACCTCTCATTGGTCTGTTTGTCATTCTCTCCATCTACTCAGTGTGATAGCAACTGGAGGCTTGGAAAGGATGTAATAGTAGTACTGATGCAAGAAATACCATGAATCCATAGTCAGGTGCTCCAACATTGACTGAAAAATGTGAAAAGTGCATGAAACCTGTTTAATCAATTATACACCGGTAATCAGTCAATCCACCTATCTATCTAAAATTGTCTATCTAAGCACAGGGTTGGTTTTATGTCTGTTTAAGTCACTTTGCTCTGTTATCAAGGTCTATAATGAGGTAGAAATTCAGAGCCTTGACAAATACTCAAGATTTTGTTTTTGTCATTTTAAAATTGCTTAAGAGTTTCATCTATTACATGCAGCTCAGACACTTTGAATGAGTCAGTGCAAAACTATTGTAAGTGCATATATAATATTAGGCACTTACAACAGTCTTGCATTGACACCTCAAAATGTATATATCCACACAATGCATTTGACGTATTTCCATAGTTACGCTCTTTTGAAATAGTAGAAAATGCCACACAATTTCATGTACTTATGTCAATTTTATTACAGTGTTTTTAGAAGAAGCCCACGTGATGAAACTTGTATGACATGTGTTTTACGTGACCTCATACTGTCTCAATACTATCTCAGTTAACTCCCTCTATTTCTTTATACTCTTAAAGTTACAATTAAACATTAACTTCCAGGTAAATTTTGTTTAATTTCAAAATTTTATTACAATTTTTTAGGAAGAAGAAGCCCACATGATGAGACTTGTATGTGTATTACGTGACCTCATTTTGTCTACAACTGTCTCAAAAGATAAAAGAGAGGAACTTATCAGGTAAATAAAATTGAAAAAGGAAACTTTCAATAAAGAGATATACAGAGTTTTTGTTGATGTCATGGAGGTATGAAACTAAAAACCTAATCAAACTATATGAATACCCAAAGCTGATTCATATACAAGTGTGATTAGGTTTCTAGTTTCATTCCTTAATGAAATCAACAAATACTCTATTCATATCTTATAATTTAATATTTTTAAGCAAAAGATGTAAAGATTTGTCAATAATTGAAATTACTTTTCTTACGGGACTACCTTTTGCAGAGGTGTACAAAATAGATATATACTCAAAATTGTTTTCATTGAGAGATTAAACTTATTTTTCAGCCAATCAGAATGTACAAAAAATAATGGAATCATCTTAAATTGAATTATTTTAAAAGGTAGAATTTTTTCTCTCTTTATAAAGCAACAACAACAACAACCAAAAGCTTATAAGGATATTATTTCAATTGCTCCATATCGAAACATTACATTGTTTTTCTGGTGTCATTCTGACCGTTACTATGTTCAAAAATTGCAATTTGAATATATATTCAAGCTCAAGGTCATTTCACAAGTTCAAGGTCACCTAATACATGGAAAATGGGTGTTTCAGTGATATTAGTGTTTTGTTAACTCATTTTATCATTTATTACATGACGGCTAAAATAGTACAAGCAACATATATATCAAAATTGCTTTAATGAATTATTATCGCATTACAAGCAACATATGTATCAAAATGCTTCAATGAATAATTATTCCATAATAGTGTGGCAGAATGGGGCATGGAGTCGCAGAAAATCCCAGAGAGATATCATTAGATTTTTAGTAAGGAACTAGACTCCGGCTCCCCATTTATTTATTTCCATCCACCCAACCCTCCATGGATGTTACTCTCCTCTTATGGAGGTGGCCATGCGTTAGGGACCCAATCACAGGCCGGGTAGTCCCACAGGGTCCTATCCCTGTTCCACCAGCCCAGCGTTAGGGACCCAATCACTGAGCTATATCTATATTCCAACCTACAGGGTCCTATCCCTGTTTCACCAGCCCAGCGTTAGTGATCCAATCACTGAGCTATAACCTCTAAACTCTCAACCCCCTTGGCTCAGTGTCCAATCACAGAGCCATACTATACAATGGATCGGCCCTGAGCCTATTCCTTCTCCCGCCAAAAATTAGGTAAAATATATAGATATTGAGCAATTTATAAAATATTCCTAATAAAATTGATATCCCTCTGGAATTTTCCGCAACTCATGACCAAAAAATAAAATAAGTCATAATCCTATTACTTAAGAACTGATTTCACTTTTGCTTTAGAATAGTCCTTTCTGTCCATTTGTTCTTTTTCATATTTAACTAGCAGTACTTATTTTCAATATCAAAACATAATATTTTCTGTACAGGAAATGTTCTTACCATGAGAATGAATGATACATTTAAATTTACGAACATAAAATAATGCACATACAATTATTTTCATAAAGTCTCTTATTCATTTATATTTTAAAAGCATCACAGAAAACCTAAGAGCGCCCCTTTTCTGGTGGTCCTCTACAATGGTCCTGCAAGTATACAATACATTATCATGTTAAAGATTGAATCTAAACCTAAAATTACTTAATAAAACATGTTATACCATACTCTACTATTAAGCTTCTTAACATATACATATATTCTTAGCCGTCATGCAAAAAAGAGGGAGGGTGGGTGGGAAATTGCATTAATTGCAGTTATCAAAATATTTTTGATGATTGTTCTGATTAAAGCGCCATCTGATGACTAGTAAGTTTCATGCTGATTAATTTCTCATGAGTAACAGGTGGACCGGTCGGTGACAAGGTAAACAAATCCCCTTCAATTTTAGGCAGTAATAAATCAGCCTATTTTGAATAAATAGCCCTTATTATTACATGACGGCTAAAATAGTACAAGCAACATATATATCAAAATTGCTTTAATGAATTATTATCACATTACAAGCAACATATGCATCAAGATGCTTCAATGAATAATTATTACATAATAGTGTGGCAGAATGGGGCATGGAGTCGCAGAAAATCCCAGAGAGATATCATTAGATTTTTAGTAAGGAACTAGACTCCGGCTCCCCATTTATTTATTTCCATCCACCCAACCCTCCATGGATGTAACTCTCCTCTCATGGAGGTGGCCATGCGTTAGGGACCCAATCACAGGCCGGGTAGTCCCACAGGGTCCTATCCCTGTTCCACCAGCCTAGCGTTAGGGACCCAATCACTGAGCTATATCTATATTCCAACCTACAGGGTCCAATCCCTGTTTCACCAGCCCAGCGTTAGTGATCCAATCACTGAGCTATAACCTCTAAACTCTCAACCCCCTTGGCTCAGTGTCCAATCATACAGTTTTCCATGACTCATGTTTCTTTGAATATGAACTCCCACAATTATAAATGAAACCCCTCTTTACCTAGTGTGAAGGCATCATTATATCACAAAGAACCTCATCTAAGAAAGCTGAAAGAAGACCCTTCTATGATTCTTAATTATGAAACTACGCCATTTTAAATAACTGTCTTTGTTGTTCAAGTACAATCATCACCCTATTCCCGATTTAATCAAACTTCAAGTGAGACTCCCATACTGATGCTTTTCACAAAAGCTGTTGAAATTATTGATCTTTTTTTTTTTTTTTTTTTTTATCAAATTGGGTATAAAGAATGAGAAATCAATTACACAGGAAGTGCATTCTCTTTGTTTTCCTTTTATCTTTTTTTTTTTTTTTTTTTAATCTATTGAAGTAAACACAATGTTCAAGACAGACTAATCAGTTTCAGCCATCGAGGCTTTGTACTAAGTGTACCATTTCACTGCAAAATCACTGCATGTATTGCTCAAGGTTAAAAGATTTATCTATTTATTTATTTTTATGCTCCCCGAAGGGAGAGCATATAGCCGCCGCTTTGTCTGTCCGTCCGTCCGTCCGTACATCCGTAATTCCGTCCGTCCGTCCGTCCGTCCCCACCTATTTCTCCATAACCCCTGGGCCAAATTGAATGAAACTTACCATGTGAACTCCCTATGATATAGTGATGATGCATCTGTGACGGTTTTTGGATTTGAGGCCTCGTCACGGGAAAAGGGGACTTAGGGTAAAAAACAGTTTTTCCCATATTTCTTCTAGTCTAACAGTCAGAATTTAGTGAAATTTCATATTTGAGTAGCAAATCAGATGCCCTTTACTATAAACAATTTGAAATTAACGTAAAAAAATATATATCATGGAAAAAGGGGGCTTAATGTTTGTTACCTTTACGTTAGCGTGTAAAATACAGTTATTCTTTCATTTCTCCTAGTTTTATGCTCAGAATTTGATGAAATTTCACATTTGAGTAGCAAATCAGATGGTCTTTACCCTAAACTATTTGAAATTTGTGTCTAAAAATATGTCATGCAAAAAGGGGGTTTAATGTTTGTTACCTTTATGTTAGCTGTATAAGATAACAGCTTATTTGAGTCTTTGAAATCTAACCACAGAGCATATCTCCTAAAGTATAATAGCTATCAACTTGAAACTTTATGGGTGGATAGATCTTATGGAGGAGAAGTGCAGTGCACAAGAACTACAACTCTTGCTTGCATAATTTTGGAGTTTTTGCCCTTTGTTATTTTTTATACTAAGATTATGTCTGGAGCATATCTCCTAAAGTATAATAGCTATCAACTTGGAACTTTATGGGTGGATAGATCTCATGGAGGAGAAGTGCTATGCACAAGGACTACAACTCTTGCTTGCATAATTTTGGAGTTATTGCCCTTTGTTATTTTTATGCCCCCGATAGGGAGGCATAATAAATTTGACTTGTCCGTCCGTCCGTCTGTCCGTCTGTCCGTCCGTCTGCCCGTCTGTCTGTCCGTCCGTCATTCCGTCCAAAAACTTTAACATTGGCCATAACTTCCTTATTACTATCAAAGCAGTGTCGGGGGCATTGTCATCTTACAGTGACAGCTCTTGTTGATACTTAGATTTTATCTGTGTTATTTTTGATACTTAGATTATATCTGGAGCATATCCCCATAAAGTGTAATAGTTATCAACTTGAACAGTTATGGGTGGATCGATCTCATGAAGGAGAAGTGCAGTGCAGAAGAACTACAACTCTTACTTGCATAATTTTGGAGTTATTGCCCTTTGTTATTTTTGATACTTAGATTTTGTCTGGAGCATATCTCCTAAAGTATAATAGCTATCAACTTGAAACTTTATGGGTGGATAGATCTCATGGAGGAGAAGTGCAATACACAGAACTATAACTCTTGCTTGCATAATCTTGGAGTTATTGCTGTTCGTTATTTTTAATACTTAGATTTAATAGGAGGTAAATCTCTGACAGTACAAAAGAATCTTTATTCTATTAGGCTTTAGTTTACTATCAAGCTTTGTGGCGGGGGATGTCCATGTCCAACATGGCTCTTGTTTTTGTGACAATGCCTTATTCGGGGAGCATAATCCGTCTCTGACGGCTCTTGTTTATTAGTATTTTAATTTCTTTCTTTTTTTTTTTTTTTTGAAAGTGCTAAAATTCTTCCTGATCTCACAAAGAACTCTCAGAGTGTAGAGAAAATACAGGTCCCTATTTGTTTGCACCATATGTAGTCTGAAAATATGACTGATTTAGATATCAGATGTTCTTTTTCAACCAATTCATACTAAGCAGTCTTGTTTTGCTGCTATTTCTGACCGCATAGCTGCCGTATAGCTCCAAGATAATATTAAAGAAACGAGACACTTTGCCAGCTCAGACTTCATGAATAGCCTTATTGTTTACCAGACAGGGGGTCTGGTAAACTTATTATTTTTACCAGACCCAACAAAATTACACCAGACAGAACAATAGTACGCATTGTGTATTAGGCTAGAATCTATGGGTCAGTTGGTCCAGCATTTATGCGCAACTTACGTGAACGGCATGATTTTTTTGCAGACATGTCGGCCGACCGACGGCACCTCATGAAGTCTGCAGATCTATAAAAGATACTCTAAATATTGAGCTCATGTGTTCATACTTGCAAGGCATACAGAACAGACTTGGTTCTTATCAAATTAGATCATGGATTTTTTGGATAGGAATGTTCGTAAAATTAGTAAAAGACTGAGTAAAAGCTGAAGGTCATAAACCAGGGCCATATGATCAAGGCTCCACCATCTTCCTAAAGGATGTTCCTGCCCTGTAAGCAGTATCTGATATACCCTGAAAAATAGGTTTAATTTCAACACTCTCAAAAATGTCTTCTGGCAATGGGTGTTTCTTCAACCAATCATTATGAAAATGCCAAAATTTAAACAACTCCCTGGCCTTCGAAAGTACTTATTCAAGGTTAGGTTCAAATAAGTCTCGATTTTGGACAATTCTCATATTTTTCATAACTCTACAATTCTAAAAATAGCATCGCATTAGGACAGAAATCGGTACTACGATCGAAATTGCATATCAGCCTTTGCTTTGCATTTCCTGCAAAATTAAAACAAATAGAATCTAGATAAATGATTCCATATAAGTAATCAATTTATCATAATATCCGCTTCTCTTCAGCCTAGCGATAACAAACAGTCGTCCCGCCATTTTCTCGTCCGAGAAAAGCAACCCCATCATTCTTTAGTCATTCCTGCGAGAATTTCCCTCTTCTCTGGCCAATATGAATATTTCTTCATCTAAGTATTTTCCTTTCTACATCTACATCACAAAAAACCCAACTGCTACTCATAGATCGTTAAAATTGCATTAATTGCAGTTATCAAAATATTTTTGATGATTGTTCTGATTAAAGCGCCATCTGATGACTAGTAAGTTTCATGCTGATTAATTTCTCATGAGTAACTGGTGGACCGGTCGGTGACAAGGTAAACAAATCCCCTTCAATTTTAGGCAGTAATAAATCGGCCTATTTTGAATAAATAGCCCTTATTGTTCAAAAGTAATAGTTTTTCTGATCAATTCTTTAAAATCACTCCAAAATATTACAGTGAATAAGAATATTTATGTACCTTTGAATAATATATCTTTCTGATATGGAGAAATTGAAAGTGTATATTGATGGCTTAGTGCAAAACAGTTATTACTGCCTATATATTTATAGGCAGTTACAACTGTTTCACACTAAGCAATTGATACACTAAATTGTTTTTGTATGATATTTATTTTCTATACTTTTTCCTGAAACTTACAGCAATGGCTCTGTATTTAACAGCTATAACTGCCTATTACCATAAAGGGAGTTGCAACAGTTATGTGCCAAACCATCAAACAATCCGCAATTTTAGATCAGATCTTTGCAATAAGAAATGAAAATTAAATAAGTGTCTACAAATTCAATATAATTGATAACTTTAGTGATCCAGTTAATATCTTGTAATCCATGTTTTATATCACCCAAATACTATCTGTGAATTTTGGCAATACAACCTGATTACTGTTGGTATATTAACCCTTGTCACGCTGAAAAAAGCCTTGGCAAATTTACAGTTGAATCATAGCTTGGGAGCACTGGATGAGCTGATTGCTAGTCAGTTTTCATTTTGATAATATAATCTTTAAACTCTTTCTCTTTTAAAATGGAAAATCAGGTGGTTTAAACTATGACCAGACTGCACATTTGTGCAGACTGATCATTGTTTATACCTCCTGTCAAACAGGAATATTCCGGGGTTCAGCATGATATGGGTTATAAATGTGTTTTCAATTCTTAATGTAGACAAGCTTAGCCAGGCTAGCTCAATAGCGATGCATTGAGCTGTCAATGCTTGGTTCTTGAGTTCGAATCTCTGCTAGGCCAACTTTCATTTAACATTTGAATAAAGTCATTGTGACATGAATTATTAATTGATCCTGTGCATGAGATTTCCAACATTTTCAAATATGTGCAAAGCAAAGATCTTACCAGCCTGTGCATTTGCCCAGTTTGACCAGAGACTTCACTATGCGCTTAGTAAATAGATAAGGTCTCAAAGTATCTGTAGACCATCAGGTAACTTTATATTTACAGTATGTGGCTTTCTAGGCTACTCAATGTTTGCACATCACGAACATTTTAAAACTGTAGGGAATGTCACACACAGGCTCAATTATTTGTCTTACATCAATGGATGAATCCATTATAACGCTGGTTCTGCTTGGCTACCGAAATTTGGGGGGGGGGGGGGTCGATCATTTGGGATGTTGCCGTGATTTTACCTTTTCTGCCGGTAACGCTGTTTAGATTGCGATTTTAGATCAAATAGATCAAATGTTCTAAGATAAAAATTGATACTACACCAAAGCAAGGTAAATATATTAAAAAAATTTCACACCTCCCGCGGAGCAGTGTGGCGATTATGCCAGGTGTCAGAGAGAATTGCCTAGTTTGATTGCTGACAGACGTAGCGTAGAAATGATTAAGTGGATAGATTGTTTGACATTAAGTAAGAAGTCTCAAACACATGTCAAACACATCAAGTTGTTGAGATTTGGCTAAGTGTACAGCGAAACATGATTGTTTGAATGGAGTATTAGGCCGCTGATAGTCAGGAAGATTGAGTGCCGCCATCGTAGATACCTGGAATCCCAATATTGACAGTCCAACACGCTACCAACTTGGCTTGGTTGACGGCAGGGACGCGAATGAACACTGCAAGTCTAGCTCGCATGCAATTAAATCCACGATAATAGGCCTAAACTTCAGAAGAAGCCGTATTTTCGCAAAATTAGCCAGACTCTTTTATCTCTGCTGTTGACAATCGATTCAAATAACAACTTGCCCCTCACCCAATTTATTGGTTTATTACCTCCCTTCGCCAAAAAGTGCCATTGAATTTTCTTATGAATATTACGTTGTTTTTTTTTTGTAAATATATGATTTTTTTTTTTTTTTTTTCATTAAACTTATTCATATTATAGTCATGTTTAACAGAGCTTGAAAATTCAAAGCCTAAATGAATTATTATCATTGGTTCTAATCTCACTTAATAGACAACTTCATAAAGTTTTAAACTCGAAGCTGTATAAATACCTACATTTCCTACTTTAAAGCTTCAAACAATGATACTAAAAATGGTGCAAACCTGATGGTGACCCCGTCGCCTTGCATTCGTCTGGACTTTACTTCCTGTCGATCTCCTAACTGTGAATCAAAGCACAAGCTTAAGATGAATTGGCTTTTCTTGCAAACCGGCAATCCAAATGTCGTAACTACAGATTCACTTAATTGAATTTAAAGCATTTTTTCTCACTCATCGAAGAATGCGGTCCTGCACTCCGAGAGATTCGATTACTTTGGTATAGTTTCGATCGTACGTAGGGTATTGTTTATTTTGATTGCTTAGATAATTATTTTCTCCTATTTTCCAAAAGACAAAATTTAAAATATGAAATTTGTTGATCTAATGAAACTATATGGATTAACTATACCCTTTTGAGATCGTCGTTATCGATGTTTCTTAGCTGCTGGGCGGGTAGGCCCGAGAAATCGGGATTCAGAGACCTGAGAGTCTGTGATTGTTTAACCCTACAAACAAGATTACTTTATCAAAGATGGAGTTTTGTTCAGCTTAGGGACAACAAAACGATCTTGAAATAAAAAATATCAAAGTCATGAACCGTGTTTGTTCTTCATTCCATTCCTGAGTTTTAAAATACTATGGCCAAAATAAAATTGTTAATGTACATGTATATTTAGATATCCAATACCGTTATCAATATTGATCCATTGTCTGTTACGTTTCCTTGGTACGTTATTTTTTGGTGCGGGAGGGGGGGGGGATTGGCGGCAACCGGAGGGTACAGCGTTAAAGCAAATACATCCTCTTCTTCTGCTATTTCATTTCTAAGACCCCGACCACAGCGTTATAATGGATTTGCAGTGTAACTGTTATAATATTGAAAGTGCCATTAAACCCCATACATACAAACAAGCAAATTGAATATAGATCAATATATCAAAGGTTCAGTGCAAGACTGTACTAAGTGTATATACAATGTATATACACTTAGTACAGTCTTAAACTAAACCCTCAATATAAAATAACCAATTGCTATTGCCAATAATAATGATAATATTTGGGTCTATAAGGGATTAACACTTTCCTGTTTTACAAAATATTGGACCTGTCCAAATTCAAAGGTTTTGCAGACGAAAATTTAAAGTGGATTTAATTTGAAAAATAACCATTCAGCAGGGTAGAAAATAGTGTGGAAAAAGAAGAAATTGCTTGTCAGAAGCAATTTCTTCTTTTTTCACAATGTTTTCTCAATCATAAAATCACAGGCACGTAAAAAGCACGGATTAAACAGCAAAGGGTTAATTCAAATATTTTCTGTATTCTAGCCATACTGTCAATCTCCTAATCAATATGTCCAGAGATTGTTATGAAGAGTTACTTGCCCCTATGAACGAGTCAGATATCAGTGGCATGGAGAATAAAGAAGTGGAATATGATGGAAAGAATATGGAGGCCATTGTGATCCTGTTAAACTTTCTTTACAAACGGTTTGACAGGGTAGATATTGATATTTTCTTTAATACATTTCGGTGATTTATTAAGAAATAACAAGAGATTGTCACTTGATAATCTCACAACAAAACCAGTGATAAACGGGAGTCCGTGGCATACAGCATATCTACTATGGTACTGACTACGGTCGACTATGATATAGAGTCAATAGATATTATCAAAAACTTTTACCCTGCTTTCGTTAATTTCACTTTATTGGATGTTACCTGAGGAGAACCCGCAAACCAAATATTAATGACATTATGATGATGTTGCCTAGTAATCACTAGCAAAATGACATACATGTACTTTAAGAATATTTGTTTAAATATTGTCATAGAGGGTATATAGGAGTCATCTTGCTGTTCGGTCCTTCCGTCTTTAGCATTTTTTTGTCCGGAAATTTTCTCAGAAACATTACATACATCATGTGTAACTGCATAAGCTCCTACTCTCATTGGTTGCTGAATTATCTCCCCTTGAACTTGTAAATTTCACTTATTTACTGTTGTAAGTAGCTCTTCTCCTATATTTTACATGTATTGAATTCAAATTTGATCACAATGTGTATTTGTATAAGAAGTTGTAAACTTGACATTTTCAAGCCCCTACTATCATTGGTTGCTGAAATATTTCTCCTCTATCTTATAAATTGCACTAAATTTTTAGCTCCACTGGACTCAGTCCAGCGGAGCTATTGTCATGGCCTGCTGTCCGTCATGAGTGTGTGCCTCTGTGCATCTGCGTGCATCCGTTAACTTTTTAGCTCGCCCGGGACGAAAGTCTCGGAAGAGCTATTGACATACCCTCCGATGTCGGCGTCGGCGTCAGCGTTGGCGTCAGCGTCGGTGTCGGCGTCCGCATTAGGTTAAAGTTTTTTATTTCTATCAATATTTATCCTAGAGGCTTTATTTTTTATAGAAACACTCATTAGGGCATAGGCTTTCATTTGAGACCAACATCCATGTCGAAATGACCTTTAGACTGTAACCTTGACCCTTTCAAAAAAACTTTAACCAAAAACTTTAACCAAAAAAACTTTAACCTTGCTTATATTTTCTGTAAGCTTTAAACTAGAGACATCATTACTTCATATGCACACTCATTAGGTGATAGGCTTTCACCATAGACAAAGGTCCTTGACAATTTGACCTTGACCTTGACCCTTTGTGGACTTAGAAAAAAATTAACCAAAAAACTTTAACAAAAAGCTTTAACCTTGCATATATTTTTTTTAATGCTCTAACCTAGGGACATCATAGCTTCATGTATATACTCACCAGGCGATAGGCTTTCACCAGAGACCAAGGTCCTTCACAATTTGACCTTGGCCTTTACCATTTGTGGACTTTAACTGAAAACTTTAACCAAAAACTTTAACCTTGCTTATATTTTCTGAATGCTTTAACCTAAGGACATCATTACTTCGTATACATACCTATTAGGTGATAGGCTTTTGTGAGAGATCAAGGTCCTTGATAATTTGACCTTGACCTTTACCATTTGTGGACTTAGAAAAACTTTAACTGTAAGGTTTAACCAAAAACTTTTACCTTGCTTATATTTTCTGAATGCTTTAACCTAGGGACATCATTACTTCATATACATAGTCACCAGATGAAAGGCTTTCACCAGAAACCAAGGGCCTCGACAATTTGACCTTGACCTTTTATGGACTTGGAAAAACTTAAACTGAAAAATTTTTAACCCAAAATTTAACCTTGCTTATATTTTCTAAATGCTTTACTCAGGAACATTATTACTTCATACACATACTTACTAGGTGATAGGCTTCTACAGAGACCAAGGTTCTTCACATTTTGACCTTGATCTTGACCTTTTGTGGACTTAGAAAGATTTTAAAGAAAAACTTCATGTTTGATACAAAGAAATTCCATTGGTTACCTCATCTGCTTGTAGGCTTTCACTTTACCCTAACTTTATACATGCAATTAAAACAAAAAAGTTTTTACATTTCTTAATTACTACTCAAACAGATATATATTAGATCATGAACTTTAACATTGAAAGAAACCACTTTGAACTTCGGTCTTCGGTCAAGCGCTATTTGTGACAAGCAGCTGTTTGGGCGAGCTACGTTGTCTGCGGACAACTCTTGTTCTTTAAACCACTGGGCTTTTTTTTTCAATGAAACTTTACCAGAATGTTCCTTGGGTGACCCTTTTCAAAAATTGTTCATGAAATTTTGATAGGCCTATAAATATGGGTATGGCAGAGCGGGGCTTATTTTGAGCCCGGAATCTTTGAAAGTTATCTCCTCCTGAACCACTGGGCAGATTTCATTGAAACTTTACAAGAACGTTCCTCTTATTGGTCCATAAGTATGGGCGTGTCAGGGTGGGGCTTATTTTATGCCCGAAATCTTTGAACAACATCTACTCCTTAACCCCTGGGCAGATTTCAATGAAACTTTACCAGAATGTTCCTTGGTCAACCCTTTTTAAAATTTGTTCATGAAATTGTGATTGGCCCATAAATATGAGGATGGCAGGGAGGGGCTTATTTTGAGCCAAAAATCTTTGAAAGTTATCTTCTCCTGAACCACTGAGCGGATTTCAATGAAACTTTACCACAATGTTCCTTGGGTGACTCTTTTCAAAAATTGTTCATCAAATTTTGTTTGGCATATAAATATGGGCGTGGCAGGGTGAGGCTTATTTTGAGCCAAAAAATTTGAAAGTTATCTCCTGCTAACCCTCTGGGCCTTATTCAATGAAACTTTACCAGAATGTTCCTTGTCAGACTTTTATATATTCATAATCAATTACTTAGGATAATAACAGCCACTTATCATCATTAAAAAAAAAAGTCAAATGTGTTAGTTAAAATTTTTTGAATTTGTAATGTTCTTTTCAGCCCAGCAAGTCATTGAAAGAAAGTTTAACTCCCATACTTCACTGTTTCTGTGAGATTTGCCGTGGTAACAGATCTATCCGTAAATTTTGTAGAACAAAGGTAAGACTACCACTGAACAGTTTACCAAATGATGTTATATAGACTGGTCCAAATTCAAAGAAGTTACACATGACATTTTAAGATTGATTATGTTGGAATCTTCCATGTTTTTAGCTCCACTGGCCAAAGGCCACTGAGACTATTGTGATGGCGCTCTGTCTGTTGTGTATCCATCCATACATCCGGTCTTAAACATTCTCTCTAAAATTTTCTGCAGAAACTACTGGATGAATTTTTAACCAAACTTCACAGGAATAATCCTTGGGTGACCCCCTTTCAAAGTTGTACAAGGACTTTTGATCCAATGAAAAATAAGGCCCTAATGGGCGTGGCTAATTTCCATATATGGCAATATGTGATTTTTCTCAGAATCTAATGGATGAATACCAATCAAATTTTACTGAATGATCTTTAAGTGATCCTATATCAGTCTAAAAAAAAAAATACAGTGATCGGACAAAGTAAGTCTTTAATAGCCGGAGGTCATTTTTCTATATCTTATGTAGTGGAACTTTGAAAATCATTTTCTCAGAATCTAACAGATGGATATTAACCAAATTTCACTGGAATGATCTTTAGTGACCATTTATCAGTCTACAAAATATTTTTGTAATTGGTTGAAAAATATTTCTTTTATGGGCAGACGTCATTTCCACATAATTATGTTATATAGTGTATATATATCAATTTCTCAGATCTGGATGATTATGTGTGTATTCACATATAATTGGGTTTATGTTGATTATGATAAGGCTGCTTCTTATCACTCGTGAGTCATTCTGAATATTGCACTATAACTTTTTCTCCCTTTAGAGCCTCTCAACTGATTTATAAGCATATTAGTATATATTGTTGATATATTCCCTTGAGTTCCTCTAATCTATCACGTATTTAGTACATGTAGTGATGCTGCAGTCCAATTAGGAAGATGCGTACTCAAAATCACGTGACTTCTTTGTCTGAGTGCAGCATCATTTCGACGTGGCACTTCAGTATCAATTAAGTTCTGAATATAGCATCACGCTAATATATCACTTCGTTATTCTTTGTTCTCAAACGTTTACGGGACTTTTATTAAATTTGTGTTAAAAATCTGGACTAATAAAGTGTGGGAGTTTAATCCGTCTAGCATTCGGATTATTCCAAAAGGACCGAAAAATCTTCATCAACCTATTTTACAGAACTTTCTTTGTTCTCGCTGGACTTTCCTTTGTTCAAAACAACTACCGGGACTTATTCTGGAATTCTTTTGCTTTGGGAAGTGACTTTCATAGATTTAGTTTAGATCAATAATTAAAAATTTTAACAACTTGCTAACGGCATATTCCTCGAACATTTGCCTGCTAAATTTCTTTTTAAAATCGACATAATTCTCCATCGAATTTAAAATCGGAGTGGTTTATAAATATCTAACATTTAATTGTCAATTCAAACGATGGCTTCCAGACGTAACCGCTCTACGAACGACAGTTCAAGCAGACGGGCCGTTATTAATCCTGACCAGGAGGATTCCTCGAGGGCTCAACCCTACGACAAATGGGACCGGGACAATCCCGCTAACTGGACCATCCGAGATTTTAAAGAGCGCTTATGGAAAGATTTGGGAATACGTGCTCCTACCAAAAACGTCTCGAAATCATTCTTGAGGCAATTGTACGAAGAAAACAGAGGATCTACTTTGTCCACTCGCCTCAATGAATCAACAGGAGATGTCGGGACTATTTCCACAAGAGCTAGTATTCCTGCGCCAATGACCGAATTGACTGGCGAGCCTGTCTCAATCTGTCGATATTGAGACAGGTAAAACCTAATGTTAGCATGGTTATCATTGGTCCGTTGCATCCTTTTGTTTCATTGGCCAAAATGCATTGATAATTCTGATTGGCCGTTTTGTATATGGGCGTGGCTTGTCGACAAAAGCCGTGTACAAAACGATATAATAACGCAGACAGAATTAAGGGTTAATTACAGTTAAATTCCCGATTTCAATATATAGATGAAAGAGACCGCGGTCTCGGAATCGCGTGTCACGTATATTCAGCGTTGATACATCTGGGTGGGCTCCCTTCTTTCCGAGACATGTATAAGATAAATATTCAAATTCTCTCTTTCTCTTCATGAACTCTATTTTGTTAAAATGATTACCCATATTTTTTTAAGTTTATTATATTTTCGATGGGTCACTAAAATCACACAAGTTTAGTTAGAATAAAACTGTAGTTGCGCGGCTTTGGAAGCACATCGACGATTAATTATCCAAATTCTTTTCTTATGAAAACTAACCGGTATTTGCACAAGAGAAATTTTCACTATCTTAATAATCTTATATTTCAATTTTAACGTATTTGCATTACAAAAAAAATGGAACATGAACCTTATGACAGAAAACATACTTTAATTGCATGTTTAAACGAACGTGACATGAAGATTATTTTTTGTGTAAATAAAAAGTTTTGACTCGTTTCACTTAGTCATTCGCGTCTCGCGCCGTCTGATAAGAGATTATGAATTTCCCTACATCGCAACATGAAAAACAGAAAATTTGTAGAATATTCTCGAAAATTCCTCATTGTCCATCAATCTTCCGGTTCTATTCTACTCTCATTTTTCGACAGTCAGTGGAAAACTCTTTGATGTCACTATGCGTCTGAAATGTGTTGTTATTTAAAGATTCAATTTACAAAAATTAACTCTTTTTTTTTTGCAATTATAGAATTTCTATGATTGTTTCTCCTGTGAAAGCCACTGATTTCGCAATTTAAATTACCAAAATAATCACGAAAGGTTGATTAATATTAATAGAGAAATATATAAACAATACATACATGTAGAGAAAGTAAACATATCCTGCCGTATATAAGTAGATAAAAAGTAGATAAGTGATGTCGGAAGAAAATACAAGAAAAAGACTTTGCTTGTTTTTTTTGTAAAAATATTTAATGGCGAAGCGTGATTAAGTTTTGTATTAATGAAAATTTTATGCTTTCCATGCAAAATGGATTTCTCATCTTTCTGTGCTTATTAACCACAAACATTACAATCGGAAAAAGAACAAAAAAATCTTTCAGGTAACCGAATGCGGTAAACAAAAATTATTCAATCAGTGGTCTAAACGTTTTCCATTGCAAACGAATGCTAATGTCACATTATAAAGAAATTGTGTAAATAGAAGTTTTTCTACACATCAACTTTATCATATTTAAATTTCTTTTCTCGTAAATGATGAATAAGATTGATCATGTAAGTAAAAAGGTCTATAAGTGAACAAAAAACGGTAGAGTATTATATCATAAAGTCATTTCCTTTCCCATCTTCACGAGTCAAGGGATATCGAATCAATAGTAAGTAAAGTGTTCACAACCCTCGGTTCGACAAAATATTTCTTTAGACTGGTTAACCTGTCCCAATCTACGCTACCCTCAGATACTTGTTAAAAGTGTTTGAGTTAGATCTGAAAGAGTTGACTCCCTAGGACCAAAATGTTATATTAAATTGTTTTGTATATAAAGATTGTTTTATGAAATATTATGTAATATATACTCTATTGATAGATATATATATATAATGGCTTCCGAAGATTTTGTGTTACTTTAATTCTTCGCAGACGATCATGTATAAGTTTGTCTGTTGACCTGATATTGACCTCTGCTGTATAGATGAACTAAATTAAATAGGTTGCACTCAGAATTGCATATGCTTTTGTACGAACATAATGCTACCGAAATCAGATGTAAAAAAAAAAAAATATGCTACTGAATGAATGCTTTTGAGTTAAAGGTATTCAAACAACTCCCTAAAGGTCAATCTCAGGTCAAAACGGAAAAAACCATACGCCATCAATCCTAGCAACCACAAGATCTCCGACTATTATAATGATCAACATAAACTAAGAGATGGATATCAACCAAATTTCACTGGAATGATCTGTGACCCATTATTACACTGATCATAATTTTTGTGATTGGATAAAAAAAATATGTATTTAACAGGCAGAGGTCAAATTTCTATATGTTATTCCTTAATTTGATCTTGAATGTTTCTTTTCAAAAATATTTCAGCAAGTGACACTTAAGAAAACTTATTTTCTTGAAATAAAAATTCATTTATTCATCCATTCACTAAAATTCTTGGCAGAGGTCAAATTTCTATATGTTATTCCTTAATTTGATCTTGAAATGTTTCTTTTCAAAATATTTCAGCAAGTGACACTTAAGAACACTTATTTTCTTGAAATAAAAATTCATTTATTCATTCATTCACTAAAATTCTTGTCTAATCATATCAGTAGATTCCAGCCTGTGGAGAAAATCAGCTGCTCAAGCAGCTGAAGTCTTTTTTAGCTCACCTGAGCAGATCATGCTCAAGGAGAGCTTTTGTGATCATTGAATGTCCGTTGTCTGTACATCCTGCATCAACAATCGAAGTATTTACACTATATAGGCCACAAATATTGCCCAATCTTTATCATATCATGGAAAAAAGGGGCCTTATTAACAGTTTTCTCGTTTACACTCTAGATGCCACAAATATAGTTCAATCTTCATGAAACTTGGTCAGAATGATAGCCAGATCATAAGGATGAACCCTGTTGAAAACAAGGATCCATGCTATATCATGCAAAAAGGAGCCTAATTCAAATTTTCTTGTTTACACTCCAGAGGCCACAAATTAGGCCCAATCTACATGACACTGGGTCAGCATGTTGATCAGGTCTTAAGGATGAACCCCTTTGAAAATAGGATGGATCCATGCCATATGACGGGGAAAAGGCCCTCAATGACAATATTCTTGTTTATTTTCTAGTCTCTAGAGGCCACAAATATGTTTCAATCTTCATGAAACTTGGTCAGAATGTTTGCCAGGTCACACAAAACTTGGTTTAGAAAAGGCTAGAAGCCTAGACGGGGATCATAGGAATAGAATAATGTCTTTCTTTGAAAATTTAATGATCATTTAATGATCTTTTAAGCGTTTAATCTAAGGGAAGAGTCAAAGAGACAAAGGTGAGCAGTATAGGACCATCATGGTCCTCTTGTTTAAGGATAGAAAACATAGAAGAAATTGCTTGATTGACCAGGGAACAAGGGAAAAGCTCAAATTTCACACCAAAATAAAATTATTGCTTAAAAAAGATACCTTACACCAAACATAAAGAAATGACTCTTAAGATCTCATTTGTTGAGTCCTTTGGACCCAATTTGGTAAAAGTCAGACTAAAATCCTGTTAATTGATTTTAACTGAAAGAGTTCACAATCATTATCACCACCTATTATTGGGCTTCTTTTTAACTGAGAGTGTATCATGATGGTCTCTGTGAAGTACCATTTTAACCCCTGTCCAGGGATCGACACATTTTTTAGAGGAAGGGGTCATTGGACACCTAACTTTCGAAATCAGGAAGTCCAAGCTCAAAGGAAGGACTCTGAATGTTAATAACAGGGTGAACAGTGTGGAAAATAAACATTTTCTTGTTTTCCCCAAAGTGGATGTTGCTTTCATTATTGCATAAAATGTATGTTTTCGGGTTGTTATAGGCATACATTTACAGACAAAAATCAGGCGTAAACAGTAAAATCTCAGATTAATTAGTAAATTCATGTGCCATTTAGGCTCAGCTTTTTAACTTAGATATCCTTGATCTCGGTCCTAAGCATTTTGATCAATTTTGATTAAGTGACCTTTTTCTGCAGTATTTGTTTGTCCTAAAATATAAACCAATGCATTCTGTTTAAAAACTATAAAGGTTTGATTTTTAACACATTGATAAGTAAAGTGTTTAATAATTCATGTCTAACATTCATATGCCTAAAGACATTGATCTAATTTTTGCATTAAACTTTGTGACGTCATAAATTTACCAAGCAGTGTTTGTATTAACAAAAGTGAAGGTGTAATGCATAACAAAATTTTCAGGTATATTCATGGGTTTTTGAACTAGTTTAAAAACTTTTTTTATGAATTATTTCAAAATCTCTTTATGAATTGATACTCATGTGGCTTTCTTTTTATGCAATAATAGCATCAAGTCACTTTTTTCGGTTGTGAACATTTTCAGAGACCCTCAAAATGCGTTATTGTATACAATTTTTTGGTTCTCTTCAAATGCTAACCCCTACAAAACATGAATTAACCCTTTAAGCCTATGATTTACAAAAAGATGCAAACACATGCAATCTTCAACAACTTAAAGATTTAAAGAATCTATAGCTTTGATAAGTGTTGAAAAGGAAAAAGCTCTGTGCTTTTAATTATTTGTTGAAATATTCTTAAGAGATGAAGGTAGTATTTATTGATTTCATTGAGGTATGAGGTTAAAAAGTTAATTACACTGTATGAATACACAAAACCGATTCATAAATGAGTTTAATTAGTTTTTTAAGTTTCATACCGCCATGAAATCCATTAATGTTCATTTAATCCCCCTGCCCTTTTTGGCAGGGGGATAAAGTTAAGGTCTCCGTCTGTCATTCCGTCACTAAACTTGTAAGGAGCATATCTCCTAGAGAATTATAGCTATTATCTTGAAATTTTATGGATGGATATATCTCATGGGAGAGAAGTGCAGTGCACAAGAACTATAACCTTTGCTTGCATTATTTTGGAGTTATTTCCCTTTGTTATTTTTAATACTTAGATTTTGTCTGGAGCATATCTCCTAAAGTATAATAGATATCAACTTGAAAATTTATGGGTGGATAGATCTCATTGAGGACAAGTGCATGGCATAAGAACTACAACTCCTGCTTGCATAATTTTGGAGTTATTGCCCTTTGTTATTTTTAATACTTAGATTTTGTCTGGAGCATTATTTTTAATACTTAGATTTTGTCTGGAGCATATCTCCTAAAGTATAATAGATATCAACTTGAAAATATATGGGTGGATAGATCTCATTGAGGACAAGTGCATGGCATAAGAACTACAACTCCTGCTTGCATAAATTTGGAGTTATTGCCCTTTGTTATTTTTTATACTTAGATTTTGTCCAGAGCATATCTCCTAAAGTATAATAGCTATCAACTCAAAACTTTATGCGTGGATTTATCTCATATAGGGGAAGTGCAGTGCACATTAACTATAACTCTTGCCTGCAAAATTTTCCAGTTTTTTCCCTTTATTATTTTAAAGACTAAGATTTTGTAGAGGGTAAATATCTTAAAGTACGAGGAATCCTTAATCTATTAGGCTTCCGTTTACTATCAAGCTTTCACAGCTTTCACGGTGGGGGATGGCCATGTCTGACATGGCTCTTGTCATATCTTATTATTTAATGTTACAAAGCAAAAATGAAATAAAATATCAATAAAGATACATAATTCTTATGGGAAACTGCAGAAGCTTACATTGAAGAATAAAACTAATTTTTTAGCCAATCAGAATGCATGATGGACACAAGTTAAATTATTCATTCTCCGTATTCCCTCTTATAATAGCCCCCACCCTATTGAAGATACAATGCTCATATTAAGCCCCCCTTTGAAGAGGAGGGGGTATGTTACTTTGCACTTGTCAGTCAATCAGTCCATTCTTGGACCTTTTTTTTTGTCAGGAGCATATCTCAAAAAGTATGCAATCTAGAATCATGACACCTAAGAGGTGGATAGATCTCATTAGGGAGCAGTGCAGTGCACATGAACCATAACTCTACTCATCATATTTTAAAGAGTTATTGCCCTTTGTTGATTGACGAAGAATAGACGATTGACCTGCTTTTATGGGGGCAAAAATGTTTTACAAACATCTCTTGTTGGCATGATAATAGATCTCAATGATGCACATGTACAGAAGCCAAGGTCATCTGTCAAGGTCAAAGTATAAAGAAATTGTCGTTTCGGGGGACATTTGTGATTCACAAACACATCTTGTTTCTCTGTATGTTTGGGTATAAAACTGATATTTTTTGGTCTGCAGGTTTTACCTCCTCTGAGAGATGAAGTCAAACACTTGCCAGAGGAAGGAGAGTCCTTTAGAAATCGGTCAGTACCTAACTGAGTTACAGATAGAGGGGATATTTTTGATTTCAACTACGATTATTTCACCTATACTTGCACAAATCCTATGTTGTGGGTACTCATTTGAATCATTTTGTCAAGACAATTCAAATGAGTACTCACAACATAGGGTTTCATTGAGAAATTAAGAATTTAGACTGGAAATACCTCTTAACTGTACCTCTAGCCAAGTAACTCCCTGTGTTGAGTCATGACAGATTTGATAGCAAGACATTTTCGTCAATTATCATAAAATTTATGAGACCTTGAAAAAATGTTAATGTTCATGCAGATAATTTGTCCCATTCCCACATAGAGCCATGAGAGATTTGTTAGCGATAAATTGTAGTTAAACCCTTGTCATGATAAATAAAAAGTTTGATACTATTTCTGCTTTGCCTTTAAATCAAAGAGGTGAAAACACTGCATGTAGAAATTGTGAGTCAGAATTTAATTTAGAAATACAAAACCTGAAATTTCCTGGTTTAAAAGGATAATCAGGTGGTATAATCAGGTGGTATAGACCAAGACCGGACTGCAGATGTGTGTAGGCTGATCTTTGTCTATACCTCCTGCCAAAGCAGGAATATTCTGTGTTCACAATGACAAGGGTAACTTACAAAATTGAAGGGATATACTGGAGGAACATTACTTAATAGCTGTCCATATGTCTGTCTGCTCGAAGTTCATTTTTTTCCTGGATAAGCAGAAAAGCGACAAATGGAGAAAATCCATATTTCCACACTCTTGTGAAACATTTTGTTTGTTGGCATAGATCTAAGTATTTGACAAGTGCATGCTTTTCATTTCAGACTATGTAAATTACTGACCCACCCTGTTATAGAAGTGAAAGAGTTGGCAGCAGATTTTCTGTTTGTGTTGTGCAAAGAAAGTGGTGAGTAGCTAGCTGACTTATCTGATATGTTTTAAATAACTATTGTTTAACAAAAGCCTCATTTACGTATGAGCCTATGTGATACATTGCCAGAAATGGTCATAATATGCACCAAGAATAGTTTCTGGCCAGCCTGAGTATCCACACAGGCTGGCCAGAGTCTTCACTTTGTCCTTTACAGAAAGACAAGGTATAAGATTCTTCTAAAATTATCACATTGTGGTCTCATTTATGCATTAAAGAAATTGTTTGTTTCAGTGTAAGATCATTTTATATTTCATTGAATGAACAACAAAAGGTATATTTTCATGAGTAGTGGAGCCAATAGTGAAAAAAATATTTTTTGTTGTTCAGGAAATAAAATATCAATCAATCTTACTTGAAATACAAAACCATTATTCTACTTCTTTAATGCATAAATGAGACAAAATTTTTAAAAAATTTGGACAAGATTTCTTAAAGTGTGTCATTTTGCACCCAATTGCTATGCAACATTCTTAGTGATGCCACTTATAATTCTAATCAACAAAAAGCACACAAAGTTCTCTTCCTTAGAGCGCAGTAGATTAATTTGTAACACCAATCTGTTATTTGTACCATGAGAATCTTAAGTAGGTGACCTCAAACATCAGAACCTCAGGGGCCTGACTTACTAAACATCTTATGAAAAAAATAATCTTAAGACAAAATCGCAAATTGTACCTGGTGTTTTCATTTATTGTTAGATTCTTCCTTGCAATATCTCATTGGAATCGCCTTTAGAAGATAATGCATGGCAGAATTCCATATTCATTTACTACTGTAGAAGCAAAAAATGATCGTAAGATGTTTAGTAAAACAGGCCCCTGATTAAAATATTACCAAGTTTGGGGTCACCCACTGAGAATACTGATTATACAGATTTTGTCTCTTTTGAGGTCATAAACAATTTTCTTTGCCATCCCTCAGATGATTCACAACTTGAAAAAAGAAAGAATTGGACATAGATTGGTTGAAAAATTTAATTGTTTTCAGAAGTATAAGTGCAATCATCCAATATTATATAGGCATGAACTAAATTTGTGCTTTAAACGTGTGAAGTCTATGCCCTTTCAAAAACCTGTCACATTATATTCTGGGTATTGTTGATATACACCCAAAATAACATGACTCAGTGTTTATAGGGAATAACAACTATTTTGAACTTGGTATCTACGCAATGAAATGTTTGAATTTTGATTTTGAATTTTGGGGTATCTATTTGTATATTGCAGATATTAACTTATAACTCAATGAACTATTTTCTGTATCAAAACAACTCCAACTACATTTTGTCAAGCCCACTTACATCGAGAAAGACAAAGTTTTCAGTATGATATTTCTTACTGTAGTTAAACACAATAACTTAAACCCTTGTCATGCTGAACCTGGAATATTCCTGCATTAGCAGGAGGCATTGACAAAGATCAGCCTGCACATTTGTGCAGTCTGATCTTAGTCTATTTCCCCTGATTTGCCCATTAAAGCCGGAAAGGATTAAGAATTTAATTTCAAAAATAAATTTTAATGCATAACTACTACTTTTGGCACTTTGACTTAAATGTAATTGAAGGAAGTGGACCCGTAATAGATCCAAACCGTTTTGGGAGTAATGAACTTTAACAGTTTTGGACTTTAACAATATTAACTGAGGTTTTCTAATGATTTTCTTTAGGAAACCTCGGTTAACATTGTGAAAGAACATGAGTTCTAAAATGTTGCAGAACTATGACGGGTCTACTACCTTAATTGCTGAATTAATTCAGCAAGGTAAGGGTTAAACTGAAAGGGAAAGTGTAAAAAAGGTACACATCTGTCATGTTTCTTGTATAATCTAATTTCTAGTTCCAAGAATGGTAAAGTACACAGGTTATGGTAACTGTTCTGGGTTGTTGGCTAATCGGGGTTTACTGATAGGCGGCAGAGGTCAAGGGGAATACTCAAGCGATTCTGAGGATTCTGATACAGAAGAATATTGCAACCTTGCAGAACAGTAAGTTTTATATAACTGCATTATAACCTTGCAGAACAGTAAGTTTTATATACACGTATATGTGTTATAACCTCCGAAAACAGTTTTATATACATGTATCTGTGTTGTAACCTAGATGATCAGTCAGTTTTATATACAGGTAACTATGTTGTAACCTAGATGATCAGTCAGTTTTATATACAGGTAACTATGTTGCAACCTCTCAGAACAATGTTTTTTTTTACATACATGTAACTGTTATTACCACAAACACCAGCAAGTTTTACTTACGTGTACATGTATCTGTGTTTTAACTAGGCAGAACAAAAAGCTTTTGTTTTACCCCCACTTTCGAAATATATTGGTTTCTCCATGTCTGTCTATATATGTGTCCAACCCCACTGTCCATCCAACCATCTGTAGACCTTTTTCATTTAAGGGGCCTGTTTTACTAAACTTCTTACGAAAAAGACTTATGATAAGAAATCACAAAATGTACCTGGTATTTTCATCTATTATTAGATACTGCCTTGCAATAGATGATGATTCCAATGAGATGAATCATGGCAGAATATCATATGTAGTTACTACTGCAGAAGCAACTTTAATTTTTGACTTGATTTGACTTAAGCAAAAAGTGATCACATGATGTTTAGTCAAATCTACCATAACCAAAGGAAATGCCCTGTTGTTTTTGAGTCGCATAGGTCAAGGGCATAGTTGAACTTTGTCCAAAAGCTGTTTCCCTACCTGTCTGCCTTGCAACAGATCTAGTTTTACTTGTGTCCCTCTGTCTATGGGACTGACTGTCTGTGTGGTCAGTTTTGCACTCACCACTCAGTGTACCTTTGCTATACTAATCAAAATAATTTTCAAAATATAGGAGAAAATATGGAACACCTAGGTTATGAAACTTAAGTGAAATAAAAGAAGGAAAGGACTATTCATCAGATATTGAGATATGAAAACTCTGTTTTCAAGGCAATTGTTATCATTTCAGAATCAATCCTGTGACAGGGCGTTGGGAGGATGAGAGACCAGATCCTATGGCAGGAATGACCGACGAACAGAAGGAATATGAGGCGGAAAAACTTCTAAATGTGATGGATAAACTACAACGGTATGTAAACCCTCGTCATGCTGAATAAAAATCCTCTTTCAAAATTGCGCTCATATCAAAATACCAAAAGCCCTAAAATTCAAGGGTGAAGGGCAATTTCTCTTTTTGAAAAAATCTAATGAACAACTCTGCCTTGAAAGATGGAAAACAGGTGGCTTATACTAAGATCAGACTGCACATAGGTGCAGGCTGATCTTTGTCTATACCTCCTACCAAAGCAGGAATATACCAGGTTCAGGATGACAAGGGTTTATAATTATTATATGCTGACCATTCCCTGAATGTATCACAGACCTGATGATTTTTCACATGAATTTGAAGAAGTGGCTGAACTTGTCCTTGATGAGCCTTTCTGTAAATTTAATCAACCAACAATACAGTTTAATGTTAATTATGTCCCCTTTCAAAAAAGAGGGTGTATAATTCCATGCACTTGTTAGGAGGTTAGGCTGTTGGTAGTCTGTTTTTGTCTAGAGCATATCTCAAAAGGTATGCAGGCTAGAATCATGCAACTTCACAGGTGGACAGATCTTATTGAGGAGAAATTTAGTGCTCAAGAACCGTAGCTCTACTCATTATTAGCTCCACTGGCCGAAGGCCAGCGAGCTATTGTCATGGCGGAGTGTCCGTCGTGCGTCCGTGCGTCCGTCCGTCCGTGCGTCCGTGCGTAAACTTTTTCTTTAAACATCTTCTCCTCCCAAACCAATGGGCAGATTTTAACCAAACTTGGTAGAAATGATCCTTGGGTGGCCTTCTTCTTAAATTGTTCAAAGAATTTTGATTGGCCCCGAAATATGGGCGTGGCAGGGCGTGGCATTTTTTCACTTTGAAATCTTTAAAAATCTTCTCCTCCAAAACCATTGGGCCGATTTCAATGAAACTTGGCATGCATGTTCCTTGGGTGACCCTTAACTTAAATTGTTCAAGAAATTTTGATTGGCCCATAAATATGGGCGTGGCAGGGCGGGGCTTATTTTGAGCCCGAAATCTTTGAACGACATCTCCTCCTGAACCACTGGGCCGATTTCAATGAAACTTTAAGAGAATGCACCTTGGGTGACCCTTTACTTAAATTGTTAAAGAAATTTTGATTGGTCCATAAATATGGGCGTGGCAGGGCGGGCCCTTTTTTGAGCCCAAAATTTTTGAATGACATTTTCTCCTGAACCACTTGGCTGATTTCAATGAAACTTTACCAGAATATTCCTTGAGTGTCTCTTTTTAAAAAATATTTGCTAAATTTTGATTGGCCCATAAATATGGGCGTGGCAGGGTGGGGCTTATTTTGAGGCCAAAATCTTTGAACGTTATCTCCTCCGGAACCACTCCGCCAATTTCAATGAAACTTTACCAGAATGTTTCTTGGGTGACTATTTACTTAAATTTTTCAAGAAATTTGATTGGTCGATAAATATGGGCGTGGCAGGCAGGGCCTATTTTGAGCCGAAATCTTTGAACATCTCCTTTTGAACCTTATGTTTTAATAAGATGGGTAAAGGGTTGCAGGTTCATTGTGATTGAGTATTTTGATGCAATATGAACCAGAACCAGTTAATCATTATTAAATAGGTCTTAGGAAATTTCGGAGTGTTAATGTATTCATTTTAAAGAAAGCTTTATTGAAAGCTTTTATGAAAGTCTAAAGATTTTAAAGGCAGTGGAGCGATACAGGCCCTCTTGGGCCTCTTGTATCTTTTAAGTTATTCCTTGGCTAATTTCGCCTGAGACTCTGTTTATTTTCCGTGAGTGAAATCGGAAAATCACCGATGATCGACGAATTCCGCCAATAAGTATTAATATTTAACTGTTTACTGAGGCATAGTTAGTACTCAGACCTGTGAAGTAGAGGTTAAGTCGTCCTCCTGTGATACAAAAGAACCCAAGTTCAAACCGAGAAAGAGACAGTATTATTTTCTGCTTCGAGGTTTCTTTTTTTCTGTCTTACAAACACAAATGTTCTTTTAGGAAGGAGGGTCTTTTGGGGTTTATCTACTTTCTTTTAATTTTGAAAACATATTTTCTTATATATTAAGTTTACTTTTGATATGTAAAATAACAACAGCAGAGTTGGCTCTGCTGATACAAGGTGCCTTTGCGGTAGCTTTGGCAACAGTTTATTTCAATTTTTGGAACAGGTTCAAAACTAGGCTTAATGAGGAAAATTTGCTGTTTTCTGAAAATTAGGAAACATCTTTTCCTCTTGGTTTAAGACAAATAAGGGCAGTGTATATATCATTTTTATACAACAATAAAAAATCCTTTGCATCTTAGACATCGCGATATGAATCAGCAGAAAGTGGCAAAAAGAACATTCCCTTAATATGAACTTGTAATAGGGACGAAGAAAAGTATGAGAAAAAAAATCAAATGAAACAATAAGCGCCTCGGAGACTTGAACTCACACATTTGAGACTTGAAGCAATACACCTTATCCGACTGAGCTATTTTTTCTTGCTCTAACTCATTGTTTAAATTGCGTTTTTATAAATATTTTACTAACGTTTTGTGTAATTAGAACTCGGAGATCTTCCGAAGATATACGGAATATGCACAGAGTCTCAGGCGAAATTAGCCAAATAATATTGCTTTTTGTTTATTGACAAAGAATATGTGATTGTCCTGCTCATATGTGGGGCATAAATGTTCTAAAACACCTCTTGCTTCTTTAAATTGTATTAAGGCACTTACATTTTTGCACTAGGACGCCAAACAATTATGCTCTATATCATTCGTTTTCCAGTCAGGGTATTATACAGCCAAGCACTATTGGAGAAGATGGGAGACCCAAGCCAGTATCACATGTGTTAGAACTCGTAGAAAATGCAGCGAATCAACAAGGAACTGACACACAAGAAGATGACTGAATTCACATTTTGTCATATCCATACAGTGCTAATTTTGTTTGCTTTAAGGCAACCTAAATTAGATCAATGATTATTGACAAAAATATTGTATCACAGGGTTTGACACTAACAACTTTTTACCACCAGCCTGAAGGACCTGTTACCCCTCTATATTACAGGTCCTCCCCGATAACAACAGGTCCTGCATGAAAACCATGATTGATCTTTAAGCAATTTAGGGGATGTATTGCTAGGAATACATTGTTTGAAAAGAAGAAATTGCTATTGACTAGCAATTTCTTCTTTTTCTTCAATGTTTTGTATTTTGTAATGCAAATTTTAGTATTGAAAAGGCACTTATTTTTCAAAACACAACTGATTTGAAATACTAAATAATGCCATTAACTATAGGCCTGAAGGACCTGCGCCATAGTAATATCTACCAGTTCTCCCCTAAATCCACAGGTCTTTGGCTGGAGGATTGGTGCTAGTGCCGATCCCTGAATCAAATTTGAGCCTGTGTGTGAGATTCCCAACAATTTCAAATATGAGCAAAGCAAATACTCTGACTAGCCTGTGCATCCACACAGTCTGATCCGAGTCTTCATATGAGTTCAGTAGATAGATAAGGTCTCTGTAGACCAGCAGGTAACTTTACTTTTAGAGTTTTGGTTGTCTATGCCTCCTAATGTTTGAACCTCACCAACATTTCAAAATTGTTGGAAATGTCATGCACAGGCTCATTTCATTTTCCGTACACTGTCAATAATATTGTCAAGCTAAAGAAAATATACAAGGGAAATTTGCCAACCTTCGAATAAAGATTTTTTAAGTCTATGTTCCTCTACACGGAAAAAAAACGCACTACCTTAAAGTAGTTCCCCCTTTACTCTTTACTTAGAAATAAATTCTACCTCAGGGCCCGAAACCTTTCTGAGGCTAAACTGAGAATTTTCTCAAATTCTATAATTGAATAAAAGTATGAAAATAAAAGATAAGTTGTTATTTATAACAACTTATTAATTTAATATTTTATGTTCATACATTTAATTAAGTATTACTACAGAATTAAAGCTATAATCTCAAGTTGAAATTTGAGAAAATTTTGAGTTGAGAATGAGAAAAAGTTTATAACCTCGGCCCCTGAAGACTGAAAGAACATGATTTTTAATTATTTTGTGATTCCTTTATTCTAAGTTGAGATTAACTTTCTCTAAAACATTGAAGGGGAAAAGGAAGGAATTGTCATTTCAATAGTTATTTTGCTTTAGTGAATTGGTACAAAATAAAAGCTCCTTGTCTATGTTTTTAACAGCACTCAAGAGCCTTTATTAGGATAAATGTGGTACATGTTCACAAGCTACTTCTGGAGGCAACTCATATGGGAGAAATTTTGAGATGTTTAAGGAATTTTATTTCTTTAAAATCACATAGGTAATGTGCAATAATGTTTTAAGTTAATTTTGTTAACAACTTCATGTCTGCAGCTTAAACAAGCCTAGTCATGAGAATTTTTTAAACAACCCCACAATATAAAAGTAGTATAGGAAATACTGCACAGCTATAAACAGTCATTCATTATTTACAAGGACCCTAAATATACATTACATATTTTGAGAGTCCATGATTTATTTATGAATACAGCTTCGAACATCCAATAATTGTAAAGTTAAGGTAGTGGACCTGTAATATTTCTTCAACTTTTCAAAAGTCTTGAAGTTTAACAGTGTTAACTGAGGTTACCTAATGATTTTCATTAGGAAACCTTGGTTAATATTGTGAACAAACATGTGGTCTGAAGTGATGCGGAACTATTACGGGTCCACTACCTTAAATTTGACCTGTCACGCAAAGAGGGACCATCTGGGAAGTTTGAAAAGTGTTAATGCTGATCAAACTGCACAATTTTGGCAGACTGACTAGGTTGAAATAAACCCTGTGCATGACTTTTAAAAAAAAATGAGTTCTGCGTGAGGTGCAAACATTCAGCTGCCCACACAGTTACATGGTATAATTAGAATATTGCCTAACCGTCTACAGACACTTTAAGACATTATTTTTCTACACATGGCATAGTGAAGGCTCTGGCCTGACTGTGCAGATGCACAGACTGGCCAGAGTCTTTGCTTTGCGCACATTTGAACTTGTTGGAAATGTCACAGGTATGCTCAAATCTTTTTACAAACACAAATTTTCTGAATCAAGAATGATAATGCTACCTCCCTATGTAAATTTTTCCCTCCAAAATTTGTCTTTGGTTAATCTATGCTGGATCAATTCCTATTTACAAATATTATTTTATCCTGTTCCAAGAAGGTTCCTTTTTGTATGACTGGTTAATGATCCTTTCTAAATATTTGTAAGTAGAAATGTTAATTTTGAAGAAAAAAAACAGGTAGAAAAAAAATAAATATGATGAAATGAACAACAAGTGACATATTTTCAAGAATAGATCAAGAATATGATCTATGATTTATATCATCATTTACAACAAAATTATGTGCCGATCCTTTGAAACATGCATATAAACCTTTTCAATGATGTCAATGACATTAACAAATCTTTATCAGCATCTAAAACTTCCATTCCCATTGACCAATAGGCTGTTGAGGCGATAAGATACCTTGAGTAAATTAAGATTATTAGATGTTTCGAAAAGTTATTCAGTATTGCTTTTTGTATTATTAAAGGGAGGTAATGATATTTTTTTCAAGAAAAAAGATTGTCAAACAGGTGTTTAAATTTGTATAAGCCATTTTTTTGTCTTAAATCAAAACTATTTTGTATTATGCTCTTAAACCTAGATGTTTCAATTTCTGAATGGTGATTTACTCAATACTTAACCCTTTGATGTTTAATCCATGCTTTTTACGTGCCTGTGATTTTATAAATGAGAAAACATTGTGAAAAAAGAATAAATTGCTTCCGACAAGCAATTTCTTCTTTTTCCACACTATTTTCTACCCTACTGAATAGTTTTTTTCAAATTAAATCCACTTTAAATTTTCGTCTGTAAAACCTTTGAATTTGGACAGGTCCAAAATTTTGTAAAACAGGAAAGGGTTAAAATAGTTTCTTGTTTCCACTTTGTTAACAGTTGATATATGTTGGATATGACTGAAAGATTGTCAAATGCAGTGTAAAACCCTTTCCAACAATCAAACTATATGACTGTTATTTCAACACACAATGAGATGGGGTGAGCAATAAATGACAAAAATGGTCTTATTTCTTAAAAGAGTATCATTACTTCCTTATCATGTTTCTTTTATTATTTATAAATGAGGTGCTACATCTGTGTATGGTCCAAATGTGTTTGTTTACATGTTTAAGTAACCTGGGGCCGGTTTTACCAAACTTCCTATGAAAAAATAATCGTTAGTCAAAATCACACATGGTACCTGGTGTTTTCATTCATTGATAGATTCTGTCTTGCGATATCTCATTGGTATCGTCTTAAGAAGACAATTCAAATGAGATTATGCATGAAAGAATTTCATATTTAGTTACTACTTGCACAAAAAATAATCGTAAGATGGTTAGTAAAACACTTACCCAGGTACTGGTTTATTTGACCACTATGGAAAAGTTGCTGAACTGCCAGTTACTGACATTTGAGCCTGTGCTTGACATTTCCAACAATTTGAAATGTTTGTGAGGTGTTAACATTGCATAGGGTAGACAGCCACAAACTGTAAATATAAAGTTACCTGATGGTCTCCAGATACTTTGAGACCTTATCTAAGTACTATAACTCTGGTCAGACTGTGCAGATGCTCTATATTCAAGTTTCTTTTTTTGTATATTTTTTCTGGAACCTGCAACCTAACACACAAGGGTCAGTATACTGATAATTCTGATCTCAAGTCAACGAACATATTGGATTGTACTCCTAGTTGAAATACTATTACACTATGATAGATCATAAGCAGAAACCTAGCGATAAAGGAACCTATCCATTAGTTACATGGTGGTTTTACATGGTCAAGTCTATTTTAGCAATTCTAAGATTTTTCGTTTTAGATATATTTGTGTTGATATCAACATGTTCACAATGTTTAATGTAAAAACCAAAGAGAGGACCAACTTTTATGAAGCACTTTTAGACTTTTTGCCAATTATAGTGTGATGTATGTTGAGTTTTGGATAAAAATCAAATAAAAGAGTTAAGTCTTTCATATTATGTTGAATGTAAGGTTGATGTATGAAAGGATACTACAGGTTTTTTGTGTATGTATGATCATGATGAAAAACCAAGAAAAATGTTGAGTTTTGGAAAATGTTATTAGTCCCCCACCGGTTACCGGTTGGGGGACTATAGGTTTGCTCGATTCCGTCTGTCCGTCTGTCCGTCACGCTTTTGTCCGGGCTATATCTTCTAAACCATATGTGCTAGCAACTTCAAACTTGGTACACTTATAGATCTCATTGAGGAGAAGTGTCATGTTCAAGAACCATTACTCTGCCACGTCCAATTTTTGAGTTAATGCCCTTTGTTGTTTTTACCCTTACATTATTGTCCGGAACATATCTCCTAAACTATGTGTGCTAGCAACTTCAAATTTTGTACACTTATAGATCTCATTAAGGATAAGTGTCATGTTCAAGATCCATAACTCTGCCACACCCACTTTTTGAGTTATTGCCCTTTGTTGTTTTTACCCTTACATTTTTGTCCGGACCATATCTCCTAAATTATAAGTACTAGCATCTTCAAGCTTGGTACACTTATAGATCTTATTGAGGACAAGTGTCATGTTCAAGAACCGTTACTCTGCCATGTCCACTTTTTGAATAATGGCCCTTTGTTGTTTTTAATCTTACAATCTTGTCTGGATCATATCTCCTAAACTATAAGTGCTAGCAACTTTAAACTTTGTACATGTATAGATCTCATTGAGGAGAATTGTCATATACAAGAACAGTTACTCTGCCACACCCACTTTTTGAGTTATTGCCCTTTGTTGTTTTTACCTTTACATTTTCGTCCGGAACATATCTTCTAAACCATAAGGGCTAGAAACTTCAAACTTGCTACACTTATAGATATCATTGAGGACAAGTGTCATGCACAAGAACTGTCACTCTGCCATGTCCACTTTTTGAGTTATTGCCCTTTGTTTTTTCTATCCTTACATTTTTGTCCGGACCATATCTCCTGAGCCATCAGTGCTAGCAACTTTAAACTTGGTACACTTATAGATCTCATTGAGGACAAGTTGCATGTACAAGAATCATTCTTCTTCGCCCACTTTTTGAGTTTTTGCCATTGGTTTTTTTTACTCTTATATTTTTGTTTTGGACATTTTGTTCAAAACCTAACGTGCTAGTAACTTCAAATTTTGTATACAGTTATAGATCTAGTTAGTAGGTGATATATTTAATAAGAAAGGATTTTTTGTTATCCGGTGGGGGACTCCTGTATTGCATCGCAATACGACATGCACTTGTTTTTGTGTGTGACTTAAATGATAAACTTTTCTAGAAAATTCTTGAAACAAAATCACTTTCAACCACTCACAAAAAGAGCAATATTCTTATGTAAAACTACTTGTGAGCATCAAAATACCTCAAATATTGCTTATCTGGACTATACTGTTTTACATTTATATTGCCCTTTCATCCATTTGTAGTCAAATCTATCCCACTCTATATAGTCATTGTTCTAAAACCTCGTAACTACAGCTTTAAACAAGCTGCAGTTACGAGGTTTTAGAAGAAAAATGATGATTTTTTTTATTTAAAAAACTTTAGGTGCAAAATCTTTCTGACTTTAGGCATAGCATTTCCAAAATTAAAGTGTCTATATATTTTTAGGCAAAAACAACTTTTTTTTCATCAAGGTGTTGATTAAATTAGAGCTTGTGCTTGACAATCTAAGCAAACTGACACGCTTGCCATTTGCAAACATTGAGTAGCTTAGACAGCTATGTAGTGCAATTAGAATATGAATGTCTGTCTAAAGGTATTTTGCTCCCTTACATATCTAAAAAGTTCAAAGGTTCTGGACAGACTGAGGATGGACAGGCTGGCCAGTATTTACTTGGTGCACATTTGAAATTTTTAAAAGGGTCACTCACAGGCTCATTTATCTGGACCCAAAATGACCTATTAGAGTGTTGATCATCTCAAAAACAATAAGAAAACCCTTTTCTGTTTCATTAGTCATCTTTAGGTTTGATTGTGTCATGCTGAAAAAGAAATTCCAAGTTGCCTAAAAATAAAAGTGCTTAAAGCAATGCATGCACCAATTGGGAGTCAGTTTTAATTTTTAAACTTTTCCAGTTTTAAAGGGAAAATCTGGATGGTATAGACTAAGATTAGACTGCAGAAATTTGCAGGCTGACCTTTGACTACACATTCTGCCAAAGCAGAAATAATCTGGTTTCAGCACAACAAGGGTAAAGGTTGTATAGTGTTGAAAGTTTGATATGATAATTTCATATTCTACATTGTCAATGATAGTAGAATTGCAATAGTTCTGCAGCATTTTTTCACAATGTTGACCAAGGTTTCCTTATGAAATAACTAGAAAGCCATGAATGGCTTGTATCGCTCCACAGGCTTGAATTTCTTGTAATAGCAAATCTAAGTTTTGACTAGATTTTTAGATATTTTGGGTTCTACTGATGTTGAAATGATTTTCAAAGTTTCCACTATTATAATGACATCCGCCCATAAAATGCATATTTTTCATTCGATCACAATGATTGTTGGTAGACTGATAAAGGGTCACCCAAGGATCATTCATGTAAAATTTGGTTGACATCTATCAGTTAGATTCTGAGAAAATAATTTTCAAAGTTTCCACTAAATAACATATAGAGAAATGACCTCCATCCATAAAATACATATTTTTCATCCGATCACAATAATTTTTTGTAGACTGATAAACGGTCACCCAAGGATCATTTATATAAAATTTAATTGGTATCCATCAATT
This sequence comes from Fragum whitleyi, assembly GCA_948146395.1. Classification (NCBI taxonomy): domain Eukaryota; kingdom Metazoa; phylum Mollusca; class Bivalvia; order Cardiida; family Cardiidae; genus Fragum; species Fragum whitleyi. The sequence goes on along the minus strand of OX411551.1, from coordinate 56,774,711 downwards.
AGAACCTGAGAAAAGTCACTTTTTACCATATTTGGAAATTAGCCACGCCCATTCAATCCATGTTTTTCATTGGATCAAAATTTCTTGAACAACTTTGAAAGAGGGTCACCAAAGGATCATTACTGTGAAGTTTGGTTGAAATTCATCCAGTAGTTTCTGAGGAGAAGATTTTTAAAGAAAAAGTTTACGACCGCACGCAAGGACGGACGTAGGGACGCACGACGGACACAATGCCATGACAATAGCCCCAGTGGCTTTCAGCCAGTGGAGCTAAAAAGGAAACCTCAGCTAATACTGTTATATTTTATTACTCCCAAAGCGTTGCAGAACTATTACGGGTCCACTACCTTAATAAGTCAAGGGGTTATGGCAAAATTATTGTTAGTGCCCATATCTCTGTAGACACTTAAATAGCCATAGCTGTCAATGTTACGTAATAGCCATTCATTCCTGACAAGAATAAATAAATAAATAAATAAGGAAAACATTTTTAAAGTTCTTAAGTTTAAAAAGCTGTTCATTAAGTTGTCATAACTTAAGCTTATTTCTGAAGTCTGTTTTTGTATGATGAGAATATTTGTTAATCTATGTGACTAGTTATTGTTTTAGTGCTTAGTAAAGTGGAGACCAAATCTCATTTGAAACATCAAAACTTTTGAGTTCTCTCTTTTTACTGCCTTTTTTATCGAGTCCCCTTGCAGTTAGCAAGACATTGTTGTAATTTTGACAAGTTGAAGTGTGTGTTTGGTGTGTGTGTGTGTGAAAATTTCTCCGAGTAGGAGTGCTACATTTACGATGGGTTACAGTGTAACTTTGCTTTATTGATGCCCATCGTGAGTAAATGTGCCATTTAAAGGAAACTTAGATAGCTAGCCAAGGTCTTGGCTAAAGGTCACATTTAAACTGGAGTATAGCTTCTTCATTTATGGATATATATCAAAATAATTTGGTCCTAATATTCCCTAGATGATAAGATGTGTTATTTAACATAAATGTTTAGATTGCTCAAAAGTGATAGTGTCTATAAAAGTTTTTGCCTGCAACTTTCTACAGGAGACTGTTAACACCATGTCTATGTAATCCATCACAATCTGGGTTTCTAGATTTTACTTCCTCCTTTTATGACTATTTGATCTTGCAAAACTGAACAGAAAAACAGAACATTTCCAATTTTTCAGGCTAATTTAAGACACAATGCTCATATATGGCAAGGTGATAAATCTCATTAAAGCTCATCTATGGAAACAAAGGTCAATATCATTTTAGAATGTCAAGGTCATCTACTAAAGTCAGATTTAGCAAAGTTTAACCAAAAGCTAACATTTTTACATTTCCTCATTCCTATTCAAGATACAATGCATTTAGTTGGCATGGCAATAAAACTCATTGAAGTGCATCTGCAGTTACTACTGTCAAGGTCATATGACAATGTCAAGGTCATTGATTGAGGTCAAATTTACAAAATTTACCAAACATATGAATATTTTCAAATTATTTCAATCAAATTCAAGCCTTTCTAAAATGCTTTAACTATATGTTTCAGGAAGATGATTTCAATGGCTAGTGGTTGCTAATACCAAACTTTTGTTGCTCTCACTTGTGAGTGAGATATAGTTGCCACTATGACAAATTGATGTGTGTAAGTGAACACATCTACAGGGATCGACATTAACACTAGTCCTCAGGCTCGAGGCCTGTGAATTTTAGGGAGGACTAGCAGTAGCATGTTGCAGTTCCTCCTGGCCTGTAGAGATTTTCAACTTTATTTCTAAACCTGACAGATGAGATTATATAAATTTGGTGTTTTCTGTACTAAAATTTTCATTTCCAATAGGAAACCATTGTGGAAAAAAAAGAAATTACTTGTGATAAGCAATTTCTTTCAGTTATATTGCTTTCCTTCCCATATATAGCTTTTATTTACCGACAATTATATTAGACTTTGATATTTTGCTTAAGAATTATACCCATTCTAGGATATCGCCTGTTAGTAATCATTAGGACCTGTAAACAAGAACCAGCAGGTCCTGCAGGCTTAGTGGCAAAAAACACTTGATGTCAAACCCTGATCTGACAGATTTTGACTAGAGCATAACTCCTACATTTATGGATGGATTTCAAAATAAATTCAAACAATTGTTTCCACAAAGTAGATGTGCCGTTTGAAAGATTTTTTTCTGTATCTCCAAGGTCAAGGTTGTACTGAAGATCAAGGTCAAATGTTTGTACGGGGCTTAACTGCCTTTATAAAAAGATTTTAAAATAATTTTACACAGACTAATGTTCCCCTGAAGGTGTTAAAGTGCCATTTTAAGTAGTTTTGGCTTAGATCAAAGATCAAGTTTGCATGCTAAACTAAAAGTCAAATTTTTGAGGGCTCAACAAGTGTTGGCCTTGGACAAGCGTTCAAGTTATCTGTAGAAAGTTCTGCAAGCTTTAAGTAGGCATCTATTTGAAGACTGAGGTCAAAATTAAAGGTAAAAGATCCAAGTTTACATTGCCTCAAATTGAAAAGTATTAACTAATTCAAAATTTGAAATATTTCAAAAATTTGATGTGAGGTATCATGATTGTTTTATGTCTGTAAAATGTGCTTCCTATCATCTATAATTTCTTTAAACATCTTCTACTAAACTAATTTGCCAATCTTGACAAAACTTGGCTTGAATGTTTCTTCCAGGGCTGATCGAATAATTGAAATTCTCCCTTAACTCTGGTCCCTTCCAACAATAAAGGGGGGAATCTTTTAAAAATCTCCTTCTCTTAAACCAAAGACCAGACAGCTAACGTATTTGGTATTTAATATCATCTTGTGGTCCTCTACAAAGTTTATATTAAGGCCCTGGGTTCTAATTTTGGCTCCACCTGGGCACTTCTCCTTTACATAGAATCAAAGAAGGAAATATTTAAAAAATATTCTCCTCTAAAACCAGAATTGATATGAAGTATCATCAATTTGACTACTTCTTACTTTGTTCAGGGTTCAAATTTTGGCTCTCGACAAGTGTTATTATAAAATTTATATAGAATTAAAGAGTGAAATCTTTTAAAATATTATTTGAAACATATGAAGGCTAACAGTGTAGATATTTTGTATGTAGCATTATTGGACTAAGAATGGCCCTAAATCGCTCACCTGAAATTTATTGGTCCAGTGGAACTCATCCAAGTAACTTTCTGGCAAAGTTTCATTCATATTTGCCTAATTATTTAATAGGAAATTTTATAACAAGATTTTAAAGTGAGAATAGTCGCTGCCCACCCATTCATTACTGAGGAGGCTCAAAATAAGCCTCGTCCTGCCACGCCCATATTTATGGGCCAATCAAAATTTCGCAAACAATTTTTTAAAAAGGGTCACCCAAGAAACATTCTGGTAAAGTATCATTGAAATCGACCATGTGGTTAAGGAGGAGAAGTTGTTCAAAGATTTCAAAGTGAAAAAATGCCTTGCCCTGCCACACCCAAATTTATGGGTCAATCAAAATTTTGCAAACAATTTTTGAAAAGGGTCACCCAAGGAACAATCTGGCAAAGTTTCATTGAAATCGACCCCGTGGTTCAGGAGAAGTTGTCATTCAAGGATTTCGGGCTCAAAATAAGCCCTGCCCTGTCACTCCTGTAATTATTGGTCAATCAGAATTTAGCGTACAATTTTTAAAGAGGGTCACCCAGGAAACATTCTGGCAAAATTTCATTGAAATTGGCCCAGTGGTTTAGGAGGTTAGGAAGTTTTAAGAAAGTTGACGACGCACGACGGAGTCAGGGTGATCCAAAAAGCTCCCCTTGAGCATGTTGTGCTCAGGTGAGCTAACTAGAAAGCCATGAATGGCTTGAGTCGCTCCACAGGCTTGAAATTTTTGAAAAAACAAATCTAAGATTTGACTAGATTTTAAGATATTTTGGAGTCTACTGATGTTGAAATGATTTTCAAAAATGCCACTATATAACATATAGAAAAATTACCTCCGCCATTAAAATACATATTTTTCATCCGATCAAAATAATTTTTGGAAAACTGATAAAGCTTCACTCAAGGATCATTCCAGTGAAATTTGGTTGATATCCATCAATTACATTCTGAGAAAATGATTTCAAAGTTTCCACTAAATAACATATAGAGAAATGACCTCCGCCCATAAAAAACATATTTATCATCCTATCACAACAATTTTTGGTACACTGATAAAGGGTCACCCAAGGATAATTCCAGTGAAATTTGGTTGATATCCATCAATAACATTCTGAGAAAATAATTTTCAAAGTTTCCACTCTATAACATATAGAGAAATGACCTCCGCTCAAAAAATGCATGTTTATCATCCGATCACAATAATTTTAGGAAGATTGATAAAGGGTCACTTAAGGATCATTCATGTAAAATGTAATAGGTATCCATCAATTAGAATCTGAGAAAAGTCACTTTGTACCATATTTAGAAATTAGCCAAGCCCATTAAATCCATGTTTCTCATTGGATCACAATTTCTTGAACAACTTTGAAAGAGGGTCACGCAAGGATCATTCCTGGGAAGTTTGGTTGAAATTCATCCAGTAGTTTCTGAGGAGAAGATTTTTAAAGTAAAAGTTTACGACCGCACGGATGGACGCAGGGACGCACGACGGACACAATGCCATGACAATAGCCCCAGTGGCTTTCAGCCAGTGGAGCTAAAAAAGAAAGTGGTGTAGGGGAGAATATTTTTATTAAAAGAAAAAACGTTTCACAAGAGACTCTAGAAGACAGTGAAAACAACTGATTAACCCTTTAATCACAACAATTCATAACACAATGATATATTTCTAAAACATAATCATAAAGGATTATCACAGAATGTTTTAACACCTTAATCCATACTTTGGTTTGACAACAGAACTGCCGTTTAAAAAAAATGCAATCGATTGCAATAACATCAACAAATAATATAACAGAAAAAACAAATAGGTTTAAGAAAATGTTCCTTTCAATTGAAGGTTTTATGAATTTATATAATGAATTACAAGATGAATGGAAGGGGATGGAAATCCATATAGAGATGCATAATTATAAGAGGAAACAAGAGATGATTGTAAAACATTTATGTCCCTGATAAGAGCAGGTCAATGGCATATTTTTTGTCAATAAATAAAGGAAAATTACTCAGAAATATAACAATATGGATATTGTTCTTGTGCAATACTCTTCTCCTATATGAAATCTATCAATATGTGATGTTTCCTGATTCTAGCTTGCATACTTTTTGAGATATGTTGCGGACAAACTAAGTCTACAGACTGACCGACTGACTGACAAGTGCAAAGCAATGTACCCCCTCTTCTTCAAAGGGGGCATAATAAATGTTATTGCAAAAGCATAACATTTCAGGCTGCCTGTACTTTCTGATGAGGTTAAGGTGTTTTTGAACTTCTAAGACTTTTCAGTCATGTCATACATATAACGAGAGCACAACAAGCTGATTCTACAAAGTGTACTTGCATTCATTCCCCTTGATTATATTTTTGATTGCTTTAATAAAGGTGAAAACACATGCCAAGATTCAAGCAGATATGTTTTATAAAAGCCAAGATATGGGCAGAGACTAAAATTTATCATGTGGCTTTGAATGACACCAAAGCTAATGTGATGACAATTAATCAACTCAATGACTCAGAACAAAACAGTTGTAACTGCCTATAAACATACAGACAGTTACAACTTTTTCACACTGAGCCATCAAATTTCTTTTCCAAACAGCTGAGCTAACTAGACTGTGATGGACGAACGGACTGACAAGCTGACTCCTATGTACCCCCTCCCCCCCAGAAACATAGTTAAGGGAAGAATAAAAATGAATATTACAAGGATTTAAAGTAATAAGAATGGGGCACAGACACAAAGAGGTGTAACTCTTTAGGCTCTTTGCTATAACTTAGTTATAGTTGTTCAATCAAGATGCTGCAGATCCTCCATGCCTGTACACAGATAATGGCAAGATTATTTCCAATCTGACCAGTTTTTGAAAAATAGAGGATCTACATTTTTATCAGGGAGGACATGTAACATTTACTGTTTTGAAACACAAACATTATTTCTGACCTTGACTTATCACATAAATGATTCAAAATCTTAGGTGAACTACAGTTAAACTTCACTAGCTCGAATAATTAAGGGACTTGATAATGTGTTCAAGAGATCGGGAGTTAGACCAATCCAAAGAACTGTAAAGGTACCAGAAGATGCGAATGCTTCATATCCGTAATACACTGTATCCAAAAATACACATTCTTATACAGTTCTTCAATCTTATTATTCAATTCACTTGTTTAAATGTTACTAACGAGCAAAAGACAATTGCAAAGCAATTTACCTTCTCTTCTTTGAAGTGGGGCATAATAAGGCTGATAAAATATGTGAAAGGTAACCTATACGGAGAAATATTCCAAGTTCAGCTTAACAAGATTTATTTTCTAACACTTTGAACAGCCATTTGCATATTCTTTCAATTTGTATAAAATGCTATTGAAAGTTTTGGTGATTCATAACACTGCCAAACTGTTGACAATTAATCTTTTTTTTCGATGTTCTTAAATCACTCACCTGAGTTTTCTGTCTAAGATGTAATCAAAGCAAAACATTTTGTCTATGATCTAACCAGAATAATAAATTTGATCAATTTACAGGTTGAAAGAGCCAGAAATATTGCATCAATTGTGCCTGTTAGATTTTTCTAATATTTGACCTCATTTTTGACCCCACTACACCCATTTTTAAGCATCACTGGGATTAAACCAATAAAACAATTCTGACCAATTTTCAGGTTTTTTGAGAAAAAATATGGCCTCTGGAGTGTCTACAATGTTTTTCCACAATTTGACTTCTTGGCCTCATTTTTTTTTATCCCACATGACCCAATTTCCATCTTGACCGAGATTTCATCAACACAATCAATCTGACCAATTTTCAGGTTGATTGAGCAAAAGATCTCCAGAGTGCCTACAAGGCTTTTTAAAATTTGATCTTGTGACCTAGTTTTTGATCCCACTTGACCCAATTTAGAACTTGTCGGATATTTCATCAAGACAATCAATCTGACCAAAATTTTCCGGTTGATAGAGAAAAAATTTCGACTTCTAGAGTATCTATAAGGTAAATGTTGAAGGCAAATAGCCACAAAAGCTCACCTTAAGTACTTTGTGCCTAGGTGAGCTTAAAATCCAACTAAATCCAAGTACAGACAAATTAAGATTTCACAATAACAAGGGCTGTGGTTGGACATGGTATTTGAGACCTGTCAAGTAAAGCTGTAAGGTGCAAAAAGAGTTGACCCCTGTCAGATGGCACAGTTCAGAGGACTAACTTCTATATGTTCATCTGCCTCCCAGCAAGGAAACAAAAGCAAGAAATTTGTGGCAAACAAGAAATTGATTGTAACAAGCAATTTCTTCTTTTCCACAATGTTCTTCCAATATGAAAATTTGTCATCCTTCCTTTGAGCTTGGACTCCTTGATTACGTAAATTGAGAGGCCGATGGACTCCTAACATACAGAAGTTATTGTTGATCCCTGCAGTTAGTGCAGGCTTACTAGTGGTGAAATTTTTCTCTTACTGTAAAATACTATATTTTCTGAATCTAAAAAGACCATGTCAGATTGACATTCCTATATATTTCAATTTTAACTTCTGGAAGACCTTACATGGAATTTAATTAAAGTTCCAAGTTGGTCTTTGTTTGTATCACAGGTCATCTTTTCCTCTGAAATTTTCCTCTGTAATATGCTTGTACAGTTATGAAATTCAAGGGAAAAACTTTATGAATACTTGTCAGTGAATATGGAACATGGTCTAACTCTTTACACCATAATGTCTTTGTGAACTTTGCTACTCTTCTTTCTTTTCCTTGGTTCTTCCTGGGTTGAGGAAAACTCAAACTCTTGATCCTGTAGGAAATAAATAACAAAGTTAATTTTAACCATTTAGCTGTACAGTCTGAATTTTCCTATCCCTGTGTTTTTAAACATGAGAAAATATTGTGAAAAAGAAGAAATTGCTTGTAAAAAGCAATTTCTGCTTTTCCCACCAAATGTGATTGTTTAATTTCAAATTGAACTCACTTTTCATTTTTGTCTACAAGATCTTTTAATTTGGATACATCAATGATTTGAGCCTGTACATGACACTTCCAACATTTCCATTTCATATGCGCCTGATTGAAATACATTTAGTAGAATGAAGAAAGAGATACACAGTAAACTGAAAATAATCTGTGAGCGTGAACTAAGACTAAAGGTTCCTAACTATCTCTTAAGCACCAAGTTAAGACTCTGATCAGAATGTGCGAATGCACAGGCTGGTCAGAGTCTAAATGTTGCATACATATGAAATTGTTGGAAATGTCAGGCATAGGCTCATTTTGAACAAGAGTGTCTGGATCACAATAAACATTGCCATAAAAGAAAATTTTCAAAGAAAGCCTATTTTTCATGGATAGAGCATACTCTTGACAATTTATGCTTGGTCACATGTTTAGGAGCATTCTGTTAAAGTTACATGTAAATCTGACTGTAATTGAAAGAGGAGTTGTGTTACCGAGAATTTAACATTCATATAGACAGACAGATTGACTAACAGATCAAGATGATGTCACTAATTTACCACCACCTTTTTGCAGCTTTACTAAGCATAAAATCACATGTTCAATACAATTCTGCATGATGCTACAGCGTAGCATGACTTCCAATAGATGTCGTTGAATAAATCAAACCTTGTCAGATTTAGAACTTCATTTATATTGATCCGGCATTCATGTTCCAATAGAAATCAAGTTCATCATTTTCTAAGGCCTTAAATAAGCAAATCAGGATGTCATAGAACGCCATAGCACCATTCAACAACAAGTTACTGGCCTAACAACGTAGCAATGTCTAACATTGATGTACACATAACGTCTGCATAAAAATTAAAACTTTTATTTGGAAATGGCTTGGAATGGCTTCTAGGCTTCTAAAACTTTATGAGGCAACATCCATGCATAGATCTTACCAAAGAAAAAGTTGTAAGGTCAAATCTCACCAATTTCAGTTATGTCTGCGCGTATGCAGCCTGCGATACTTTATCCAAATCTGATTTGACTTTTAATTTCAAAAGGTCTTGACTAAAGTATGGTATCAAATTTACTCAATACTTTTCCACCAACTTTGTAAAAATCAAGAGAAATGTAAAAAGTGAAAGTGCACACTTTCTTATGGAACTCAGTATAGAATCAAGGGGCAAAAATTTCTTCTCTCAAAAACAAGATGGCAGACAGCTATCATATTTGGTATGTAGCATCACCTAGTGGACCTCTACCAAGTTTGTTCATATTAAGACCCTGGGGTCATATTTGAGCTCCATTCCTTCATCTGAGCACAAGGGTAAAAAAAATGAAAATCTTCAAAAATCTTCTTCTCTGAAACCAGAAGGCAGACAGCTTTTATATTTGGTATCAAGCATCATCTAATGGACCTCTACCAAGTTTGTTCATATCAAGACCCTGGGGTCATATTTGGGCTTTGCCCGGGCTCAACCCTTCATCTTAGCACAAGAGGCCCGAGAGGGCCTGTATCGCTCCACTGGATTAAAAATCTCAAGATTTGAAAGAGAAAGTGAACAGCATTCAAAAGGAATTCTGACTTTATGAAGAAATGTACTTATTTCACTAATATGTAAAATTACAAGAAAGAAAACTATATAGATATCACTTTGAAACAAGAGGACCAGAATGGCCATAAACCGCTGACCTGAATTTCATTGATCCAGTGGATCTCATCCAATCCAAATTTCTTGAACAACTTTAGAAGAGGGTCACCCAAGTATCATTCTGGTAAAGTTCATTGAAATAAGCCTAATGGTTCAGGAGTAGATGTCATTCACAGATTTCGGGGTCAAAAAAAGCCCCGCCCTGCGACGCCCATATTTGGGGATATCCAAATTTCTTGACCAACTTTAGAAGAGGGTCACCCAAGGAACATTCTGGTAAAGTTTCATTGAAACCGGCCAAATGGTTCAGGAGGAGATAGCGTTCAAAGATTTAGGGGTCAAAATAAGCCCCGCCCTGCCACGCCCATATTTGGGGGTCAATCCAAATTTCTTGAACAAATTTAGAAGAGGGTCACCCAAGGAACATTCTGGTAAAGTTTCATTGAAATCGGCTCAATGGTTCAGGAGGAGATGTTGTTCAAAGATTTTTGGGTCAAAATATGCCCGCCCTGCCACGCCCATATTTGGGGGTCAATCCAAATTTCTTGAACAAATTTAGAAGAGGGTCACCCAAGGAACATCATGGTAAAGTTTCATTGAAATTGGCTCAATGGTTCAGGAGGAGATGAGAGATTTTGGGGTCAAAATTAGCCCTGCCCTGCCACACCCATATTTGGGGGTCAATCCAAATTTCTTGAACAACTTTAGAAGAGGGTCACCCAAGGAACATTCAAGTTTCATTAAAATTGGCCTAATGGTTCAGGAGGAGATAGCGTTCAAAGACTTTTGGGTCAAAATAAGCCCCGCCCTGCCATGCCCATATTTGGGGGTCAATCCAAATTTCTTAAACAACTTTAAAAGAGGGTTACCCAAGGAACATTCTGGTAAAGTTTCATTAAAATTAGCCTAATGGTTCAGGAGGAGATGTCGTTCAAAGATTTCGGGGTCAAAATAAGCCCCGCCCTGCCACGCCCATATTTGGGGGTCAATCCAAGTTTCTTGAACAACTTTAGAAAAGGGTTACCCAAGGAACATTCTGGTAAAGTTTCATTGAAAACTGCTCAATGGTTCAGGAGGAGATGTTCAAAGATTTTGGGGTCAAAATATGCCCGCCCTGCCACGCCCATATTTGGGGTCAATCCAAATTTCTTGAACAACTTTAGAAGAGGGTCACCCAAGGAACATTCTGGCCAAGTTTCATTAAAATCCACCCATTGGTTCAGGAGGAGAAGAAAAGTTTACACACGCACGCATGCACGATGGACACCTTGCCATGACATTTGCTCGCTGGCCTTCGGCCAGTGGAGCTAAAAATGAAAATCTTCAAAAATCTTCTTCTCTGAAACCAGAAGGCAGACAGCTTTTATATTTGGTATCAAGCATCATCTAATGGACCTCTTCCAAGTTTGTTCATATCAAGACCTTGTGGTCATATTGTGGCTCTACTTGGGTGCATCCCTTTTAGCTCATCTCAGCATGATTGGTGAAAATAGGAAAACCTTCAAAAATCTTCTTCTTTACATAGAATCAAAGAGCGAAAAGGCATATCTGTCTTGCTCTTGGCTGAAAACATTCCAGGGTATTGATCTTATGTAGAAATTATCTCCTTTTTGACATCTGCCTATTTAATTAATGTGATGTCCCAGGGGTCAAAGAGATGCAGGTGAGAGATCTAGGACCATCATGGTCCTCTTGTTGCACTTCTCCTTGATGAGATCTATTTACCAATGAAGTTTCATGATCATGACTCCTATACTTTTTGAGATATGCTACAGACAAGATCTAAGTATGAAAAACAACAAAGGGCAATAACTCAGAAAAAAGCCAAGTAGAGTTATGGTTCTTTTGCACTGCACTTCCCCTTCATGAGATCTATCTACCCATGAAGTTTCGTGATCATAGCTCCTATACTTTTAGAGATATGCTCCGAACAAAATCTAAGTATGAAAAACAACAAAGGGCAATAACTCAAGAAATAAGCAAAGTAGAGTTATGGTTCTTTTGTGCTGCACTTCCCCTTGAATAGATCTATCTACCCATGAAAGTTCATGATCATAGACTATATACTCATGGAGATATGCTCCGGCCAAGATCTTAGTATGAAAAACAACAAAGGGCAATAACTCAAAAAAAAAAAAAAGAAAAATAAGCCAAGTAGAGTTATGGTTCTTTTGCACTGCACTTCCTCTTAATGCAATCTATTTACCCATGAAGTTTCATAATCATAGCTCCTATACTTTTAGAGATATGCTCCGTCCAAGATCTTTGTTTTAAAAATCAACAAAGGGCAATAACTGAAAAAATAGGCCAGGTAGAGTTATGGTTCTTGTTCACTGCACTTCGTAATGAGGAGAAGTATATAACTTTCAAGAAAATCTGACATAAGGTAACAGAGTTATGCTCCAGACAAAGAAGTGCATGCTGCCGGACGCCCAGACGGCAAAGTGATCCCATAATACGTCGCGTCTTCGATGGGCGTATTTAAAAAAGGCTAGCCAAATCCTTACAATTTAAGGTAATTTTAGCTTTTCTTAGAAAAGGGTGTAGGGAGGGGAGAACATTCTTATTTGAGTCACAAAAGACTCTTGAAGACGGTGAAAACAACTGATTAACTTTTTAATCACAACAATTCATAACACAATGATATATTTCTAAAACATAATCATAAAGGATTATCACAGAATGTTTTAACACCTTAATCCATACTTTGGTTTGACAACAGAACTGCCATTTGAAATATTTGCAATCAATTGCAATAACATCAACAAATAATATAACAGAAAAACAAATAGGTATAAGAAAATGTCCCTTTCAATTGAAGGTATTATGAATTTATATAATGAATTACAAGTTGAATGGAAAGGGATGTTATGGAAATCCATATAGAGATCCATAATTATAAGAGGAAAAAGGAGATGATCGTAAAACATTTATGTCCCTGATAAGAGCAGGTCAATGGCATATTTTTTGTCAATAAACAAAGGAAAATTACTCAGAAATATAGCAATATAGATATGGTTCTTGTGCAATACTCTTCTCCTATATGAAATCTATCAATATGTGATGTTTCCTGATTCTAGCTTGCATACTTTTTGAGATATGTTGCGGACAAACTAAGTCTACAGACTGACCGACAGACTGACAAGTGCAAAGCAATATATTCCTCTTCTTCAAAGGGGGCATAATAAATGTTATTGCAAAAGCATAACATTTCAAGCTACCCGTACTTTCTGATGAGGTTAAGGTGTTTTTGAACTTCTAAGACTTTTCAGTCATGTCATACATATAGAGCACAACATGCTGATTCTACAAAGTGTACTTGCATTCATTCCCCTTGATTATACTTTTGATTGCTCTAATAAAGGTGAAAACACATGCCAAGATTCAAGCAGATATGTTTTATAAAAGCCAAGATATGGGCAGGGACTAAAATTTATCATGTAGCTTTGAATGACACCAAAGCTAATGTGATGACAATTAATCAACCCCATGGCTCAGCACAAAACAGTTGTAACTGCCTATATAGGCAGTTACGACTGTTTCGCACTGAGCCATCAAATTTCTTTTCCAAACAGCTGAGCTAACTAGACTGTGGCAAAGCAGACTTATACCCCCTACAAGTGCTTGTCAATAGCGAAAAGCCATTTTCCATCAAAGGGCCATAAATCTGTCAAAATGGGTTGTAATCAAAATGTCACTTGCACATCTCTGCCTGATTCTGATCACAGCTGTCAAGTTTCAATGAAGTCCACCTATTAGTTGCTGATAAAACTTCGGGATAAAAAAGGGCTACAGGAGGATGGACGGACGGACTGACAAGCTGACTCCTATGTACCCCCTCCCCCCCAAAACATAGTGAAGAAAAGAATAAAAATGAAAATGAGAACAAGGATTTAAAGAAATAAGAATGGGGCACAGACACAAACAGGTTTAACACTTTAGGCACTTTTCCATAACTTAGATATAGTTGCTCAATCAAGATGTTGCAGATCCTACATGCCTGTACAGATAATGGCAAGTTTATTTCCAATCTGACCAGTTTTTGAAAAATAGAGGATCTACATTTTTATCAGGGAGGACATGTAAAATTTACTGTTTTGAAACACAAACATTATTTCTGACCTTGACTTATCACATAAATGATTCCAAATCTTAGGTGAACTACAGTTAAACCTTACTAGCTCGAACACCCAAGGGACTTGATAATGTGTTCAAGAGAATGGGAGTTGGACCAATCCAAAGAACTGTAAAGGTACCAGAAGATGCGAATGTGTCATATCTGTAATACACTGTATCCAAAAATACACATTCTTATACAGTTCTTCAATTAACTATTCAATTCACTTGTTTATATGTTATTTACGACCAAAAGACAATTGCAAAGCAATTTACCTTCTCTTCTTTGAAGTGGGGCATAATAAGGCTGATAAAATATGTGAAAGGTAACCTATACGGAGAATTATTCCAAGTTCAGCTTAACAAGATTTAATTTATTCACACTATGAACAGCCATTTTCATATTCTTTCAATTTGTATAAAATGCTATTGAAAGTTTTGGTGATTCATAACACTGCCAAACTGTGGAGAATTAATCTTTTTTTGATGTTCTTAAATCACTCACCTGAGTTTTCTGTGTAAGATGTAATCAAAACAGTATATTTTGGCTACGATCTCACCAGAACAATAAATTTAACCCTTTCCTGTTTTACAAAATTTTTGGACCTGTCCAAACTCAAAGGTTTTGCAGACGAAAATTTAAAGTGGATTTAATTTGAAAAATAACCATTCAGTAGGGTAAAAAATAGTGTGGAAAAAGAAGAAATTGCTTGTCAGAAGCAATTTCTTCTTTTTTCACAATGTTTTCTCAATCATAAAATCAAAGGCACCTAAAAAGCAGGGATTAAACAGTAAAGGGTTAATCAATTTACAGGTTGACAGAGCCAGAAATATGGCATCAATTGTGCCTGTAAGATTTTTCTTATATTTGACCTCATTTTTGACCCCACAACACCCATTTTTTAAGCATCACTGGAATTACACCAATAAAACAATTCTGACCAATTTTCAGGTTTTTTGAGAAAAAAATATGGCCTCTGGAGTGCCTACAATGTTTTTTCCAAAATTTGACTTCTTGGCCTCATTTTTTATCCCACATGACCCAATTTCCATCTTCACCGAGATTTCATCAACACAATCAATCTGACCAATTTTCAGGTTGAGAAAAAGATCTCTAGAGTGCCTACAAGGCTTTTCTAAAATTTGATCTTGTGACCTAGTTTTTGATCCCACTTGACCCAATTTATAACTTGTCAGAGATTTCATCAAGACAATCAATCTGACCAAAATTTTCAGGTTGATTGAGAAAAAATTACAACTTCCAGAGTATCTATAAGGTAAATGTTGAAGGCAAATAGCCACAAAAGCTAACCTTGAGTACTTTGTGCCTAGGTGGGCTGAAAATCCAATTAAATCCAAGTGAAGACAAATTAAGATTTAAGATTAATAACAAGGGCTGTGGTTGGACATGGTATTTGAGACCTGTCAAGGAAAGCTGTAAGGTGCAAAAAGAGTTGACCCCTGTCAGATGGCACAGTTCAGAGGACTAACTTCTATATTTTCATCGGCCTCCCAGCAAGGAAACAAAAGCAAGAAATTTGTGGCAAACAAGAAATTGATTGTAACAATCAATTTCTTCTTTTCCACAATGTTCTCCCAACATGAAAATTTGTCATACTTCCTATGAGCTTGGACTCCTTGATTACGTAAGTTGAGAGGCCTATGGACTACTGACATACAGAAGTTATTGTTGATCCCTGCAATTAGTGCAGGCTTACTAGTGGTGAAATTTTTCTCTTACTGTAAAATACTATATTTTCTGAATCTAAAAATATCATGTCAGAGTGACATTCCTATATATTTCAATTTCAACTTCTGGAAGACCTTACATGGAATTCATAAAAAGTTCCAAGTTGGTCTTTGTTTGTATCACAGGTCATCTTTTCCTCTGAAATTTTCCTCTGTAATATGCTTGTACAGTTATGAAATTCAAGGGAAAACTTTATGAATATTTGGCAGTGAATATTGAATATGGTTTATTTCTTTACACCATAATGTCTTTGTGAACTTTGCTACTCTTCTTTCTTTTCCTCGGTTCTTCCTGGGTTGAGGAAAACTCAAACTCTTGATCCTGTAGGAAATAAATAACAAAGTTAATGTTAACCATTTAGCTGTACAGTCTGGATTTTCCTATCCCTGTGGTTTTAAACATGAGAAAATATCGTGGAAAAAGAAGAAATTGCTTGTAAAAAGCAATTTCTGCTTTTCCTACCAAATGTGATTGTTTAATTTCAAATTGAACTCACTTCTCATTTTTGTCTACAAGATCTTTTAATTTGGATATGTCAATGATTTGAGCCTGTACATGAAACTTCCAACATTTCCATTTCATATGCGCCTGATTGAAATACATTTAGTAGAATGAAGAAAGAGTTACACAGTAAACTGAAAATAATCTGTGAGCGTGAACTAAGACTAAAGGTTCCTAACTATCTCTTAAGCACCAAGTTAAGACTCTGATCAGAATGTGCGAATGCACAGGCTGGTCAGAGTCTAAATGTTGCATACATATGAAATTGTTGGAAATGTCAGGCATAGGCTCATTTTGAACAAGAGTGTCTGGATCAAAATATATACTGCCATAAAAGAAAATTTTCAAAGAAAGCCTATTTTTCATGGATAGAGCATACTCTTGACAATTTATGCTTAGTCACATGATTAGGAGCATTCTGTTAAAGTTACATGTAAATCTGACTGTAATTGAAAAAGGAGTTGTGTGGGTTGTTCCCACTTCGTCTAATCCCATTTGGTCTAAAAGTCAATTTCCCATTTCGTCTAAAACCAATATTTTGATAAATTCCCATTTGGTC
Source organism: Fragum whitleyi (assembly GCA_948146395.1). Classification (NCBI taxonomy): domain Eukaryota; kingdom Metazoa; phylum Mollusca; class Bivalvia; order Cardiida; family Cardiidae; genus Fragum; species Fragum whitleyi. Next base: position 56,758,070 of record OX411551.1, on the reverse strand, counting down.
TAAAAGATCATTTACTCATTTGTATAAAAAATTATGCTTTATTATGCTAATACCATGTTTAATATACATTTTCTTATAATATATTGAAAAAAAGAGTTATCCTTTATGTTTTAATGCCTAAATAACATAAAAGATTTGGATAATGCTTTTAGCTATTTTCTGATATGGAATTATCTTTACCATTTTTTTTATTTATCAAAAAAAAAAAAAACAAAAAAAAAAAACCAAACATTTTTTTATCATTTAGAAGCAAAATAAGTCAACAACTATATAAAAAAAAAAATCATTTATCGAAAAATAATTTTGCAAGTGTGTGTTGGGGGGGGGGGGTGTATATAACACCTTTATGACATGAACACCTCTATGACACTCATAGCATGTCAAAAACCATTTTGTAGACGAAATGGGAAATTGATACAATAAGGTGTCAAAAAGTTTTAGACCAAATGGGAATTTTTGGTCTAAACCAGTATTTTTATAGTGTAGACGAAATGGGATTAGACGAAGTGGGAATAAACCAGTTGTGTTACCAAGAATTTAACATACATATAGACAGACAAATCGACTGGCAGATCAAGATGATTACACTAATATATACCACTAGTTCCAGTTGCATATTAAAAAGAGTGTAAAATATTAGGCTTGAAATTGTGCGTATTTTATCTTATATAAGTCATTAGAATCTATGACGCCTGCATAATATGAAATCCACGTTTCTACCTGTGTACAACTGGAAGAAGAATTAGTGTGACTAGCTTCCAATTTTCTAGCAAGATAGTTACCTCCAAAAGAGGAAGTTTTCACCTGAAAACTGTCAAATAAATTTCGACTTTCTTCAAAAATACAGGTAACTAGAAAAGTGGAATTAAGCAGAAATAATTTCAACGTTTCGACTCAAAAATTTGGGTAACAAAATAAAAGTTTTGAACCTGATTATTGTCAAATAAATTTAGACTTTTCATTTCCAAAGTAGAGATGAATTTGAAAAATTAAAGCTTATTTAAAAAGTTCATTTTAGTTCAACAAGTCTTAACTTTCTAGCTGTCCAAAAGGTAGAAACAAGAGCCGTCAGAGACGGATTATGCTCCCAGAATAAGGCATTGTCACAAAAACAAGAGCCATGTTGGACATGGACATCCCCCGCCAAGAAAGCTTGATAGTAAACTGAAGCCTAATAGATAAAAGATTCTATGTACTGTCAAAGATTTGCCTCCTATAAAATCTAAGTAATAAAAATAACAAAGGGCAATAACTCCAAAATTATGCAAGCAAGGGTTGTAGTTCAGGTGTATTGCACTTCTCCTCTAAGAGATCTATCCACCCATAAAGATTCAAGTTGATAGCTATTATACTTTAGGAGATATGCTCCAGACAAAATCTAAGTATCAAAAATAACAAAGGGCAATAACTCCAAATTTATGCAAGCAAGAGTTGCAGTTCTTGTACACTGCATTTCTCCTCTATGAGATCTATCCACCTATTAAGTTTCAAGTTGATAGCTATTATACTTTAGGAGATATGCTCCAGACATAATCTAAGTATAAAAAATAACAAAGGGCAATAACTCCTAAATTATGCAAGCAAGAGTTGTAGTTCTTGTGCACTGCACTTCTCCTCCATAAGATCTATCCACCCATAAGGTTTCAAGTTGATAGCTATTATACTTTAGGAGATATGCTCTGTGGTCAGATTGCAAGGACTCAAATAAGATGTTATCTTATACAGCAAACATAAAGGTAACAAACATTAAACTCCCTTTTTGCATGACATATTTTTAGAAACAAATATCAAATACCTTATGGTAAAGGGCATCTGATTTGCTACTGAAATGTGAAATGTCATCAAATTCTGAGCATGAGACTAGGAGAAATGAAAGAATAACTGTATTTTACGCGCTAGCGTAAAGGTAACAAACATTTAGCCCCCTTTTTCCATGATATTTTCTTTTTACGTTAATTTCAAATTGTTTATAGTAAAGAGCATCTGATTTGCTACTCAAATATGAAATTTCACTAAATTCTGACTGTTAGACTAGGAGAAATTTGGGAAAAACTGTTTTTAACCCTAAGTCCCCTTTTCCTGTGACGAGGCCTCAAATCCAAAAACCATCACAGATGCATCATCACTATATCATAGGTAGTTCACATGGTAAGTTTCATTTGATTTGGCCCAAGGGTTATGGAGAAATAGGTGGGGACGGACGGACGGACGGACGGACGGAATTACTATTTTACATGCTGACGTAAGGTAACAAACATTTAGCCCCCTTTTTCCATGATATTTTTTCTTTTACGTTAATTTCAAATTGTTTATAGTAAAGAGCATCTGATTTGCTACTCAAATATGAAATTTCACTAAATTCTGACTGTTAGACTAGGAGAAATTTGGGAAAAACTGTTTTTAACCCTAAGTCCCCTTTTCCCGTGACGAGGCCTCAAATCCAAAAACCATCACAGATGCATCATCACTATATCATAGGTAGTTCACATGGTAAGTTTCATTTGATTTGGCCCAAGGGTTATGGAGAAATAGGTGGAAATGGACGGACGGACGGACGGAATTACGGACGAAGCGGCGGCTATATGCTCTCCCTTCGGGGAGCATAAAAAAAACTAGTCACACAAATTTGTACTTTTAGAGTTGTATCCAGGGTGAAATCTGGACGACAGAAACAGGAATCCGAAGCAAACACTTAGATAGGTTAAATAGATGTTGCAAAATCTTTACACTTATTTTGTTAACACCTTTGAGTGGTAGCGTTTTTGTTTTTTTTTCATTTGCATTAATAAGACTAGAATTAACTATTTTGAATGAAGTGAGAAACATTTTACTTGTGTGGATTGAAATGTGCATCAATGAAGAGAGTACACCTCTTGGCTATTCTAACGAGAGTGCCAGAGTCACAATATATGCTGCAACATATACACCATGTAAAATATCGCCAAACCTCCAAGCCTATGAATATTCTGTGATAATTTCACCCAAATCCATCCATAAACCTAGGAGTTGCCTTAAAAAGATTTGGATGTACACTCTGACAAGACATTGGGATGGATGGACTGAGAGACTATGAAGATGATACCAACATATGACTATCTTCAGTAGGGTATTATGGCTAGAGAAAAGAGGACAATTTGCGATTTATTCAGAAAAGATAAATTTTCTTTTCAATTCTTCTTTTTTCAATATACAGCTGTATTTTTGATATGTATCAGAACAACAAAAGCAATAAATAAAATCTCACCGAATCATTCTTTGGAATTGCCCTTTTCCTTTTTTTCCTCTTGGCATCAATTTTTTCTTGCTCTTTCTTCTCTTCTTCCACCTGCATCTCTTTTACCTTCTCTGAGTTATCTTCTATCCTTGACAGTTCTACCTAGAGATAGTGACAACAAGATGTGTTCATAGAACACTTATGCCCCACACAGCATTTTCTTTTAAGTTTAACCTTGATAATTGACCTTGAACTAGTTAGATGACCCTGAACTTATACCTTTATGCAAAATAAGGACATTATAACTTGAATAGTGATAAAGTTATTGGAAAATGTTTAGTGTGCATCTTAATTTTTCACATAAAGTACAGTCTTATGTCAAAGATTTCCACACAACTTTACTCTTTAATTCCATAAATCTTCAAATTGCAAATTAGCTGTTTACACAAAGCACCTTTGGGTGATTGACAGACAGAAAATACATATTGAATCTAATGTACTACCTCTAGTGCATAGAAAGGGAGTACAACAACTCCGATCTATAACAAGATGGCAAATTGACACAAGATACACCTGCTTGGAGTATAAGTATGAAAACATCAAAGTTGAATTACCAAAAATTAAGCTTGGTAGCATTACGCTTCTTGTGTACTGAATTCTAAAATCACGTGAGGAACATAAGTGCCAAGTTTCAAGTTGATCAGTCCTAAGGTGACAGAGTAATGCTCCGGACAAAGAAGTGGGCGCCTATTCAGATTTCTCTTACAATAGTCATGGTAACACTCACAACATTTCAAGATAATTCAACAGGTTATCTAAATCCTATCATGGTCAAACCCATTAGAATTGTCTCTTTGGGACGATTGTAATGGGTTTAAAAAACATAAGAACCAATAGTAAACAATCTTTCATTTAAAAATGACATTTTCTTATAGAGATTCTGCTAATTTTGAAGGGACTTTTTGTAATAGTTGCTTAATAAATCAGTTGCTTAATAGACATAGTCACTCAAGCAATATCGACTGTATCTATCTTACCTGTTTTTTGTTTCCACCTCTATTTTTCTTCCTAGACAGTCTTTCCTTTTTGTTGTTGATTTTCAACTTTTCTGTCTCCTCAGTTAACTTATCTACCTAAAAATTTAAATTGATAAAAAATAATTTCACTTAATATCATTGTCAGTTTATTGATCAAAACAGTTTTAACCCTTGTAGTGCTGAAGAAAAAATCTTGGCAAAATTGTATTGAAATCAAAGAGCTAAAAGCACTGGACACACTTAATGTTGGTTGGTATTCATTTTGAAAATTATATTTTTCAGCTTTTCTGGTTTCAAAAAAGGAAAAACAGGTGGTATATACAAAGATCAGACTGCACATATGTGCAGGCTGATGTTTGTCTTTGGCTCCTGCCAATGCAGAAATATTCCGGGTTCAGCATGGCAAGGGTTAAGTTCATTATATTTTGTATGAGCAACCTGTCAATATGTATGATATGCTCCAGATCTAAATTTAATAATCTCACCTTGACCTCTGACCTTGACCAATGAAAAATCTTAATTTCATTTTACAATACATATCTACTCATAATGGAGAATATTTTTTATTGTTATTTATTGGTAATAAGTTATTTACAAATCCATCAAAAATGTAGGAGTAATGGTCTGTAAAAATTATTGAATGACTAAGACACATGCAAGACTTGCCACAGTGACAACTTTGTCTTGCTCACCATATGCAGGCTCTATTAAGACCTTCACCTACCTCACAATTCTGGATCTGAACAGGCTCTTTCATCTTTGGAATGTTATCAATCTGAAAACAAATGTTATGATTACTGTTATCAGTGGTTCTGAAATAAGCTGCCCAAGATGTCCCATTTGTCAAATAAGCTTCAGGGACAAGCAGAAGTTCATGGCTTGGTTGCCCATAGACAAGTGAAAAAATCTGTAGAGAAAAATATTTTCTTAAAAAGCCATTTTCTGATATTCCATGTAATTCCATGTCAACAGTAAGTCTTTTTCTAGGATACTTAAAAGGTTGTGTTTTTTTTTTTAGCAAAATCAATGTTGCTTTCAATATTTTGCAGACTCTTCAAAATTCAATGGACAAGTAGGTTTTAGATACAGTCAAGCCAATTAGTGATTCTTACTTGTCCGTGGACAAGCAGACTTTCAAAATATTTCAGAACCACTGGTTATATTTAGATTCATGAATTCCAAGATTGTTACTACTGCTATACAAAGTTCCCATTTTACTAAACCTTTTAATGAACTTGGTATCACTATAGTTGCTCTGGCAACCAAAACCTACAAGAGTGATCCCACCCTTGACCTCAGCCACAACATTATTTTGTGAAGTATGCTTGGGCTTTGTCCCAGTAACGTTATCGGTTTTCAGACTAAGTTCCAGTATGACCTTGAGTTTTTACCTCCGTGACTAAAATACAATAGGGCAACTCCTAGGGTCATGGACAACAATTTTATAAAGCTTCATGATTCTAGGTAATTTTTTTCTTGAGTTAGAGCCCAGAAACAAAAAAGGTCTATGGACAGACAGGGTAAGACCAATTTATCCACATTCTATTTTGTAGAAAGGAGGTATAATAATTATAAGCTGGGGCAGACTTCACCTAAACAGATTATACAAAGTAAATTGAACAAGTACAATCATAGGATCTGTCAAGAAATTTTGTTTAAGACAAACTAGTCTTAACTGAATCTAGAGTACACATGTAATTAAGCAAGCCTTGGCAAGTGAGATTTTCATATAATTTTTCAAAGGTGTTTAAACAGTATGACAAGAGTTGGTACCTTATTCTCAGGTTCATCAGTTTTTATTGGTTCAAAATCAGCATCATTCTCTGTGGCCTTGTTGGTTACTGTATTCTTGATTTTGTCTTTCTTTGTCATGTATTTAGGGATGGCTTCGTTTGTTATCTTTTCTTTATCAACAATCTTGCCAAGCCTTGACAAAAATCACAACTAATCAATTCAAGTTTCATCTTATTGATGAATAACTTCTAGTCCATGAGCCAGAATGGGTTTTGTTCCCCCCCCCCTCGGGGGAATTTTGTAGACCATATTTTCTGAAAGTCCATGGTATGTAGAACATTTTGAGACATGTTAGCACTCTGGTGAGTGGGGCTTTTGTAATATACGTTACTTTTAAAGCACACCCCACAAAATTTTGAAAATGAATTTTAAAAGAGTACACAAAAAAATGAAGTCAAAATGACAAAAAGTTGACTTCTTATACATATATTTGTGTTGCTGATTAACTGTAGGGTCCATTTATGGAATTTTTTTAAAAATCTGGTCATCTGAAGAGTCGTGATATTGCAGTAAAATACGTTACCCTTAAATTTCATAGAAAACTATGAAAAAAGAAACAAATTATCTATCCCTGCCTCACTCGGAATTTTGTTAACATTACCTGTTTGATAGCCAATGGTAAAAAAAACATTTTGAGACTTGTTAGCACTCTGACAAGTGGGACATTAGTGAGATACGTTACATCAAAGTTAATTTACCAATCAAATTTTCAAGACAAAATTTTAGCATTGAACAGTGAAAATATGAGTCAAAATGACCAGAAGGGATCTTTTAATACCAAAATTTATGTTGCTAAATGTTTGTAGAGCAATTTCATAGTAATACTTTGTAAATAAATCCCCCTTGAAGGCATGATATGGAAGTAAAATACGTTACTTTTGATTTTCAAAGAAAGACACAAAGATAGCAATGATTTTTCCATAGCTGCCCCATTGGGAAGATTGTTAACAATGCTTTTCTAAAAGCCTATGCAATAATGAACATTTTGAAACTTGTTTGCAGTCTGGCCACTGGGGCAAATTCGAGATACGTTACTTTAAAGAAACCAACCCATGAATGTTTTGTTTACTGTGTTTTTCTATAAGCTTCTGTTCTTTGGGAGGTTTTAGTTTTTTGATGCATCTGGCCATCAAGCTATTTGAAAAATACGTTACTCTTAAGTAACCAATTTACTCATCAATTATTCATATCTCATCTGAGTGCAATTGTTGTAAAATCCCTCATTGTCTAAATCAACTATAAACGATAACTGTTTAAAGTATTTTTAAGGTATCAATATAAACATTAATAATTTCAAGACTCATTGTGGTGTTAAAAGTGTGAAAAATACGTTACCACTTATTTATAGGTATAATTATCATTGAGCCTCTATCATAGTATAAGGAAATGCACCAAACACAATGTTGAGGCAGCTTCCAAACACAATGTTGAGGCAGCTTATGGTTTCTTCTATGTTTGAGACTTTTTTCACCCAATTAGAACAAGTGCATGTCGTATTGCGATGCAATACAGGAGTCCCCCACCGGATAACAAAAAATCCTTTCTTATAATATATCTCCTACTTACTAGATCTATAACTGAATACAAAATTTGAAGTTGCTAGCACATTAGGTTTTGAACAAAATGTCCCAAACAAAAATATAAGTGTAAAAACAACCAATGGCAAAAACTCGAAAAGTGGGCGGAGAAGAATGATTCTTGTACATGCCACTTGTCCTCAATGAGATTTATAAGTGTACCAAGTTTGAAGTTGCTAGCACTGATGGCTCAGGAGATATGGTCCGGACAAAAATGTCAGGATAAAAAACAAGTTTTTTAGCACTTATGGTTTAGAAGATATGTTCCGGACAAAAATGTCAAGGTAAAAACAACAAAGGGCAATAACTCAAAAAGAAGGTGTAGCAGAGTAACAGTTCTTGTACATGACACTTGTCCTCAATAAGATCTATAAGATCTATAAGTGTACCAAGTTTGAAGTTGCTAGCACACATAGTTAAGGAGATATGATCTGGACAAGAATATAAGGCTAAAAACAACAAAGGGCAATAACTCAAAAAGTGGGTGTGGCAGAGTTATGGATCTTAAACATGACACTTCTCCTCAATGAGATCTATAAGTGTACAAAGTTTGAAGTTGCTAGCACTTATGGTTTAGGAGATATGTTCCGGACAAGAATGCAAGGGTAAAAACAACAAAGGGCAATAACTCAAAAAGAAGGTGTAGCAGAGTAACAGTTCTTGTACATGACACTTGTCCTCAATAAGATCTATAAGTGTACCAAGTTTGAAGTTGCTAGTACTTATAGTTTAGGAGATATGATCCGGACAAGAATTTAAGGCTTAAAACAACAAAGGGCAATAACTCAAAAAGTTGGTGTGGCAGAGTTATGGATCTTAAACATGACACTTCTCCTCAATGAGATCTATATGTGTACAAAGTTTGAAGTTGCTAGCACACATAGTTTAGGAGATATGTTCCGGACAAGAATGTAAGGCTAAAAACAACAAAGGGCAATAACTCAAAAAGTGGGCGTGGCAGAGTAACAGTTCTTGAACATGACACTTCTCCTCAATGAGATCTATAAGTGTACCAAGTTTGAAGTTGCTAGCACATATGGTTTAGAAGTTATAGCCCGGACAAAAGCGTGACGGACGGACGGACAGAAAGATGGACGGACGGACAGACGGAATCGAGCAAACCTATAGTCCCCCAACCGGTAACCGGTGGGGGACTAATAAAACACAAGTTATATACGTTACTTCTGATGATCAGAGACAGTTTTCATTGTGAAAAAATGATGCCCAAAAAGATGAAAAAAGCTGTTCCTACAATATTTTTAAGTTATATTTCTATCCATTTAGTACAGAAAAGTTAAAGATATTTCTTAGAGTTGATCATGATTGTAGCCCAGTTGGTAGCACATTGGATTTGATAGCGCATTTGACTCCATATCATGGGTACTAGGTTTCATCAGCCAGTACAAACGAGTTGATTATCATTTATTTTCATTGTATAAGCAGCTAGAGGCTATAAAAGGATGATGCGATGAATGGAATGATGTGTACCATAAATACAAGGAATTCATGGTTAGGTGGATAAACCAGCTTGATAAGAGTGTTATACTATTAACATGGCCTGAAAATTCCTTAAAGCATTTTAGCTCTCTATTGTGTCCAATTGAATGCAAAGTACATTGCACCCAACCCTAGTTTGCCAAGAAACTGCGCTATTCAGTTCAATACTGTAAATTTACATGAGTATGACCATATTATGTTCAAATGAATAGAAATTTGACATATACATTTTGATTTAGCTATCAAAGAGAGTAATAATATTATTATGTTACATTTAAAAGACCTTTTTTTAGAAAATCAAACATAATTGCTGCTTCCATAGTAAAGTTAGATGCACACCAATTGTAATTCTCTTGAACATGATTAGTTCTTACAAAAGTAAAAATTTTAGTAAAACAAAGATGCTTTAAAATGCTTTAACTTTGAACTAGATACAAACTACAAGTAATTTTTATGCAGAAAGAAACATATCTTAGATAGAATTAGCTATTCCTTTGTATCTTACATTCTGAAACAATAAAATGATAAATTGCTTAAGCAATAGGATTTCATCAATATCAAGCCCTCATTCAAATACAACCCAAGACTTGATTCACAAAAATAAGAAAATCGCATGATGGGTCTATAAGCCTCATGCATATAAGGACATAATAGGTGTTTTTGTGTAAATGGCTGATGATTTAACATTCAATTTGCATTCCTGTTTGACATTTCTGGCTGACTTTCAATATATATGTACATGCAGTTTGAGTTAAAGTAGAGAAAATAATTGGAGAATGCCCATTCTAATTAATATACTCATGGTTCTTGGGCATAACTCTCATATTTTTCTCATGTGCACAAGTACAAGACCCTTCTACTAACCATTAAGTTTTATTCTAACCACTTGACCATTCCAGACAAACAATTGAAAAAACCCCCAAAAATCCATCTTAATCAAAGAGAAACAATGATTTTGATTTAAATGGCTACAGTATTGACACTGAAGTGCATTTAAGATAATTGTGACTTGTTTCATACAAATGGTAACATACGTTACTAGATTATGACCATCGGTTTTCTGTTTCAAAACATTTATAGGCATCGAATAAACAAATGCATGAAATTAGAGATAAATGATATACATGCTTAAGTAACTTAGTAATTTTGAAAAAAGTTTTAATTAATTAAATTCTTTTAGCTGTCATGCTGCATTGTGTAATTGATAGATATGTAATTGCACTGAACAGATATTTCCCTTTGATGAAATTAAACAATAGCTATAGTACAACACAAAGTACATATCCATCCATATCTATCAAAAAGCCAGTATTTTTATTGAATATTTTAAGATATTTGTAATTTCTAATTTAAAATGATTATCAAGATCTGTGCTGATTTAGAACGGTGTAGGTATTTCGATTTCAGCAATTGGATAGATGTGTATTAATGATTTGGCTATTTTCAAAATTATGATCTCAAACCTTTTTTATCAAATTTTTAACTTTGAGAGATGGGATACTACAAATGATACTTACTTCAATTTGTGTGATTTATCACTTTACATTAAAAGACAATATGTAAAAACTTGCATTTAATAAGAATTTCCTACTTGGCTGTTCAAAGATATAACATTGACTTCTCAATTAAGGTCTAAATTTAAATACCATTAGTGCTAGGGGATCTTTGATCTTTTGTTGGTCACACATTTGCCTTCAGTACCAATGCATTTTCTAAGAAACAGAACTGAGAGCTTTAAATTCAAAGAATTTGAACCCTTATTGATAAAAAATAAAACAGTCTAAACGTGTTTTGGTGAAATATTTTGAGGTAACGTATGTTACAACATTCCTTAAGAGACATAAAGCATTTGTTGTTATAAGGATACCAGTTATAAATGATATTCTTGTTTTATTATGCATGATCAGAGTAGTAAATTGCAGCAGCTATTCTCCTTTCTGTTTATGAACGGCATATGAAATTACATTGTATAAAGGGTTTGAAAGGACATGTGCTCAAATCTTTTTATTCTACATATAAAACAAGTAATATGCAGGCCAAAATAAACTAGAGCTGTCGCAGAGCGGACTAATACTCCCCACAAGCGCTTTGTCAGAATGCAAGTGTGATTAGTGCAGGATGTGTTTGTAACTAATTTTGAGGTCATATGTAGCATTTGCATGAAGTTTCATGATTCTAGGTCGCTTTGTTTTTGAGTTAAAGAGTCCAGAAATGAAAATTGAACAAAAATTTACTGTGACCTTGACCTTTGACCTATGTAACCCCAAAACAATAGGGTACTTCCTTGGGTCATAAGGAACATTTGTATAAAGTTTCATGATTGTAGGCCACTTGGTTCTTGAGTTAGAGTCTGAAAACGAAAATTGAACAAAGGCTGACTGTGACCTTGACCTTTGACCTATGTAACCCAAAAACAAAAGGGCACTTCCTTGGGTCATAAGCAACATTTGTATAAAGTTTCATGATTGTAGGTCATTTGGTTCTTGAGTTAGAGTCCGGAAACGAAAAGGTCTACGGACGGACGGACGGATGGATGGACGGACGGACGGACAGACACACAGACATGGTGAAACCAATATACACCCCTCTACTTCGTAGGTGGGGGGTATAACTATGTAAATATGAATTCATCATAGTATCTTGTTAATTTTGCCAACAAGTGTTGACTTTGAATATTTTTGGCACCCAAATGCCAATAGCTTTACATAGGTGAATATTGAGAAACAATTTTGTAATTGTAATGTATATTTCGCGTATTTCCTTGAATCATACAGGATTTTGTGGATGTGTTATCACTCATACTCAAGAATCATGTATGAGAAAGTACTAAAAATAGCAATCAGCCCAAAGAATTTCACAAAATGGGAGCAAAATGTAGCATTTAATAAGGATCTAGAGTGGGTGTTTTCAAAGTAACGTATCTTACAAAAGCCCCACTCACCAGAGTGCTAACATGTCTTAAAACATTGCTTATACATGTACCTTTCAGAAAATCAATGTGTACAAAATTCCCCCTGGGGGGGAACAGGGGTCCCAGTAGCCCATAGTCTATTACTTCTAAAGAGTTGATTTATTTGTAATTAGCCTAAGTTTACTCGTACACAAATGCATTTTATGCCAACCATTCCAGAGGTATGAAAAAATGAACAACTTTGCACAAAAGAAATTGCATAATTGTGCCTTTAAGGTAGCAATGGTCAGCGTCTTCCGTACTCTACGGTATTTGGGTTTTTTTTCATAATTTTTCTAAATGGACCAGATTTTATTTGATTTTGCTGCAGGAAATAAAGTGGTATGATGATACGTAATTTCATCAGCTAGCTACTTTACAAGATAACATGTCAATTTAATGACTGGACTATTAAATTTAAACATTACATTTATGCTAAAAATACTATATTATTAGGAGGGTCAATAAAAAATGACCAAAAAATTAATTTGCATGGAAAGGATTTAGATTTTGGAAAGGTATGCATATTTTTTTTTACTATTTAAAGAAAAATACGGTTTGTAAAGATATTGGAAAAATAAAAAAAAAAATATTGGGCATATTTAAAAAAAACCTAGGTTTTTGTGGCATTTTTAACCCTTTAAAATTACCAAAATAGAGCCTTTTCAAATTTTGAAAGGTTATTATGCAATTGAAATTGATAAAAGTGAAATTTCTTTGGCAACAGTAATTTTGTATATGTATAGGGTCCATCAACATATATGTGTTATATACCTATGAGCTGGGACTGGGCTTATACTGTACCAAAAACGAATATGGACATTTTACTGAAAAATGGCCAGTAATATCCAAGGGCAGATAACTGTAGCATGAAAACGAGCATGAAAACAAGAATGGAAAGGTGCCTTCAAATTTTTATATACTGTCTAGACAATGTAAATCTACAGCAAATGTAAACAAGAAGAAAATTCATTGGGTGGAAAAAATGACCCAATGTGTCAATTTCTACCTTAATTGCATTTCTATGTAATCTTAGCTAGAAATAATCATAAATAACTTACTTTGGACATGTAAAGATATTGCTGCCATATGCAATGTAACAATTTGCATCAACTTTGGGACTTGGAAATATAAGAATCTGTCTTTATCAGCATATATGGCAAACCAAATTTTTTAATGTAGCCTAAATACTAAACTATTTCACCCACTGACAATTTCTAGCAAATAAGC